>JAGXJF010005252.1:0-566880 GCA_019208055.1 Stipa capillata | reverse complement strand
CCCCGGTGGGACACAGCCTCCGGCGGCGGCGCGAAAGAGCCGGGAGGCGGCGGCGCAAAGCAAACCGAGGAGGACCGGCGGCGGTGTGAAAGAATAAGGGAGAGAGAGAGAAGGCGTGTGTGGCGGCGGCGAGAGAAAAAAACAAGGAAAAATTAAGGTGGCCGGCCCCCTTTTTATATACACGGTCTGACCTAATTCAAGTGGGCCGCGGCCCGCTAGTGATGGCAGAGAAACAGGGCGCGCACGGGAAGAGAAAGAAAAGGAAGAAAAGAAAAAAAGAAGGAAAGAAAGGAAAAGAAGAGAAAAAAGAGAAGAAGAAAAGAAAAAAAGGGAGAAGAAAGAAGAGAAAAAAGAAAAAAAGGGAGAAGAAAGAAGAAGGAAAAAGAGGAGAAGAATTAAAAAAAAGAAAATCTGGCACCCCCCGGGGATAATGTGCACCTCCGAACCCTGGTCACTTATTGAAATTCGGATCACATGCCAATGCCCCACTTATGGAAGGGGGGAGAAGGGTGGAGGTCGTTGTCGATCCGGCCTGCGCACCAACCCCTCGGGATTAGTGTGCCGACTCGGACGGGACGCTGTTCGACCGCCCCAACCGGCAAGGGGCTACTGTTGGAGGGAGGTCCTCGCGCTACTCCGGATCGACGGTGTTCAGGATTACCACAACACTATTAGGGTTCTCGTCCACGCTCTCCGCGACAAAGCTGTCCCCAACGTGCCCACGTGCCCTCCGTCGTCCGGGCTGTCGCCGACGAGCCCGCTCTCCGTCGTCAGGGCTGTCGCCGACACAGCGTTCGCCGTTACGAATCATTTCGGCCCAAAACTAAAGATTCCCCTGAAGATGCCTGAGCATATTCCCTCAAGATTCCTCAGGAGTAGGGAAATGACTGTTATGCCCTTGTAAATTCCCTCTCATAGGAGGGCAAATATGTAATCTATCATTTTTCTTCCTCTAAACCCTATAAATACCCCCCCGGGGGTAGATGTAAGGGGATCCTTTTTCCATTTCCCTCATTTGTAAGCTCTCATTTCATGCCCTAATACGAAGATTGGTTTTTGTAGTCGAATGTCTCACGCGTTTGCGCTCTCGCTCGTTTGCCCCTCGCACGCCCCGGCAGGCCGCTGTAGCCGACCGGGGGTGCCATAAATCTATTGTCTAGGCTTATACCTACGACATAGACTATGAAAATATAGCCGTTCGAAATATAACTGTTAGAAATATAACCATTACAAATATAGCCGTTACAAATATATTATCATTACTAGATATTAATAAACTATAGAAGAATGGTATATGTAGAGTAAAATATGGAGAGTCTGTTAGAGTGTGAAGAGATACGAAAAGGAAATATTTTAGAGTTCAGGCATGAAAAGTTTAGAGATATGAAAAGTGATATTTGAAGAGACCGCTGAAGTTACTGTTATATATTGCACGTACAGACTGGTGCAAGGATGCAGTCATGGCCTGATATATGACACAATTAAACTGTAAAGGATACCAATCCCAGTATCCCAGAATACATCCAGACGTTTCTGCCAATTACTGAACAGAAACCAAAGATTCCAGCAAAGGCAAGCGCCAATCGCTCCGCGGATCAAACGGCTACATGACGGCCTGCATAATCGCACTTCCGCAAGTTACAACCACTGTCAATGGCTGAATTATTAAATCACGCCACCAAAGGCATACTTATATATGGGGACAAATGGAACTGATCAATAGCATTGCAGCAAAATGCCGAGCTTGTTGCAAGTGAACTGCGTTATGTTGACGTTGATACATGTAAACCTCCAAGATTCCACCGAGGGGTAAGGATTGCAGCAAAAGAATAAACGATGACGAAGCAGGTGAATCACCAGCCCCGCTCAGGCAAATCTCTCCAGAAATAAACATTGTAATCTATTCCTAAGAACTCTTTTGCTCATTACCAGCTATTCTTCTCCTCTGTTGGTGCTCGGCGACTTTGTAATCTACAACCTCGCGGAACAAGACTGGAGTGAGCTCGCACTCCGTGCTTCCGTACACCGCGGCCTGCACACTTGCCATCAGCTTTGCGATCTCCCTCCCAGAGAAGCCCTCGGTCTTGGCAGCAGCTCCTGGATCAAGTCATCGGTCATCCCCCTTCACCTCTATCTTCTGAGGCTGGCGGCGAAAGAAACTGAAACCAGCTCTTCTCATGCCTGTCACCAGCTTTTACTATGTACTTGTCCAAGTATAGTTTAAGAAGCTTGGACCGCTCTTTCTTGCCCAGGCAAGGGGAATCCAAGAACCTCGTCGATACGGTCAGCAACAGCAGAGTCAAGGTCACCAGGTCTGTTGGTCGCAAGTGCAAGTACGATGTCCTTGGATTGGTCACCTGTGCGGAAAAGGAGAGCATTCAGAGCACTCCTTTGAGCTTCACTCATGTATGTCTTGTTCCGTCTGCAGGACAAAAAGAAATTATTCTGAAATGTCAACACACTGCAGTTGGAGTGGAAACATACACCAACTAGAAGAAGAAAAAAGGACTTGAAAACAGCAATAAACTGTGATGTCAACATGGGAAGAAATGACAAGACAAGTTATAGAGCACTAGAAAGAGTCACCCCATGCTATACCCTTTCTACTAGCTGAGCTTAGCATCTACAAGAGAATTTCAAGCCCTCTGAAAATATTTGGATGCTGCAAATTGGCATGGTGTACCACAGAATCTCGTTTAAGAAAAGTAATCTGAAGATTTGACTGTCACTTACTCGCACAAGAAAGCGTCAGCGTTTCATCGATGAAGAGGAGCAAACCTCTATTGGATTTCTTTGCCCAGTCAAATAACTGATGAATCTTGGTCACTGCTTGTGATCCCAATGGTGCAACATCTCCACCAGTCATTAGTGCATAATCTAGTCCCTGTAAATGGTTATACTATTAGTGAGCTAACAGTACTTCAAATGTTTCATCAGTTCTCACAGGGAATGGCTTATACAACGTACAGATCGCGAGCTAGTTCTCTTGCAGCCATTGTTTTCCCTGTGCCAGGAAGGCCCATAGAAAAGCATGTCCTAAAAGGAGCTTGATGAAGTTTCGTGTTAGCAGTGGCATTAGCTAGCTGATTCACTCTCTTCTGAAGAGAAGGTTTATTTAGAATAACATCACCAAACCCATTCCCATTCTTCCCCAAATTGGCTCCCCTTTCAGTTTGCTGGTCACGGTACTCATAGCACGTGAGGGGACACCAGACCAAGGATACTTCCCTCGTGATGACTCTCTGATCAGTGATGGTTGACCTAGAATGCGGTCAACATAACCCCAGACTACTCTTGCACCTTCCCTGGAAGCAAATACGTTAATCATGTAAGAGCATCAAAATGCAAAAATGAACAATTAAAAAAACTCCAGAATGTCATTTATGTCGTTGGGGCTAAATAAAGCAACACCACATTCAGCAATGAAGGATAAGAAGGTTAGGATCTTCACATCTTGACACAAAACATAGTCTTTACAGGAAGCTGCCAAGGCAGATGAAATGAAGAGCAGTGAATTAATGGTAGGTAGAGCAATTGGTAACACTGTGCTTTATCATTGGTTTCAAGAATTCCAACTGGAATGCAATAGCTTGCAGTATAATTCTGGCATTAAATTGGTTTCATAGTAACTACAAGTTTATAAGTTGCAACTTGCAAGTGGACGAACAACAGCCATTTCATGCAATTAACTCCTTATAAGGCCCGATGCGGATATGCTTGGAGTATTCTTTTCAATTTTCATGGCCACTTACCAATCAGTATGTCTAAAGTTGAAACATATCGAGTACAGCTTATGAATTTTACCTTGTTGTGTAAATCCCTGCTGCAAGTGCAGTTGCACCTCCAACTGCTACAACTAGCTTGTTCTGATCAGTTAATATCGTTCGCAAACCACCTGAAATATACAAAGGGAAAACATTACAGAGACCAAACTTTCCTATATCACCACTGATATATCATGACATGAGCATATCAACACAGCTCGCCTCATCACCATGTTGGATACCACCTCCGACCAGAAATGTATGTCGTCTTAGTCATCTCATTTTATCCACAAATCTAGGTTTTTCTACAATTTCTAGGCATTATCCCCTCCATCCTTCTTATTATGCCCCCACAACTATTACTCATGAATAAGTGAATCACTTTCCCGATACAAAAGGTTGGCAGCAGCACCACAAAATCACTTAAGTAGCCATTAATGCGTGCTTGGGGAATGAACAGTGAGCATGTGATTAGTCGGAGAGAGAACATGTGAGCTGCGAGATTAATTGGTGCACTTGAGTGAGTAAAAGAAGGGCATAATGGTCATTTCAATGTACTCCTTAATATCTTGTGCTGAAGTCTAAAGCAACCAACATTTCTGGATAGACGGAGTACTAAACAATATTATAGTAGTCCAATTCAGTACGGAAGTAAACACTGAAAAACAATGATAGTCTAATTCAGTAAGGAGTAAACATCACACCAGGATCCACATTACTCTGCCCAAGGTTTAAAACTAATAGCCAGAACGTTGGAAAGGTTTATCTAATCGTGCGACAGATGCGATGCAAACTTGTAGAAAAGGCTTATTGCAGAAAAATTCCAATAAATGCACAAATTTATTCAAAATAAGCATGAGGAAATGGTAATTTCATAAGGTATACCTCCTATATGCTCGAAAGTTGTATTTATTGCTTGGACCCACTTCTCCCGCTCAGCATTTGCCTTCTCCACAAGCATACGCCTGTTCACATCTTCAGACAGCTTCAATTCAAGTGCCCTCGCCTCTGCCTCTGCAAAGGCTTCCACTCTTTTAGTCTCCTGATCTATAGCTGCCTTTTCCCTCTCTGTCCGTCTTCGTTGGTCCTGGATTTGCTCCTCAATCTCGCGTCTCATCTGCTCTAGCTTAATTGCAGATTCCTCTTGCATCTTCACGAGCTCCTGGTTTCTTGCCCTCTGTGACTCATGAGCTGCATGCGATCTCTTCCTTGCTAGCTCGTCCTCATATCGAGCTATTTGTGCCTTTACTTCAGCTTGATGTTGCGCAAGTTTTTTCTTCTCATCATATTCCACACGTGTCTTCTCCTGCAAAATGCCTCATGTTATGTAACAAAAGTGAAACTCGCAACTTGAGACTTCACAAACAGAATTACCATCAAACTTTCAATGTGTGAGAATGAAATATGCTAAACAAACAAAAAAGCAACAATAAAAATAACTTTAGCACCGCAAATATATGTTTAATCAAATAAATGTACATGGCATGATCTGAAATATTTATGGCATGTAATGAAATAATGTGCGCTATAACTTGATTTCAGTCAACGAGTTTGTTTTTACAGTAAATTATTAGAATTAGCAGACATATACATCACAATTAAGTACTAAATACACCATACCAACTACTGCAAACAAATGAATGAATAGAGAAATAAATAACAAGTGATTTTATTGTGTGTGTGCCACTGAAAGTTCCGCGATTCTTGCAAGTGACATCCCCTAAATCACATTTACTGTGTATACCATCTGAACTGCGATCTCACCCCTTCATACTATTCAGCAACTGAGATCTTGCTCCTTCATACTATTGGACTGGTCAGCAGCTGGGGAAAGGCCACTTGTCCCCTCACTTTCTTCTTCCTCGTTGTCTTCTCCTTTTTTTTCCATTCCTCCATTCTATTCCTTCCCAACACCTACTAAATTGCATCCTCCCTACGATACCAAATTACAAGAAAATAGAACAACAAAGCATGACTGCATTGCCATTTGCTTCATCTAGAATGGTTTGCCCCAGTACCAGCAAGAATCTAACATGCCACTCAAATCCATCCTTACATGAAGCAAACAAGTGCTTGGGGATGAAGAGATGAGCGGCCACATGAGAATGATATTAGTAGATTTGCGAAAAATAATATTTCCATTTGTAACATAACACTAAAATTGTTCCATTTGTAATCTTGTATGCCCCAAACGAACTTCTTATGGCAATGGTTTCCCAACTTTTGCAACACTTTGGAATTACTGTAAATTCGCTCAAAGCATTATGATCTAAATAAGTAAGAGCCAACAATAACATGACGAGAAATAGCTCACAAGCTCGACGGCCGCCAACTCCTTCTGGTACTCGGCCTTCCTTGCAGCGAGCTCCGCCTGTCGCGTCTCCTCCTGCTTCTTCATGATCTCGAAGAGCTGCACAACCATGGGTCAACACAACCTCCCGTCAGAACCCAGGCCCAGACAAGAACCTCCGAACGGAACTTGCCCCAAAACCTCCAGTAATCCTACCTTTTTGGCATCCGGCGATTTGTCGATCTCGCGAAGCGCCTTGGCGCCGCGCTCCAGCGCCTCGGGGTCGAATCCCGCGGCCGTGGTGCGGGGGTTGTCGTTCCGGACCCTGGGCGCCTCCTCCGCGACCGGCGCGGGGGGACGACTGAGGCGGCGGCGGCGCGGCGGGGGGAGGGGTTTGGGAGGAGGAGAAGCCGGGGAAGCGGAAACCGCCGCCCCCCTCGGCGTGTGCCCTCTCGGAGGACACGGCGACGACGGCAGTGGCGCAGAGGGCCGCGGCCGCGGCCTTCGCGGCGGCGGCAGCCATGGTTTTGTTGGGGGGTTTGTGGGTGTAGGGTTTAAGGCTGGGATGGTCTCGCGGTTTCGATCAAAAACGTGGTGGGAGACGCGTGTATTTGTGCGTTTGGACGGCGGCTCCGGAGCTCGGCTTGCGGCCCAAGAAGATCGACTGTTTTCGGCTTTCTTCCTACGGAAGACGGGCTCCTAGCGCTTCTGATATTTATGAAACATTATCGCGTCATCGCTTGCTGAGTGGAACACAAGTACATCCTGATTTTTATAGCCAGGCTATCGTATAAGTGGTTGTGTATTCAACTTTTGTATGAAAATAATGGTGAAACTAGCGAAGAACTATGTGTCATTTTTCTCACTAGTATGATTTTATGCTATAATTGTAGATAGTGTGGAAATTTTAAATAGGAAATTAGGTTGGATTTTTTTATATAAAATTGTCATATGGTTTTTATTTAGTTTTTCAGGGACAACTGATTTTGTTTCTTTTGATTTAAAAATAAAAACTGTACTTTTGGAAGGGAAACTAGTACTGATATGTTGCAATAAAAGTTAAAGGAATGATATGTTGATTATTTTCTCTCTCTCTCTTTTGATAAAATGATATGTTGATCTTTTTAGAAGGAAATGATATGTTGATTGCAGTAACTGTTTATGGGCGGTGGGCCAGATGGGCCTTTATTTGGGCTGTGGTCCACCCGGCCTTTAACTCCGCAGACGGCTCGTTCGTATTTCCCCTTCTCCGTGAACTATGACCCTGGTTTCTGAAAATCCTAGCCGTGTGCATCTTCAGCAAGTTGTACATCAGTTCTTGCGAACTCAAGCGCACAATGTTTCAGGTATCACAACACGAAACATCTTGAGACCGAATGCATAGAACCGTTGACATAGCAAGCAACACAAGGTCACGAACCCTCTGATCTGTCAGAGCCATCCGATTTCCGCTTCGGTTCAGATCGAATCAACGATGCCTTCGATCACGCTCGGACCAAGCTCGACGAGGAGCAGCTTGTCGCCGTTCATCACAGATCGGACGGCACTAGCGTCGACCAGATCAAGCCATCGCAACATTTGCGTGGCGTGATACTGAAAACAGTCATACACAATCCGAGTCATTTGCATGGGAGATTAGACCTCATCGTATCATAATTCATAAGACGTGTCGTTAACTCTGATTTCCGTGACTTCCTCATTAGCACAGTACATGCTTGGTCATGCCGCGTCTACTGCTATCAATGGAGTATAAGCTCTCGTATGCACGCATAGGCCCGGCCGCCCGATGCCATCCTATCGCTGCTTGCCCAGTTGGTTGGACATGGACCTTATCCTCAGCTTAATCATGTTGTCACAGCATCCAGCATCGACTCTGCCCAGCTGCCATTTGCCCGCTCCAACTCCTGGATGACGTTCAGAAACCCGAGAAAATCCCAGCACCACTTCCCAGCCACGAATTCCTTCCACGTGGGTCGTGGGCCCCATCCTGGCCAGTGTCCATGTCTGCACCGAGTGAAGACGACGAAGCTGAGTGAGCTAACTAGATTACAAGAGGCCAGTGAGCACTCCTTGCGGTAGCCAATTCTTGTGGACGCACGAGCTCCATGTAGGCATTGCAGTTTGCGAGAATGGTGGTCTCATTCTCATAGCCCGTGCCCTGCCACACGCCCATGGTGGTAGCATGGTGGGAGGTCTAGTGCTCCCCCAGTCGCAGCACCAGGCCACCACGCCAAGAACCACCGCGCCGGCGCCGGCGCAGTCGTTGGAGCAGATCAGGCCGAGGGAACAGGCGCCATGCTGCGCTACGGCCTCGGCGCGGTCCGCGCGGGGCTCGGACGAGGTCAAGAAGGCGCACGCGCGGCACGTCAAGCTCGGCCTCGACCGCTCCCCGCGGCACGCGCGGCCGCTCCTCGCGGCGTGCGCGCTCGGGGAGTGGCCGGGCAGCACGGAGTACGCAGCGTCCATCTTCGCGTCGCTCGACGAGCCGGAGGCCTTCGACTACAACACCCTGATGCGCGGCCACGTCGTCGGCCGGGACCCCGCGGCCGCGCTGCGGCTTTACGTTGATATGCTGGAGGAGGGCGTCGAGCCCGACGGCTACACGTTCCCGTTGGTCTTCAAGGCGTGCGCGCAGCTCGCGGCCTCGCAGCAAGGTAGGCAGTTGCAGGGACACGTCGTGAAGCTCGGGTTCCAGCACGACGAGCACGCGCAGAACAGCCTCATCAGCTTCTACGGCAAGTGCGGCGAGGCGGAGCTGGCTCGCCGGGCGTTCGAGCAGATGGAGGCCGAGGAAAGGACGGCGGCTTCCTGGAGCGCGCTGCTCGCGGCGTACACGAGGGCCAGGCGGTGGGCTGAGTGCCTCGAGTCGTTCGGCGCGATGGTGCGCGACGGATGGAGGTCCGACGAGAGCTCCATGGTCTGCGCGCTCTCGGCGTGCGCACACCTGGGCGCCTACGACGTCGGCCGGAGCGTCCACTGCGCGCTGATGAGGAACACCGTGAGGCTGAACACGTTCATGCAGACGTCCTTGGTGGACATGTACGCCAAGTGCGGCTGCATCGAGAAGGCGACGGCGGCGTTCGACGCCACGGATGACAAGAACGCGTGGACGTACAGCGCCATGGTGTCCGGATTGGCGTTGCACGGGGACGGGCGGAAGGCGCTGCAGGTATTCGACGCGATGAACAGGGAGGGCCGCAAGCCCGACGAGGCCGTGTACGTTGGCGTGCTGAACGCCTGTAGCCGCGCCGGGCTGCTGGAAGAAGGGCTACGGTGCTTCGACCGGATGCGGCTGGAGCACAAGGTCGCCCCCAACGCGCAGCACTACGGCTGCATGGTGGACCTCATGGCCCGCGCCGGGAGGCTGGACGACGCGCGGGCGCTCATCGGGAGCATGCCCACGGGGCCCACGGACACGGCCTGGCGGAGCCTGCTAAACGCGTGCCGGATCCACGGCAACATTGAGCTCGCCGGGCGCGCGCTACAGGAACTGGCGCGCCTTGGAGCCGTCAACGCCGGCGACTACATAATCCTTGCGGACATGCACGCCAGGGCCAAGAACTGGGACGAGGCGGCCGCGCTCCGCTCGGAGGCCGCGGACAGGGGCCTGGCGCAGGCACCGGCGTACAGCGCCGTGGAGGTGCACGGCAGGATGCACCGGTTCGTGTCGCAGGACCGATCGCACCCCCGGACGGCCGACATCTACGAGATGCTCCACCAGATGGAGTGGCAGCTCCAGTTCGAGGGCTACAAGCCTGACACGTCGGAGGTGGCGCTGGACGCCGACGACGAGGAGAAGCGGCGCGCGGTAGCCGCGCACAGCCAGAAGCTGGCCATGGCGTTCGGCCTGCTCAGTACGCCGGAAGGGACTCCAGTGAGGGTCGTCACCAACCTCCGGATGAGCAAGGAGTGCCACACGTACAGCGCGCTGATATCTGAGATCTTTGGGGGGGAGATCGTCGTCAGGGATCGGAACCGGTTCCACCGGTTCAGGCGTGGCGCTTGCAGCTGCGGAAACTATTGGTAAGAGGCTGTGGTGCCAGGCATTGTGAATTGTGATGTGACGGGATGATGTAAATATGGACATTTTCTAATTTGCATTCAAGTGTATGACTAATTCCTTTGTTGTGAATCGATTGTATGGTACAAATTTGTGCAGAAACGTGTGAAATGTTACTGTAGTACTTTTTTTAAAGATAATGGAAGACTTTAGTTACTTGAGACTGTATTAAGATGTTGCCATTGCACAGAGTTTTGTTCAGCCTCTGCGTAGACATGCACATAGTCATAGGTACAAAACAAAAGATCACACAACCCAGCTAAACATCAGGCTAACAAATGTGAATAAAATAAAATAAAAGAAAATGAAAATGAAAATTATCAAGTAAATCAGCTCCTTCTCAAGGTGTATCGAGTCGATGGCTAAATCACTACCCATATGTGGCAAAGAGTTCCTTTAAACAATAGCGCTTGAGGGGAGGCAACCCATGCAAATAAAGGTTTGTTAGGTTTATTTCTATTTTAGTTAAGTGTTTTTGTTCAATAAAAGTGATTAGGCATGACCAAAAGAGAGCAAAAGAATTAAAATGTGACACCCATTATGCATAATTGATATACGAACATTTATCTTCGTATTTTTCCTATATGTGCATTCTAATATCATTGCAGAAAAATAGTCTAAAGGACGTAGGGAAGAGGAACAAAAAATTTCTCTAAGGAAAAAGTGTCCAGAGGGTTTGCTAAGCAATGGTACAACCATGTCAGTCGTACCGCTTGTTCGTATCAAGATTGAGAAGAAAATCCCTGGAGAAAAAGAAAAACCAGAAGCTGAGCCAACGAACGATATGAATGCACCTGCACGTACCACTCGGTCATACCCAAGGGGTAAACAAACCAAGGACCCGAAGACAATGTACAGAAGCCGTGCCAACATTCGGAACTGCAGTGTCTTGGAAATCGTCTAAGCAAAGTCTCGTATCGATTTCGACGAACCACTCAGAAATCATAATGCTATATGAATCCTCATGAGAATATGTATGGTTTCGACAAATGATCAACCATATACAACAGTCTTGTAGGTTGAACACCGCACAGACCTCCATCATTATCTATGAAGATAATGTAGCTTGTATTGCATGGGTGCAGATGGGTTATGTGAAGAGCAAGCTCACTAAGCATATCAACCCTAAGTTCTTCTATGCTCATGAATTGCAGTAGATGGATGAAATGAAAATACTGCATACTTAGTCATATGAAAATCTCACAGATTAACTCACTAAGTCATTGCTAGCATCTACCTTCAAAAAGTGTGTGCGGAATCGATATGATTAGACTTAGAGAGTTGCGGGGGTTTAGGGAAGAGAAATTTCACAAACTCATCGATAAATCTTGACCGGGAAAGTTGAGTACCGAATAGAACAGTCAGGTGAATTTATATTCCTTTTCCCTTGGATAAATTTTCCTATAGTTTTTTCGATAAGGTTTTTAACAAAGCAAATCGTACAACATGACATAATTATATTGTGTGGTCTTTCTTCAAGTATTTTCTCACTGAGATTTTTGAAGTTTTTGAGGTATAGGCTATATGAGATGAGTATCCAAGGAGGACCGTTGAGGAACAATAGGGTCCACCGTAATGCGGTCCGACCTGCAAGGTAAGGTTTCCATGTATAAATAGGAGGTGCACATCATTAGTGTATGTACTTTTTGGAGAAGTGATCAATCAATAAAGAAAGAAAGAAGTTCCCTTACATCTTATGTTTACTTTATTTTAGAGGTCTTTTATGGTGCACACTGACAGATATGAGCTGTCCATGTTGAGAGATCTAATGGTGGAGATCAATCTATATTGCTGATTGTATGAGTAGTATATGAGATTCAATTTAAACACCGTGAGGTAGTGTATGGATGCGATGGGCAAAATTGGAAGCAAACAAGTCGTGGCCGAGTGGGCGGTGGCGCTGTTCGCGCTGGCCGCGGAGGTGGCGCGCGCGGTGGCGGTGGAGGATAGGGGCTAGTCGGACGAAACACCACCAGATCGACAAGTCATGGCCGGTGCACGCGCAGGCGAAGGCCGCTTTCTTCCGCGGCGAGGCGTGCGTCCAGTAGGCGCTGGGGCTACGCGAGGATGGTGAAGGCGTCAACGTCAGCGAGGCAATCGTGCGGCTGCAGCAGGGGCTGGCGTCCCTGGAGGGCGCAAAGGGCGCGCTCAGGAAGGCTGCAGCACCGGTGCGGGACGTGGCCAATTGGCTTCGGAAGGAGATGGAGACCAAGCTGATGGCGGCTGAGCGGGACAACTGTAGGATCTACTACACGCGTGGTGCCGGCCGTGGTCTGGGCTGCCGTAGTCGCGCTCGCCTCCCGCCTCCTATGGAGAAGATCCTGCTGCATGGAGCGTACAGAGGAACGGGCTTGATTGCTAGAGCAATAGACGACAAATCAACCGATGCATGCTAACTGCAATCTAGGATCTATTTTCTAAAGAATGTGCTAATCCGACGTGCTCGAGCAATGAAGAGCTAGAAATTAATATCCTGTGACTTGAACTGCTCTGATTACGAGACGATTGCTTGGTTTTCTGTTAGAACTATGATTAGCTATTTAGCTCAGTAATCTGGGCAACACTTTTGGTACTTCCGCTGGATGGCTAGGGAGCAGGCCAAATCCAATCAAAACTAACAGAAAATGTCTAAATTACCCCTACAAATCAATGGTTGATCTGATTCTATACTATTCCCTCCAAACAGCAGTAAAATACACCGTAAAAGACCTCTTATTTTATTGTACTTGTGTGATTACCGTGTTTATTTACTTCTTGATTTCGAGTACTTTCTCTACTACATAATCTTTGGATCGGACTTTTCAGCACGGGATCGACCACGGAAGAAAGCAAAATTGAGAGATAGAGAACGTATAATGATCCGAAAAGAAAGCAAAAGTGAGTCTGAGATATGTTCAGAGGGAGAAAAGATGAACGTTGCCGCAATAGCAGCAAGAAACTGCAATTGCGTTTTTGAAAAATGTCGCACGCATTTTTGGAAGGTGAGGTAGCGAGAGAGCGTGCGTGACTGCGTGTTCACTCCCGTTCCACACCTCTCCTCTTCCCTCCTGTTCTCTCCTACCTACCTCCCCTCCATCTCCTACCTCCGTTCGCTGCCACTGTATTTATTCCCACCACCCCGCCTCCTCACACTCTCAGGGCTTACTTTGAGCAAGCGCTATTGCCTTGTACCTAAGCTCTTATCATACCTTCGTTGCGTGCACTGGTACGAACTCGATCGCGAGCCATTGCTTGTACAGTGCGGCCTCTGTTCGTTGAACGTTCCAAGAAGCTCTCTGTTTCTTGAAGCAGAGGACCATGATCACGGTGGCGGCACCGGAGGTGCAGCCGCAAGTTGCGGCGGCTGCGCCTGTGGAGACGGTTGCGGCGGTGCCGGAGGTGACGATCTTCCGGTCCAAGCTGCCGGACATCGACATCCCCAACCACCTGCCCTTGCACGAGTACTGCTTCGCCAGGGCCGCCGAGCTCCCGGACGCGCCGTGCCTCATCACGGCGGCCACGGGGAGAACCTACACGTTCGCCGAGATGCGCCTTCTGTGCAGTAAGGCCGCCGCGGGGCTGCACCGCCTCGGCGTCGGCCACGGCGACCGCGTCATGGTGCTGCTTCAGAACTCCGTGGAGATCGCCGTCGCGTTCTTCGGCGCGTCCTTCCTCGGCGCCGTCACCACGGCAGCGAACCCGTTCTGCACGCCGCAAGAGATCCACAAGCAGTTCATTGCTTCAGGTGCGAAGCTCATCATCACCCAGTCCGCCTACGTAGACAAGCTTCGGCACGAGAACTTCCCAAGAATCGACGCCGCCGCCGGCGACGACACGCTTACCGTGATCACCATCGACGACGAGCCGCACACCCCGAAAGGCTGCCTGCCATTCTGGGGTATGGTCACGTCCGCCGACGAGAGCTCGGTCCCGGAGGTTGCCATCTCGCCGGACGACCCCGTGGCGCTGCCGTACTCGTCGGGCACGACGGGGCTGCCCAAGGGCGTGGTGCTGACGCACAAGAGCCTGGTGTCGAGCGTGGCGCAGCAGGTGGACGGCGAGAACCCGAACCTGTACATGCGCGACGGCGACGTCGTGCTCTGCGTGCTCCCCCTTTTCCACATCTTCTCGCTCAACTCGGTGCTGCTGTGCGCGCTGCGCGCCGGCGCGGCGGTGATGCTGATGCCCAAGTTCGAGATGGGCGCGATGCTGGAGGGCATCGAGCGGTGGCGCGTGACGGTGGCGGCCGTGGTGCCGCCGCTGGTCCTCGCGCTGGCCAAGAACCCCATGTTGGAGAGGCACGACCTGAGCTCCATCAGGATCGTGCTCTCCGGCGCCGCGCCGCTCGGCAAGGAGTTCGAGGACGCGCTCCGCGGCCGCGTGCCGCAGGCCATCTTCGGACAGGTATCTGCTGCGTGCTCCACTGTCTCTTAAATTGGAAGCAGGAGTTTGCATTGCATACGATCTTAAATTAGTTTAAACTTCTCGAATTAGTGTAATGTTTTCGGAATATCGTAATGCTGTGCGAGCAGCGTACTGATTAAATGATGCCACCCGTATGGGCTATGGCGCTGCGACCAGTCCATGAGTTCATCCGTTCAAACCTCTCCACGAATAGTTGAGCGACTCGTTTTTACATGTGACAACAAATTATCACTGAAGCTAGTAAAATATTCTCATCACTAACTATATCACATAGCGCTTCACGGAACATAGTAGGAACGACTGAACCCTTCGTTGGTTGGAGCTGTTGGGCTGGGACACCAGGCATAATTCACCTAAATGGCAAATATGCATAGTTCAACTCCTCATTTTATAGTAAACTTTAAAGATAGCTTCAACCAACAAGTAACCAGCAGAATAATAAAACAACATACACAAATTGACACAACGATTCACATAGAAAATCTCCTCAAGATGAGGGGTAAAAATCATGTGACCAACCCATCCACTTCAATCTCCCAATGTTATCAAAATGGATGTAATAGACTCTTCTCTAGAACCTCTAGGATACAGTAGCAACACAAGTTACAAATTTGGGATCACCATCAACAACAATCACTCTTAATAGGAGCAAACAAGAGGTAGCTAAAATCTGCTAAATAGAGAAAACATAACTTTTGTCCTCTTCGGTTTCCAGAAGACTGCTCTCAAATCAATGGCCCAAATTTTATGAAACTTGACGGATATGTAGTACAGTGAGTCCTCAATGTGATATCAAAAAATTTAGCACAATCCCACAATGTTTGACCCTCTCTAATTAACCATATGTCGAAACTGCACCTTTGAGTACATTGTAGATAGATCTGACTAAATCACTCTCAAATCCGGTGCTTTAATCAACCAATCCTCAAACCAACTGACCAAATCGAAGTATAAGTGTGGAACGAATTCACCAAATTGGAGCCAATCCAACCATGCTAAGCCTTTGATCACAAGCTTGAAACAGATCGGGCAAGGAGCCACCAACCGGATAGAGATTCACTTCTCCTCCTCTCTTCTGTTCTCTCCTTTGGTTTTGTGTATGTTTGCTGCTCTGTCTCCGGTAGCCACCAAACAACTAAGCAAAGGGCAAGAGACTAGGGTCTTTTTTTCTTTGCTTTTCTCCTTTATCAAAGGAGGCATAGCAACCATTAATGTCATTGAGATTAACGGTCCACTTCTATGCGGAGGGACTTAGCGCAACATGAGCACCACACGAGGTAGGAAATTAACCATCATCAACGCTAAGTCATAGATAGAGGTAGTAGTAGGTAGAACGCATGGCACCAAAACGCAAAATTTATCAGCTGATGTTCACCGCATGTAGCAACAACTTTAGAGTAAAAGTTGCTAAAAATGGTAAGAAGGGTTGCAGAATGCAGAGCGATAGGCACTAGGCTGCTAATCAGCCACTTCCCCTCATTTTGTCCGCAACCAGGGCCGACGCGCTACCACACCAGAGTACCAGGCTCGTGCGTAGACGTGCAACACGACTGCCCCGCTCGATCGCGACGCGCGAGGCGTGACCGCGTGAGAAATCGTCCACGTGTTTCGTGTCCTCGCGCGAGAGACAATACGTGCAGCTCCATGCATGCAGTCGTCGATACGTTTTAACACGTGCAGCTCCATGCCTGCAGTCGTCGATACGTTTTAACAGGGTCCGGTACGGTGTCTTGGTAACTGCCAATGCCAAATCCTGAACTCCTGATGCCTGGACGCGTACGGCGCGGCACGTCACATCGATGAAGCGGTACCTACCCGCAGAGGACGATACCCAAATCTGAGCCTCTCGCCGCACCTACCCCGACGGTCACGTGCGTCGTCGCGTGGCGCGTTCCACACTTCCACCGGCACACCGCACACGCAGACTCGATCGCTTGGGCTCGCCTCGATTCCGTGCTGGATCGATGGGGACGGGACGCTGACGCTGACGCTGGCGTTGCTGCGTGCAGGGTTACGGGATGACGGAGGCCGGGCCGGTGCTGTCCATGTGCCCCGCGTTCGCGAGGGAGCCGACGCCGGCCAAGTCCGGGTCGTGCGGCACGGTGGTGCGCAACGCGGAGCTCAAGGTGGTCGACCCCGATACGGGCTTCTCCCTGGGCCGCAACCTCCCCGGCGAGATCTGCATCCGCGGCCCGCAGATCATGAAAGGTACAGTAGCTAGAGAGTACTCGGTAGTACGTTTGTTCAGTTGTACATATCTGACAGCTGCAGGTACGTGCGTGCAGGCTACTTGAACGACCCCGACGCCACCGCCGCGACGATCGACGTCGACGGGTGGCTCCACACCGGCGACATCGGGTACGTCGACGATGACGACGAGGTCTTCATCGTCGACCGCGTCAAGGAGCTCATCAAATTCAAGGGGTTCCAGGTAATAACAGAACATCTGAAACAGCTTCAGCGTGTGCCAGTTAACTGTTACAGCTTCAGCATATGTACCTTCTTCCGAAGAAGTGTACGGCATCAGTTTCTAAGGCCTAGCACTGTGATGCCCGTGCAGGTGCCGCCGGCCGAGCTGGAGGCTCTGCTGACCGCTCACCCGTCCATCGCCGACGCCGCCGTCGTCCCGTAAGACCACCTTTCAGTTCTTCAATATCATAAGACGATGAGCAGCATAGATAGCACCGAAAGAATTTCTCCGGCTGATTAACTGATACATGTCAACGGCAGGCAAAAAGATGACGCCGCTGGTGAGGTCCCGGTTGCTTTCGTGGTCCGCGCCGCCGATTCTGACATCGCCGAGGAGGCCATCAAGGAGTTCATATCCAAGCAGGTAGTTACGCATCACAGTGGCTAGAACATCTTGGTTGATGAGCTGACGCGACAACACAATAGCTCAAATTATCTCTGACCACAATTTTCGGTATGTGTTTTGTCTCAATTTCCAGGTCGTATTTTACAAGAGACTGCACAAAGTGTACTTCACACATGCGATCCCCAAGTCAGCGTCAGGGAAGATACTGAGGAAAGAACTGAGAGCCAAACTCGCCGCAGCCGCAACTGCCTGAAGATTTAGACGGCAATTGCCTTGCTACATACTATGATTTCACAGTGGTAATTCCACAATAAATAGTCCAATTTTTTCATTTGGAAGATTGTACCATGCAGTGTATGCCTGTGAGACATGGGAGTTTAAAGTTCTGTCTATATGTTTTATATGCGATTACTCTCTCAATTGAGGAGAACTATATATTGGGTTCATGATGGTATTGATCAAGATTGGTTCATTTTGATCTCATCAGTTTCTGACCAGAAATTCTGTTATTTCAAATGTTTGGCCGAACTAAAAACCAGCATTCAGCAACGGCAATAGCAGGTTGCTTGAGTAACGACAACCAGAAAATCAATGAGCTGATGATGACAGAAGAGGAGCTAAGGTTCATTCACATTTTTGTTTTTAGAAAAAGTGAAAGAGACTCCAGCCCTTCCCGATTTCCATTACACAGGTTCAGGCCGCAGCCCACCAATAACATTCAAAGTACCAAGCAAAAAAAGAGAGACCAAAACCAGCGAACCGATGAACTATTACACGCATTACCTATACACAGGTTAAGCTACGCGCATAAGAAGTTAATCGGCCAGAAATGTAGGAAGGCCGTCCAGTCTGCACTCCCATCCTCCATCCATTTCTTCTAGTGCCACCAACCGTAACTAACTGACTCCGTGCTGTAAAAGTTCACGATCAACAGTGTTCTGCATATCAGCCCAGAACTCAATCCAATAACATGCAGAAAACAACAAAACGGATGGGTCCGCAGTGTACTTGTGCTGAAGCAAGAAATATTAAGGTTCATTCACATACTAAACATAGTAATCCACCAAGAAACAATTCAGCATCCAATGCACGCATCCATGAAAGCAGGATATAGGGTGCAGCAACTTATCAACTGAACAAACTGTGGAGCACTAGTATGATCATATGCAAATAAAACAAGCGACCTGAATCCTAAAGAATGTGCAATCTTCTACCGGATGAATACAAACACCGTTAAGCAGTATAATGCAGCAAATATCTTCTGATACCACGAGGAACTGGCTGGGAAGGAATTTAAAAGTTGATTAGGTCATCTTTCTTTGGATCCTGCTTTTTGAGCCCTTCCTGGGAACTGCTTCCTCCCTTCTTGCCAAATATCATCTCATCCAGATCATCAAGGATATCATCTTCTCCACCTGATCTTGCTCGAGAACCAGCTGGTTTTCTGACCAGGGCATCTTCATTACCAACAGTTGCGGGATCTTCATGTTCTGTGGCAATTGGTATGACCACCGGCTGTTCTGTATGCTCTGACGCGATGGGTTTCTTCATCTCTTCATATTTGGATAGCACTTTCTGGATCTCATCGTTCACACTCAAGGCCTCAAAAAGCATGGCCTCATTGTCTCCAGCTGTCTCAACGAATCTCTGGATAGTGTGTTGAGATTGGTAGCATTGTTGCACAAGAGTGGTTGTCAAGTCATCCTGTGGAAGCAACAGAACTAGTCAAAGCATAATAGCAGATAACCTTTACAGATCATGACTTGCACTTTCAAGGTGAGAGAATGAATTTGCCACTAGCTTTTGGCCAGTATAAAAGTATGTCCACCAAAATCTACTTCAAACGATTAAAACAACAAAACATTGGTAGAGAAGTAAATAGTCCAAAGTTCCACAACATACAAAGAGCGAATCTTTTGAACGACACATTGCTTTTTTGACAACAGTTGCAACTGTTTCCTTGCAGTGAATGTCATCACTATCAGGGAACATAATATCATGCTCAATAAAACACTTCAACTATTGTTTTTTCTGATATATAGCTGACTGGCAAATAAGCAAACCGGTTTTAGTAATGTATTATAGACCCACTCCACTAGGACTTGTGATAGCTCAGAGAAATCAGAGCATGTGTTAGAAAAAAAATCCAACATATTAAGTTTTAACAATAATCATGGAAAGAGTAAAATGCACCCACGGTCCCTTAACTTGCGGAATGCGCTCACTTTGGTCTCTGTACTCTCAAGACGCACATTTGGACCCCTAAACTTGCTAAAAGGGTGCACTTTAGTCCAAAAACAGCTTACGACAACGCTGACTGCTTATGTGGTGAGTTGACCATGCCACTATGTCATCTAGTCACCAGCCACAGTGGCATCTCAGCCCCTTCTCCTCTCTTCTTCGGACCGACATTTCCACAAGCATCTGGTGGGCGTATGTCTGCCGCTCGCCGTGGCCATTCAGATCTCTTCTCTTTCTATCTCTCCCCCCATATCGGCCATGGATCCCTCGTCGCCGCATCTCCTCCACCTCCTCCTCTTCCTACTGAAGTACTGTCGAACACCGCCACGCTCACGCGGTCGCCAGCTCGCGCTTATGTTGCATGTAAAAATCCACGCCCGTGTGTAAATCCCAAATCCTATTGAATGCACAAGCAAAGCTTGAGACCATCCCACGGGAAGTAAGAATTAGTGGCCACTGATTTCAAAATTCACAAATATCGAGTGATTGCAAGTCTTATGTGTCAATTGCATCAATTTAGGCCATCGCCTCCTGCAAGCAACGATTGACTACACAGAAGTTTTAGGATGGCTACGCAAGGCTCCGTAGCGAAGGATTCAACAAGTTAGGGTACCATCGCCACCACGACACGACCACAGCTAGCGGAGCGCTGGCATCAGGGATTGTCCTATGCTAGCTACTTAGCTCGGTTCCAGGCGAGATGAGGCACTTGAGAAGGCGCTGCTGACGTGGGACGAGGCCACACGATATACTGGCTGGAGTTCGAGGAGGGCAACGACGGCAAGGGGAGGAAGCCTACGGGGAGCATGCACCCGCCGCGGCTGCCACCATCCCGAAGCACCATTTGATTCCACGAGCACACAAGGTGCCCCGTCACCCCAGGAGCATAGCCGCCTCGGAAAGATGCTTGATTCCAGTCGTGCCTTATCAGGAGCATGTTGTCTTCCTTGACGCCAGCATTACTGCTGCATGAGTTTGAGCCCGCAAGCTGTCGCACCTCTCGCCAGGCACTCCCACATAGCTACATCCTCTGCAACGCTGTCTCAGGCGAGTTCGTCTCTCCCCTTGCCCCGTTTCGACGGTCTCCTTCCTGCTCTTGCACCGCTGGCGAGCCCTGGTAGAGTCGGCCATGGCCAGGCCGCTCCTCCTCCCTCTCCTCTATTTCTTGTGAAACCAATTAGTGCTGATTGTCACGTGAGCCCTTGCTGACTGGGACACCAACGTGGCATCCAATGCATCACATCAACGGTCATAGCCAGCAAAGCATGTTGTGGACTAAAGTGAGCCCTTTAACAAGTTTAGGGAGCCAAACGTGCATTGTTAGAGTAGAGTAACTAAAGTGAGCAAACTGCACAAGTTAAGGTACCATGGGTGCATTTTACTCTCATAGAAATAGCTATTGGTGTCATAATATGCCGAGCAACTATATCTATATACCCAATGTACTGCAGTCAGATGGTACTTATAAGAACTTGGGAGAAAGTTACACAAGATCCAGTACCTGCAAAGCATCCTGCTGAGGGGAAGATGAAAGAACAGTTGAAAGAAGTTCTATGCTGTTACGAGCCACATTAAAAGCTTCCTTTGTTTCTTCGGCAGTGTATGTATGCACATGCACATCTTCGAAGATCTGCTCTGAGAAGTTTGCATCAACTTCAGCCTCAGCAACTGAACGTGGTGGGGTAAATATAGGGACCAAGCTCTCGTTGTCAGGACCAGGAAACCGCACTCCTCTTGATTTCAGGCTCTACAAAAATTAGGTTTAGTGCCATAGTATTATAGTCACTTACAAGCACTGAATTGATACTGCATGACAAAAAAATTACTGCAAGGATAAATCATATGGATTTATAGTACTACCATCGAGCAGGACACTGAAATAACTTGCGAATTATGATAAATACTTAACACAAATTTATGAGTAAATGGCAATGCTGCTGCCTAAGGTTCGTTCACCATAATTACTTAAACCCATGAAACGGTGAACTAAGGGCTGATGGCACAAAAATTATAACAGTTACAAATTATCACCAACTTGTAAGCACAAAAGTATGCAACGTATTAAGTGTGAAGCATAAAGAGAGATGAGCAGGTTGCATGATGCGATGTACTCTGCTAACTGCTAAAGCAACCATACTTCAGCAGGTTGGTAAAGCAACCATACTTCAGCAGGTTGGTCCTAAATTGGATTGTTTTCTTTAGGGGCAAACCTCTATATACCCTTACAAAAAAAATTAAACCCTCATATGCCCCTAGGCCCACATGTCATAGACAAATGGTGGCCCGCATATCATTGACATACGGGGTGTTTTTCCAACTTTGCAGGGGCATATAAGGATTTAACCCTTTTCTTTACTTACATTATGGAGTAGTACAGATTATTTTAGCCACTTTTTATTGAACAAGCCATGAATGGAAAATAAACTTCAGTGCTCCGAGATATAATTAGGTAATTAGAACATAATACAACGAGTTATACTGCTGGTTTCGTAAATAAAGAAGCGACTTAAAAAAGAAGGAAACTTGCGTTTGCATACCTTGTAAGTTTCCTCGTAGACTGGCAAGTAGCGGAGCCCATCACCAGACTCTCCCCATGCTTCGATCAGCATAAGGGCCTTGTTCCTGTTATTCACCACCGTCTGGGGGTCATCAATCAACCTGACCATCTCATCAAGAACCCTCTCGGCCGCAACCTCGGAGAAGGCCTTCTCGCAGTTCTTCACAACGGTCTCGAGAAGGAACAGCGAGAGAAACTGAACCCTGGCCTCCTTCAGCATGATCCGCTTCTTGATCCCACGGATCAGCTCCACGCTGTTAACCTTCTCGGTGTTGATCAAGTCGCAGATTTCCAGGTTTGTGGACCAATCGGGCCCTTCCAAATTCTCTGAGGTGGCCTCCTCAACAATCTTGTCCGCCGGAGTCTGCGCCTGGAAGAGATCCTTCATCTTGAAGCTCATGGAACTCATGCCAGCAGTCATCTTCTTGCTCACCTCCGACCCAGTGATCTTCAGACGCTCACCGAGAGCGTTAACTTTGTCCATCAGATTTTCATTCATCTTCGCTGTTAAACCACCCAATTGTTAAAAAAATAAAACCAGCAAAAATAATCGCAACAACACACTTACATTAACACATCGACGTGAAGGTCAAACTTGAACAACAAAAACTTCTGTATTTGTTGAATTAAAGACACCAGAGGGTTCTACTAGTCAGAGAAATTAACAACAAAAAGGGAGGGTTTGGGGGGAATTAGGCCGGAACAACAGCTACGCCCGCAAAACTTCACCAAGTAATACAACGACCAGCGGAAAGGGCAGGCTTAACCCGAATAACAAAATTTGGGGGAAAAGGGGAAGACGAGGGATTAGGGCCGAGATATACCTTCCGCGACCAAAATGGGAGGCGGATGAGGGGAAGTCGAATCGAACTGGAGCGAAGCCTCGTACCCGTAGATTTGGCCTGCCGTCCGCGCGGTTTCTTCGATGAGTTGTTGCGTTCGCCTTCGAGTCGCCGTCTCCTTTGATGCCACTGCCAAGTGCCAACCCCTGTTGTTATTGCTTCCAGACTTCGGGACTTGTCTTTTTCAGTTTTATACGCTTTCCTAACCCCTCTTAGTATATTCTTCCTAGTATTGTTATAGTGGATAAATAAATGTGACAAAGCATGCGTTTTTTATTTATTACAGGCTAGATTAGGCAGACGGCACGCTGTGTTATGATAATGACCGTATATCTTCTGACTTACCGTTAAATTTAGTGAATTTGTTCGACCACGGCCGATTGTACAGCACCCAATATTCATGGACCATGACCTGAATATCATGCTCTGCGTTCGATCAACTAGTACTAGCACACCCTAGCACACTAGCGATTTGGGAGACACGCAGGAGCAGGGTCAACGTGTACACAGTAGTACTATTATTCCCTCATACAAGTCACGGCCTTGGAAAGGGGCCGTGTAGCTACTACATCCACCGGCCCACCGCCACATTACAACGTATGGGGCAGGCAGACTCGCAGCAACTTTTTATGAGAGAAATCAAACATGGACAAACCGCAAACGCCAAAACTTTCTGGTTTTACATTGCTTAACACTGCATCCACCTGTCGAGAATGGAAGCTGCCAACTGCAGACGCAGTCACGCAGATGTAAGCTATTCACATGGCACAAATGGCTACCTGAAGAAAGTAGTTTAAAGATCACATCGCATTCTGCATAATGCATAGCTGCAAACAATACCAATACTATCATCCACTGGAGAAGTGGATTCACCAAGCCCCCAGCTCATATATATGATAATGGGCATTTGACAAATTTGGGTTGCAAAATCACCAAAGTATCATCTTTTCCCTTCTGGGGCTTGTTTGGATAGGCAGGCAACATAACCCCTTATTGATATGTATAGCAGTTCAGTTTTCCTCCCAATTCGAAGGGGTTGAGCCTAATCCTCACCCATCCAAACAAGCCTTTACTGTCAAATCACAACATTTCCATATGTAGGCGTACCATAATTCTTGCTTGAAAAAGCACTGGCTAGCATAAAACAGTGCATACAGAACTCCATCGACATGTTCAGTTCCGTCAAAAGTTTGAGTAGATTTCTCGGTTCTTGCAGAAGCAAAAGGGATCCTTGGTGAGCCACAACCTGTCTTTTGGTAAAATTCAAAATTTTCAGGAATTTTTCATCGATTGCTGCATGAGGTACCTATATTAAAAGTTAGATGATTCAGATTAATGAGAAAATATGGGGTAAAACGGCACTGAGTCATTGCAGAAATGACAAATCAAGTGTGCACAAAGTAAAGATAATTGATCGAGTTACAGGTGCAAGACAAATTGTAAAGTACAAGGATGGAACTTCATGGCTTAATTCAGTTCTTGTTAATTGTTATCCAAATTGATTTTGTGTTAAACCATCAAAGCGATCCACATATTTTTCCTCGACTATGAAACGAGAATAAATAAGCGCAAACAACGAATTACAAGTAAATGTGGATGACCACAAGGAAAGTGCCTCTATGCAATCTGAGGACCAGAGATCGAGAGTTCAAGGAATACCTGCCAGTGTAAAACCCTGCTGCATACCATGCATTTAAGACAACAGCAAGATCACTGTCTGCTCCTGTGGTGTCAAAATTCAGGTTCATCATGCCCACAGGTGTGTTCTTCTCCTTTCCAGTTTCACCTTCGTTTCATATATATATTCAAGAGGAGGAATCTGGTGAGATGAGGTAAATACATATGCAGTATGAAACTTATTAGCATCTTATGATCTCAGGTTGATGGAACATTCACACAATTAAAAGTGGGCTTTTGCACTGGAGGAATGTCACGAGAAAATCAAATGTTAGCATTAACCACTAATGGCATTTGTGCTATAGAATACAAATGAAGTATTGTAGGATAAACAAGCACGAAATGTCCTACCAATGCTACATACAGTTGAAAATTGGAATCAAAGCTCATGATGATTCGATATGATTTAGAATCACCTGTACCACATAATAATATAACACGAGTAAAATTGGGAGTACAAGTATAAAACTAGCTATAGCATTCTTCTTGCAAATAGAACTTTAATCTGTCCACAGAACAAGCACTGTAGATGAACTGCCATAACTTCCATCCGAGAAAATGCTTACTTGGAAAGGAGCCAGGGTCTCCAGATATTGTACTTCTCATGAAATTCATTGCACCTTCAGCTGTCATCATTGCAGCCTTAGCAACTTGATCATCATTAGTAGATACCTTTGTTGGGAATTGCATGAAGGTCGCACCAGTAGGATATGTGGTGCTTGCTCCAGGGCATTGATCACCTGGAAAGTGAATTAGAGGCAATGGAACAGGGTTAAAAGCTTTGTAACAAATGAACGAAACAAGGACAGAGGCTTAACCAAACTGGGCACTTACAAGTCAATGATATGCTGCAGCCTCCACTAGGTGGCATAGCAGTGAAACCGCCACTTTGCTGGGCAGTTGAACAGCAGGAGACTGATACCATGGGCACATTCAAAGAGCAGCATGAGGGTTGAGTGGTTGAAGAGTGTGGATCTGGTGCTGTGGCACTATAGGCAGGAACTTGCTGCTGTTGGTATGCTGAAGATTGTCCAGGGATTTGATCATTCCAGTAATTTGTCTGGTGGAGTTGCTCAAGAACTTTCTGGCTTTGCACCTCAAGTTCATAGTATTTCCTGAGTAATTCATTGTAGTCCCATGTCTGCTGGTTTGAGCTATCCTTTCTCTCAGTATCAGTAGCATCTGAGGAGTATGTCTTAGATTCTGAGACATGTGTCTCTTTGTCCAGACCAGTTTCTTGAAGAGGAGCTTGCTCAGTGGTCTTTCTTTCTTCATAGGGCTGCTGTGGTGTCTCCATTGAATCAACGGGTAAGTTAGTGCAGCTGTCATCTTTCTCTAATTGCCTTCGGAAACAAAGCAATACTTCATCAATTCTCAGACGAACAGAGCACTGAGACTCTAAGGCAAAAAATTTAAATTGCGTAGATAAATGACAAATGTGAATGCAAAGGACAAAACAAGTTCAGGTGAAAAAAGGGCACATGGGTAGGCCATTGCACATCTTCCTACATTTTAAAGCAAATGAAAATTGAAGTTTAAAGTCCTCAATTCTCAGCACCTCCTATTATCATAACTGAAACTAGTTGGCAGTAAACATTTTGATCAATGGACTGAAGCTGCCGGCTACCTCTGAGCCTCCAACTAGTAGTCGACTAGGAACCGCAAGTCACCCGACTTGGTCGCCTATGGCCCACTGTCAGGAGAGGGTTTGGGGGGGATAAGTTAGTCCAGATCGAGTGGGATCCCAGAAGCAGAGCACCAAATCAAGGAAAGAAGGAAGTGCGAGTGCAGTAAACCTAGCCCCAGAGATTTATGTCCACTATTCAATTTTGTGCCACTAAAACTGTGCTTATATGTGTAATGCCCACTAAAAGTAGTCCTAAACATGCACTATATGACTTGAAAACATGCTGCCAGCCTGCCTAAAACCCCAAACTAGTAGGCCTGATCAGTGGTCGACTAGTGAGCGAACAGTGGTCGACTAGTCACTGACTAGTCGCGGACTAGTCACCTAGCCGGTCAGGTGGCGACTAGACTCCACTTGTCGACTTGAAACATTGATTAGTACTCTTTAATTCTAAGCACACATATTGAACCACTTGATGGTTGCATAACATGAATCCACACTTAAACTCTTCCAATTAACAAAAGTCAAGCTCTAAACAGAAAACTCAGAGATAAAGACGGTTAGAAAGGAACAGAGCACCGTCCTACCATCCTTTCTACACAGATCTCAATAATCATGGTAAGCTCCTCCATGAGTAACTTATAGAGGTCATGTAACATTACTCTTGCTTTACATAGGATAATCACTATCAGCCCAGTAGAACAGGACAAACAACTGCTATTAACTGAAGCAACATGCATCAGTCTACTTACTCATCTGCTGCCTCAGTAGAGACAGGCTCTTCTCCAGCAGCAGTGGCAGCGACATCTTCTGACTCTTCTTTCTCAGATCGAGCAGCTTTGTTGTTCTTGCCATGCATTGCCTAACAACGATCACAATTAATTAGCCCAATGCAAACGACCATTGCAACTAATTATAACTGCATAAATGGTGGAGAGAGAACAGCCCAACACTCTCCCTTATAACCAAGTAAAGAAGAAACCTTTAACCAGAGATTTTGATCTTATCAAAGAGAAATGCACAGAAAATTACACATATCCGCCAAAAAAGGGACCATTACATATTTACATGTAGGTTTTGCAGAGTTCTACCCATCAGCCAACAAATTCAACTCGGCTCTCCATCCCCCACAATCCACCCACCCACCCAACACATAGACCAACTCCAGACGGTCCCGACTCGCACCGCGGCAAAGCTCGAAAAAACCCTAAACCCTAGCAGCGTCGGCGGGAGGCAGCAATCCGGAAACGGGTAAAGGGATCGAATCCACCACAGCGCGCGCGTACCTTGTAGGTGGCGACGGCGTGATCGAAGGCGTCGACCAACGCGGAGTCGTCCCACAGCTCGCCGCCCTTCTTCCCCATCTCCCCCTCTCTCTCGCGCTGTGCTTTCCTCGCAGCCCCACGAAGAGAAGGAAAGGAAGACGAAAACCGCCTCCGCTCCACTAGAACCCGCCTCCGCCGGAAGGCCGGCGCATTCTGATCCACTCGGCCCACGGGACGCAGCTCAGAAGCCCATAACCAGGCCCAACAGAGCCCACCGAGCCTCGTAGTCGTAATGGGGAGGTAGGCCCATTGGGCTCGAGGGGTTGCGAGCTATGTATACGGCTGCTTACCAAACGGAGATGACGCAGGGGCCTTAGTGATAGTCTCCCGTGCATGATCCGAGCATCGACAATGTATATATATTTTTGAAAATCTTAAACTTTATCATATAAAAAGAAAAAGATCTAAATTTTATAAAATTTCACTAGTATATAGATCTGGTTGGTAGGACTTACATCTAAATACAATATCATTTTCTATTTTCACACATCGCTCCCTCTCCTTTTTTCATCTCTTTGATATATATAGCGTCTCCTCTTTTCTCTCCTTTTCTTTTTGCTAGCTAGGAACCGGATCTTAAGTATGAACTAGATATTAAGATCTTAGCTAAGATTTTCTCGCTCGTAGTGTAATGACGAGCCTTTCATTCATCGTCTTGGCTCGGTACTTAGTACAATATTCGGGTTGTCAAATTGTAAGATTCACCTTTCATGACTGTCTGTTGTTTGTTTTAAGGCCAGGTGAAAAGTAAAGAAAAACAAAGTAAGAAAAAAACTTACACATGCAAACGGTGGTTGTACATGAGTACATGTGCATACGGGAGTAGCTAGGCGAGTAGGGGCAAATTTGTGAGTCTGGGTAGGGTAGGCGTAGGTAAGGTGGCAGAGAAGAAGGGGAGAGGTGAAGGGAGGGGGTTGGGGCCTTGATGCCGGGCGGGCATCTCCGGTCGCGGTCACCAGCACGACGGATCGGTCGTACCCATTGGGCGCCAACGCTGCTGCATGCTGCCGCTGCTGCTTTCTATTGCTGCGATCGAGGAGGACGCCTCCTCTCTCTCTCTCTCTCTCCCTCTCCACAGCAACACGCAGCATGCAGCAGCCTCTGTGCATCTCCCGCCCTGCTTCGCGTTAGTTTTGACATGATAAGACCCCCCTTCCTCTCTCTCTCTCTCCCCCTCTCCAAAGCTACTGTTGCATGCATCTGTGCAACTCTGCTGCATGCATCGCTCGTCTCGATCGGCTCGGCTCGGCCCCCGAGCTAGCATGGCGCCTGTGCTACTCGATCGCTTGTTGTTTCTCCTTGGGGCGCCCCCCAATCATAGCGTAATGGAGTGCCTCATCATTCATTTCCAGTTTTTGTGCTCCAATTTTTTTTCTTTCTGCTTGAAGCCTTCTTTCTTGGGCGGTGTGTAGTCAGTCTCCATCGATCAGAGATTCTTCAGCTTGAGCCTCGAGCGGAGCTGAGCTTTTCAGAAAGAACCAGTCATCGGCCGCTCCATCTTACTACGTCCGAACAGGATACCTTCGGATGGTGCTTACACTCTTCTAGGATCTTTTCTATACACACTATGTATATGGTTTTGGTGGATACTTATTTTTGGTCTAGGTGTAAGTTTTTATGGAAACTAAAATTACCGCTTAAGATCAAGATTTTCGTGTGGTATCTCAATAGAGGAATGGTTTTAACAAAAGACAATTTGACAACACGAAACTAGCCTGGGAATACTAAGTGTTGTTTCTGTGATCAAGAGGAGACTATTCAACATCTCTTTTTTTGATTGCTCGATTGCTAGATTTGCTTGGCATGTGATTTACCTTGCCTTCACCATTTCGCGTCCATATAGTGTTGCTCATTTTTTTGGTACCTGGTTACATGGCGTTGATAAGATTTTTACACAACTCATTTTAGTTGGTGTTGTCTCTTTATGCTAGTCTATTTGGTTGTGGCAGATGGAAAAAAAATTATCTAACCGTCTATAGGTTATATACTTGTGTATCAACTGGTTGCGATCTTGGTCTATGTTGCAGCGCGCGGACCACAGGGAGCATTTGATGGCAGGTGCACACCGGATGGAATTGCTTACTAGGGAATTTATGTTCCGATTTGGGTGGTGAGCGCGTAATAGGCTATGTAGTGCTTGAGT
The DNA here is from genome assembly GCA_019208055.1 of Stipa capillata. NCBI lineage: Eukaryota > Viridiplantae > Streptophyta > Magnoliopsida > Poales > Poaceae > Stipa > Stipa capillata. The sequence continues at coordinate 537,135 of JAGXJF010005252.1, read as the reverse complement.
TTTTTGCACGAGGCCTGTTATATCATATCTTTTGCTTCTCGTTTTGTAAAGACTTTGTAATAATTTGTTAGTTGTGTGCATCTCGTAATACAGAGACTAAGAGAGGATTATCTTCTATTATCTAAAAAAATTAGCCACTCAATCGAGGCTTAAAAGCTTGGTTCAGAATTATGCTAGCGTGATCACGCACTAAGAATTTTTGGAGTGCTGCAGGGACTGTGCAAAAAATATATATATACACTGATGTGTTGTAAGATGACTTGGCATTTACTAGTAGGATGCTAGTAGATCGATCACCCGAAAATCTCACGAATTGAGGCATTTAGCGTATATATAAGGGAGAACCGTTTTATTACATGCTGAACTATGAAGGAGTAGCTAGCTTTTTTAAAAAAACAAGAGCAAGTTGCTCCTGTTTCTATTAATAGCTAGCCCCGCATACGAGTAGTAGCTAGCTTAATTAGCTGCAAACTAATTTACTCCCTCTGTCTAGAAATGTAAGACGTATTTTCATTAGTTAAGACAAGACTTTGATCAATAATTACTCTATTAATATATATTTATATGATATAAAATCATAATCATAAGTATTTCTGGAGATGAATCTAATGATATCAATAACATGTCACATAAATTACATGTTAATAGAGTAACTGATGGTCAAAATTTTATCTTAAATAAATAAAACATGTTTTATATTTTATTATTGATTATGTTTGTTTTCAGAAAAGAAAACCAGGCGAGAAATCACTGATAGTAGCATAACAGGATGCTTCAATGTGAGTGTGAATTTGGACATAAATAAAACAATATAAAATCAGGACAGATATACATGTCCTGTGTGCCCAGAGAAAGTCAGTGCGGGAGTTGCAGGAGCAGCACAGCGTAGCTAGCCACTGCAAGCAGGTGTATACTATGTGTGTGCGTGGGGCCACAGTTGCATTCGCATGGATACATGCATGGATCCCGCGGAAATCACGCAAAAAAGCTGGTCTCTGTGGCTCGCTATGTTGCTTATGTGTGTTGATTTACCACTGCTACTGAATGCCATGCATGGCAGCTTGCCCCTCATACAAGCATATTTGTCTGCCTTTCATTTTGTTTTGGGGCAGCACTATTTGACCAACTTTACAACTGTTCTGGAACAGGTTTCCAACGGCTGACTTGTCATGAAATTGTCGAGAAATCGAGGTTTCAGGTTCTCAGTACAAAATAGGTTTACTTTCTCCTAAGAAATTCTCTGAAGCTGACCATTTAACAAAATCAAAGTCTGCGGTGAATCGCTGGGTCTCTAAATAAAAAGCAAAAGAAAATTATAACTAAATAAAAGCGAATCTTGAGGTTAATCCGATCGATTAAGACTCAAGGACTTAATAATAGCAATTTCGTAAAAAATGGTCTGAATCTACTCATAGCTTGTTTCAAGTAGTAGCTCAAGCTCTGAAGTCTCAAGAGCTAGCCCAAACATCTCGGTTCATACCTAGTGATATATCTATGACACTAGCTATGACAGAGGCTCCTTTGCTAAAACCCACGCATCGTCATGTCTACTCCATCTGTCAATGTGTCACACACCGCTTCTATCATCACATCTATACACAGTGTTAGGTCCGTCAAAAAATCTTTTTGCAGCTACGCTCTGAACTCATGAACATGTCCGAAGAGATTGAGCCTAATCCTTACTTATCCAAACAAGCCGAACCGGTATTGACACAAATGATGTAAACTAAGCAGAGCAAATACTCCAAAGAGGTGAATAGCAACGGATGCATAGTGCGCTAGTGTAAATACAAGAGGGATGGCTGGTAGTTTTGGGGAGGTAAATGACCTGGCTAGAGGAGGAGAACGTTGGGCTCCGATATCCATGGTGGCATGCACAACAACAAACAAAAATAGGCAGGGTAGGGTAGGGAAGAGTGTAAGCGCTCGTGTTGAATCAAGGCTTTCCAAGAGAGGTCACTTCATCAGGGCGCGTCAATCACACATGCATATATACCGTCGATCGAGACACCCTACCTCTCTGAAAAGATTTGACTTCAATTCCTTCCTTCTTTCTTTATTTCTTTCTTCCGATCTCTTCTTTATGTATCGTGAGTGATTGACGCAGACAATTGCATGCATCCACCCATCCATGCACGGTGGCCATAGAGGGTTGTTCCCCAAATTGACAAATCTGCTGTTTGCATGCATGCCCTTGTTAGTTTAACTGTAAATTAATTTCTCTAGGATCAACGGCGCCGTATGTACCACATTTCTTATATATCTAATTGAGAACACATTTCTTTGTGTTTCAGTTTACTTGTTTGAAGCTGTGTACGTCCTCTTGAGATGACACTGCCTCCTCCCGTTCCACAATAATATATCATTCTAGGATCTAGGCATGTGTGCAAAAGTCTGCATACTCTTGTTAATTATCTCTTATTTCTCCTCGATGGTGTGTGGTCCATAATAGTAAATGAGATTGGGAATAATGAATTATAGGGGTATGTGAAGGACAAAAGGGAAACAATTTGCCTCGAACCTGTGGATGAACAAAAATTTAAAAACCAGAATGACATCTATTGTGCAAAGGAGGGAGTAGCATATTACTCTATCAGTTTTTTTACTCCGCACTAGTACAAATATTTGCACATTGTAATATTTTTCTAAATATTTAGTTTGGTTATATTGAAATAATATTGAGTTCGTCATAACAAATAACTTTATAACACTACACTCCCACGACATCTTATAAGTTTAACTATTAGTACAAAACTAACACGAAAGCTTAACTCTGAGACCATGAGAAGTCGAAGTGTGCCAGGTAAACAAAAACAAAGCGAGCAATTAGTATACTTGGGGATGTGATAAAATACCACGTTTTAGTTTAATTTTTAATAAAATGTCCCGTCATATATATGTCACTGATATATTTGATTCGTGTTAAGATTGCCTTCTTGATCTATGCTACCAGATGTGCATATTGATAGGTTCAACACCGGAGTATGATTGCCTTCTTGATCTACGCTACTAGATGTGCATATTGATAGGTTCAACACCGGAGTAACTTCATACAGGCTACTTCTCTAGATATACTCCATACTGGAACTTGATACAGGATCACTTTATATGTTTAAAACTTCAATTCATCAAGGGTACTACGCAACAAGCTATAGCAGTACTATTCAGTTGGGATTCATGAACACCTCAGAGCCAAACTACAGCTAGGGCCTCAGGAACAGTACGTATATATTGATTGACGCGCATCAGCCAATGAATCAGCAGCAAAAAAGGCTGAGATGACCTATTTTTTGTTCAGCCAACGTAGTAGCAAATATACACCTCAGAGCATGCAACGTACTACTCGAACATAATGTATAGTTTAACTGGAGGACCATATGCCCAACATCTTTATTGATTGATCACCTTTTGTTCTGGCTCATGAACTACAAATTCAATCAGGTTTTCACCAATGATCGATATCCAGTCCAGGGAAAGAATCTATTGTACATAAGGAGAGAGAGCAGAGCAAGACTAATCGATCCATCATACATGCATGCATGGTCCATACACATATATAACATATGCACCTCCCTTTACACCTTTTTGTGGCATAACAAAAGATGAAACCTTTCTTAGCCTAGCTCGCTCATCAGGCACCACGCACGCATACATTCTCCTCATGTGTACACCAGAAGTAAGCAATGCGCATCTATATGCATGCACTTTAGGCAGGCAGGCAACCAAGCAAGCAAGCAACCTCTTTTTTTGTTGGAAGAACAACCAAGCTACCTCTTGCTCCTGCATGCCTGCCTTTGATAAAGCCTATCTATCTCTGTCGATAGATCTCTACCACGCACACACACACACACAAGCATACACATGCACGAACCCATGTCTCCTCCCCTTTTGCACTTTGTTCCTAGATCAACGGTTGTCTCATCTTATTCTTTCCTCCTCCTGCAGCCTCTTTTGCTTTCTCATCTTCTAGCTTTGGCTCCCAAGGCCCTCAGCTACGTGCATATGGGGCACACACGAGTATCTATGCATCTGATCATATAGCTAGCTAGCTAGACGGCTTCGCTTACGATCCGATCTCAACCGATCGATGGATCAACACATGCATCGACGACGACAGGTGGTTATATTCGTCCTAGGGTGAAGTCGAGGTTCGGTTTCTTGGCGCTGACAACCATCTCCGATAGTCGGAACGGCGACGAGTTCAGGTCGGAGCCATCGTCAGGGCTCTGTGATTGCACGTCCTGCAATTGTTGGGTGCAGAGAAAAGGATCAGATTAAAGAGATTACGATGAAGCATGTGATAACTCTACCAAACTGATGGCTCCCAAATGCTGCCGACAATACGCATTGATCATGGCTCAACAAGAAGCTCTGTCGAAAGATGCATGCATGCATGAATGAATGATCGCTATTGCACTAACTAGCAAAGCATCATGCCATTGGCGAGGTATTGGAGATAATGATGAACTCCGTTTGGAAAAGTGGGTACCTCGAAGGATTTGATGTCGCCGGGGTTGGCATCTCTTGATTTGTCATGGAACCAGGCCCCTCTGCTGCTTAAGCAAAGAGAGAAAGGAATTAAATTATCACTTTTTCATATATCATGGGCTGATGAAAGAATCAAATGCCGACCTATCTATATCTTTTCTTCAGTGGGAGTCCATTTGCATGCAACATGAGAGGGAAAAAGGTAGGGAACAAGCAATCCCAACTTTCACTGTTAAGATGCTGTAAATGACAAGCTACATAACTTTATCAGAGGGACTAATCGAAGGTGATTAAAAGCTATGTAAGCTTATTGTATTAATTACTCTCTCCCATGTGATATGCCACACTGACCAACGCCTGCATATGTGCATGGCGATGCACATACATGTACATGACTACAGTGTCCATACAGAATCCACAAGTACTCCAGTACGTGTATGTGCTGGTAGGGGCACGCTTGCATGCGATTGTACATACATATATGTAACAGAGCTAGATCACGAGATGGATTGCATATGTCATGTTGCTTCCCATGTAATTTCTGGTCAAGATTCCAGTGGAGTGAAAATATGTGCACTTTGCTATGGCTAGATGGATATATTTAATCAAAAATCTTAATATATTCGAGAGATGATTGCACCATCATGGGGAGCAGATGGAACAAAAGTAGGAGCCCTGGTGCTTTTTGTGAGCACTCGGAGGTGGTTGATAGGGTAGTAACAAAGAAAATGAGACAAAGGAATAAGTGATTGTTTTGCTTAAAGCAGGTATTAGACTGGTTTGAATCTAATCACAAGTTGTCGGAATCCGTGCATTAGATAGCTGATCTTCTTTACATCTCTATACTAATACTCCAATATTGTGTAATGTGGCAGTTGATCATGAGAGATGGAGATCCCAAACATGTGTGTACTACTATATGTGTATTTAGGGGGTACTTTGCTGCTTTAGCACTCTATAGGAAATTACTAGCATCTTTTGACCTGTAAGGACTCTGGAGTTATATCGATCTGGACAGCAGTTCCTGCCTCACAAGAATGTTTAGCTACTTAGCTAGCTGTTCCTTCTGTCATTTCGCCTGAAATGGCAGATTATACGGAGCCCAACAGTATGGAGTAATTCCATAGTGCTAGTTCTGGTATCTATTAAATATTAATAGCCCCACTAGGAAGTAGGAACATTTAGTTTGAAATAGAGCATTAATATATTATGGAAAGGGACCCATATATCATAAATAAATTATCTTAAGGTTTAGTTGTATAGTTCACACTTAGAAGATAGATCATCCACCAAAATGAAAAACTAAATGAATTAGAACTACGTAGCTAGCGCTCTCATGTGATATAGCATCAGAAGCAAAATGAGAAACTCCATAGTATAACAGTTTTCAATTATACTAAAGAAGCAACGGCGTTGTATGTCACCTAGAAGAGCTGTTGCTCCATGGAGCGCATATGTTGGATCCTTGCTCGTTCCCATCAAGATTTGATTGCTGAACAGAAGACTCAGACCCACTGGTGTTGGTGATGTCAAACGAGTTGTCATCAGGGATCTCTATGATTGTTTTAGCTTGTCCTGCAAAATCAAATAACATTATATTCTAGCTAGGTTGCCACTAATCCAATATCCATCACTGTGAGCTGTATGCTACTAATGCATAATAGTCTGATTTCTTTCTCACAGCTGATCATACATACCGTCGGATGGGGCAGCTGGTTTGTGATCAGTGGTCTTGATGGTCCGATACATCTGCAAGAATTAACCATGGATGTTGATCAAACACAGAAAATCCAAACGTCTTACCATACTATTCATGCATAAACAATGGTTTAATTTACATTGATAAAAGCATCGGCAAAAGCTAGCTAGGAGATGTAGTATTAAAGTCAAAGGAGTGTACTGGTCTACGAGGAAGGGGCCAATAAATATGGCTGCAGCATGCATACATGCATAGTTGTGGCATTGATGGTTTTGATCAGCTACTGTGTAGCGTGCAGAAGCTCAAAGGGCAAAATTAATTATTGAGAAATGATGTTGCGTTGTACTTGCCCATCTGTTCTTGGGCAGCATGCATATCAATGTGCTGCGTCTGCGCCTGCGCTGTGTGCATGTGTGGCATATATCTCATCCACAACACCACCACCCCCCTCTCCCCTCCCTGCCGCCGGTGTGGCCTTTAATGGCATGCTCGCATTGCATGCTTTGTGCTGCTCAACTGCTGATCTCGAGTTTTTATTAGAAAACTGCGCGCTCCCCGTGGCGTTAAAGCTACTGCTACTCTTTCTCTAGCTAAGGAGGGGTAGCGATACGAGAGAGAAAATTACTGTTCAGAAAGTGAACTGTAAAATGACTATTCTTCCATGCATGAGCGAGCTAGACCGCGAAATGAGAGAAAAGATCAAACTAGTATTCCAGAGAGAAATGAACTATGAAAGTAGCCTATGTGTGTATTTCGCTCTTCCATACCAAGGTCTTATTTATACTCCTTGTTTAGGTTAAAAAAAAACTATTAGATTAGATCTGTCCGTTAAGGAGAGGACCAGCAATCAAAGCATATTAGAAGTAGCTAGCCAATGAATTAAAGATGGACTATTATATTTTTGCGTCACCTGCAAGTGAGACTTGACATGGGCTAAGGTTAGATCCTTCACGTCCATTAGCTCAAGAACTGACTTGGGTGTTGCTCCTGCAGCATCACGAACAAAGTATCAGAAACAGTACTACACAACAATTCATCAAGATAGCTTAGCTAAAGCTAGCCTGTACTACCCCATTAACCATGCATCACTATGTAGCTAGCTAGATAAATTGATCTAACGAGCAAGCAAATTAAGAAGGAAGGAAAAAAAATATGAGCACTTGCGCGCGCGCGGAGCAGCAACACGTACTCTCGTGGCCTCCGAGCAGCTCGACGGCGTGGACGAACCGCGCGTGCAGCGACGTCGTCCACCGCATCCTCGGCGCGCGCGAGCTCCGCTTGGCCGGCGCCGCCGCCAGCCGCAGCGCGCCGGCCTTGCCGGGCGACCTCGGCCCGGCCGCGCCGCCGATCGCGTCGTAGCAATGCTGGTGGCTGTGGTGGTGGAGCTGGCTCTGGAGAAAAGGGAGCGACTGCGAGGTGTTGTACACGGGGATGCCACGGATGGGCTTCATCAGGGCCAGGTCTTGCAGGCCGCTCATCTCCTGGAGGATGGGCTGGGTGTGCTGCAGGAACCGGAGGCCACCGAGGTGGCTATCGGCGCCGTGGTGCGCCGTCGCCGCAGGGTGGAAACCCCCGCCGCCGGCTGTCGGTGCCGAGGAGTATATCCTGGTGATGGACGGAGCTGTGGTTGCTGCTGCTTCTGCTGCTGTGTTAGCGGTGGAGGTGTCAAGAGCTCTCTTCCAAAACCCTAAGTCCATTGGCTTGCTGGGAGGGGGAGGAGGGCTGATTTGTAGCTGGAGCTGCAGGTCTGGGTGTGATGGGAACAGCTCCATTGATCTCCTGCACTTTCTTGTAACTTGCAGGAGCAAGTGGTGTGATATCTGCTACCGTTGTGGCAAGCTAGAGAGAGGGAGACATGGTTGTATACTTGTGCTTGATTTGGTTGTTGGTTTGGTTAGAGAATTGAGGTGGAGCTAGGAGGATTTCTTGCTGCTTGGGGGAGAGGGGGAGAGGAGCTCAGGGATGGGAGGAGGGAGAGGGGTTGAAGGGAAAGAGAGGAGAGAGTTGGAATGGTAAAGGACAGGAGTGTATAGTGTGTTGTGTGAAAAAGAGGGGAGTGTAAGTAGCTTGGAGGTGGCCTAGGATGGAAGATATAGATTGGTTTTTTCTTCCACACACACCCGCGTTCCTCCTTTTACTTCCATTCCTCGTAAAAAATAAAATTATCCTTCTCTTCTTTTTCTTCCACACTCCCTTTTAGGGGTTTCTAGGGGCACATTGGTGTCGGAAAATGACACTTTTGAATGGGATGTATGCTAGACGGAAGGCAAGACGTACGTGAGGTATAATTCCCTTTTCAGGCTTTATATATGACCTTCTTCTACTTTCCCCTCCCTATTTTAATCAAGTGCAATACAATGCAATTGCTTTGCACAAACTACATATGGTCCCATTTGGACAGCCAGAATTTCCCTGGTTCTTGCAATTGTATCCTTTGAAATTTTAAAATTCTTGTGTTTCATACATGCCATATGTTCCTACCTCCAGTAGGTATATATTGCTACGTAAATTACAAAAAGTCTGATAGTTTATAGGCCTGTTTGTTTGGCAGGCTTTTGCTTTTTAGAGTTTGGCTTCGAAGCCAGAAAAGCATTTATTTACCTGCTTTTGGCTTTTGGCTTCGCAACTTTAAAGGTTGTTTCAGGCTTTTCGAAGCCAAAAGCCAAAAGCAGATAAATAGGTGCTTTTCTGGCTTGTTTCAGGCTTTTCGAAGCCAAAAGCCAAAAGCAGATAAATATGTGCTTTTCTGGCTTCGAAGCCAAAGTCCAGAAACCAAAAAAAGCCTAAACAAACAGGGCTTATATATCAAGTGACTTGCTGACATATAGTACCAAGTTAGAGGAGTACAATTGTTATGTAGTCAATATTTTTCTAGAATTGAAAAAAGTAGTTACTCAGTACTATTAAATTTGATACTATAAGCCACTATAGCATGAAACTGATCGATCTACCTTGATGTAAGTTACCACCATAACGGTACACTACAGCAAATCTTGTGGTTTAAAAACTCACTAAACTTCTTTTTTTAGAGAAAAGGCTCCATCACCAAACTATTCTCTCACTCTTTGAGGAATACGTACAGCTCCCATGCATTTTTCAAGTCAGTGCACTGTATTTATTTTATGCAATTAATAACCTGTAGTGTACTGCCCATTTCAATCTTTTCATTTGATGGCTGTATTCATTTAAAACTTCATTAGTGGTTTACCATTTTAGTTGTAGTACTTGACAGTGTGGCATGATAAAAATTAGAGGGGCACAAGTTCTTTCTCCGGACCTCGATGATTTTGCCTTATGGAAGCAAGCCCAGGAAGGGGTATATACCTGTGGTTCGGCCAAGGGAAGCTGGCTCGGAGCCTCGGCTACCCCTGGGTGGGTCCACACTCCACTGCAGTGAGATGCATATTATATTCTCCCAAACGCTAAATCTTTGAGGCCCAGTTTGGCTGAACTCTGGCTCCATATTCTCCGAGTCTAGAAGATAAGCCAAAAAAAGAGGTAATTAATTGAAGTTGATAGTACCAAAACACACTCACCCTAAACAATCCAAAGAGTCGTTAATTTGGACTGTACTCGGCCCCATGCCTCCCAATTAAGCAGCAAGGAGTAGTAGAACAAGAAGCTACTCTCCAAACTTACGCTTAGTGCTCAGCATGGAACCTTCGTGGACACATGCGGGGAGCATCAGGCGAAGCAAATGCGCGTTTATGGTTTGATTGATGGGTCAATGGATCTCGCACAGTAGCGTGATCGATACAGTGATGCACTAAGTACGCGTAAGCTCGGAGTCAAGTAGTTTGAATGTGATCGCACTTACAAGACTGTAGCGTGCAGTGATAGGTATAACGACAGCAGGTAACGAGGGAGAGGGAGAACTGTTGTATAGCTAGCTCAGGCCCGTATCATTTAGTATTTGGCAAATCTGGACTGAACTATGAGATTGCACACTTACTCGGATAGCCAGACAATGACAATACGGTATGTTTATTTTATATTTTGTTTCTGCAATATGGTTGCATTGTTCCTATGTGCTTGTTATATATGGAGAGGAACAAACATGCATGCATAGGTCCCTGATTTTGAGCATACGCGGGAATGTTGCTTTCCTAGCTCCATCGGCCAGAAATGATCGTGCAGCCACATCGCCCCAGAACCAATATGCCCATCTGTTTCTGGACACTAAACTACTCGTATAGCGAAAGCAATTCACCAGTTGCTAGCTAGCTGCTTCTGCTCGAAATGTGAAGGGGGGAAAGCCAATAGAGGGGACATGCTGACATGCGTCTGCATGCATTATTTGCACTACATTGCCTCGCTGAAGCATGAGCAGTTCCTCTCGATCTTACTGCTAGAGAAGAAAAGAAAGCCACAGGAACAATCTCCAACATCACGCCATGTGCATGGATGGAGACAGCAGTGAGACCACCCCATCGGACGGAGTTGTAAATGTGAAGTGGAGGCACACATAATGCCCAAGGAGCGGGTGACCTGGATAGATATATATATTGTGAACGCCCGCCACACCACCACCCTGAGCATGCGTGGCCGGCTGGCCCTACTGATCATACGGTTCCCCCTTTGCGTGGCGCCCACAAGTCCGTGGCCTGGTCCGACTACCGACAGTCAGAATTAGACCTTACCCACAAATTGACCATCATGTTAGCACCCAATCCTTCTTATACTACCAGTACAGTACTAGCGTACTGCAGTAGACTACACCTATTGTTATCTTGTGCTGACTGTAGCGCACACTCATACCTAGGGCATGTACATCAGTATTGAGGATTTGATATAATCAGAACATCAGATTCCATGTACAGACAAGACGATTTTCTAAATCAATGATGTGGACATGGAGAAATGACTGGTGAGTCAAAGGGCCCAAAAAAATAATGCTGGGAGGGTACATATTACTGAATTCAGCAATTGATAAAACTGACAATGGAAGCCACTACAGAACAAATCTGATTTGATCTAGCAGGTAGGAATAAAATATCATGATGCCGACAAGGAATTTGATTGTATAATGACTATACAAACAAGCCTGGCTTACTTAGGCCAATAGCTGTTTTGTTTAAGGAGGATATGGATGAGTAAGCACTGCATATAGAAGGAGCTAACACAGGAGAAGAACTTGATCATTGATTTTTTTTTATGTATGGCAGGTCAATAGGGATATGACAGCAATACTGCATGTAGTAAATTAGATCGGTTCAGACAGAAGGTTTTGGTCTCACTTGACTTTGCAAGGCGCAGATCGAGCCATGTGAAGTGTACTATTTAAAGGGATCCTCTCCTAGTTCGGCAATATCTACAGTAGCAGGCCAAAATTTTAATTACTGGATCCCGAAACACTTCCAGACTAAACTAGCCTACATGACCAAGACAGACTCTTCTCACGACCTCATAGACAACGATGTCCTTACCTTAAATTTCATACTTAAAACACTATCAGGTGAAAGCCTGATTTTATTACTATACCACAACTGCTTGAAATGCCGAGACTAGTGCGCATGTAGGTCAAGACATGGAGGCCTTGAACTCTGTGGCCTTTAATAGTTCGTCCCCCCTCAGAGTGTGGTCACATCCTGTTGAGGATTTTGAGAGCCATTCATGGCCAGGCAGAGACAGAGACCGTGCAACAACAATTTACTCACCATGGTACAAACCAGTGTCCATTACATGCATGGCATGGTCATGGACCTATGGTGAGGCCACATCGGGCTAGAGAAATCGGAACGAAGCATCTGGTGACCCCATGGAGGCACTCCAGCAAATTCTGTCATGAACATCAATTGAGCTGATGTACATGCAAAGGGAAACTGTAAGGAGCCAAGATTTGACTCGACAGGCCCACTCTCACCTACAACTTTCAGACACCACATGTAAGCTAGCACCGGACGGGAGACCATGTAAGCATGCCTAGCATGAGTTATTAGCACATTGAACAATAAGCACATGACGAAGTAACAGGTTTGTACTCTGTCCTAAAGGACTAAGACATTTAGACTATGACCATAGTATCAACTATATGGAGAGTGATCATTGGATCGAATTTTCAACTGACTTAGTTGGATACAGGAATATCTTTCAGGAGTGTCCGATGGGAGACATCAATGCAATTGCTGGATTCCTATCAGAAGATTATTTTCTTGAATTAGGCTAGACAATGCAAGTTGGAACCCACGGTCTTTTCCTCATTAGGACATGGAACATTTGTCTTTGAACAAGACTCACTAATAAGAGATGACATGAATCTAAAGGCACTTTATACGCACTTACATTTTATGTGATGCATACCTCCGCCTTAAGGCTGAGCCCTTGCAAATTAGAAAATTGGATCTTTGTCATTGGGATGAGGCTGACATGGTAGTCGAATTGAAAACAAAACGGGCGGGCACAAGTGCGGTGTTGGGTCTTGACAAAGCTTCAGTCAGCACTCAGCAGTTAATCATCATGAACAACAGAGAGTGGCAGCAAAGAGAATCCTTCTTTTTAACTTGTCTTTAAAGACATGCGATGATTTGATGGCATGTATTTTTTGAGAACATCCACAAAAGAATGAAAAGAGAATGGACAAAGTTAGAAAAGATATCAAATCTTCCCTCATGAACACATCATCAGCTTTCCATGGAGGAACAGCCTCTTTACCAATGTAAAGCCATAAAATCCGTGCAATATCATACCAAACTGTCGTGTTAATGGTTCCTATAGGCCTTCATGGCGTCACGGCGTTTTCAGTAACTCAACAGGTTGAGTAAAATGATGGTGGCATGGGTGAGTGAAAGTATGTAATCGTGCACCGGGCTATTGTGCCTGTCCACCATCACAGCACAATTTACTATACTATGTGCAAACCTAATGATACGATATGAAGCATCATGCCTAATTTGCATATTTTGTCAAAAGCATAAAGACAAGAAACAGCAGGCCGTTCTCCGTAGACTACCTGGAGTCTTGCTAGGAATTTGCAAAGATGAAAACTTCCCACAAGTAGAAGCCATTTACGGGACAATTAGTCAAATTACCTAGTTAGCTAACCAACCAGAGTTACTATGGAACTAAAATCATTGGCTAAGCAAATATTATATTATACAGTTACAGGAGAAAGTAAATCTTAAAAGCCAGATTTCAGCACATTAGGATCTGACAACTAGGATTTGCGACTGAATTGCCCTCCTTTATTCCTTCTGTTATACCCACTTTCGATAAAACATGATTGATTCGAGCATTACGTGGGCTTCGATATACATTATCACAAAGCATCTACTTTGTTGCATATGAAACATAACGATCAGTGCTAGTGATTTCCTGTCAGCATCAATCAATTTTTTTTCCAAGTTATTAACACATCTGGAGACAAATGTACCGGTACCAATAATGACATAAGAAGAAAATGTGATGACCTGACATTACATAAGGAGCAAAGACAAGTAGAAAGTAGAATGGCTCATCAGGAGATGTACATTGTCAATTTCATATTTGCTCTATTTAAGCATTCTAGGTACAGGTGTATCTGTAGAAAAAGAATGAAGGAAACTGTAAAAGTAGTAGACTAACCTCTTCACAGTGGAAAGCCTACAAGAAAGGAGATAAGTGAAGATGTACAACTAAAGAACATCAGAAATTGTCTGCCTACTCTTTTCAGGTCCCCTACCACAAAGGTGACCTGGCAATAAAATCAAGAATCCAGCCATGACAGTGCCCCTATTGGAGGCCTGCAGAAAGAATTGGTTCTGAACCATCCATTACCAACTGACCTAGCAACAAACTGGAAACCTTGGCTGGAAGGAGCTGTCAGCTTCCAGAAGTTAAGAATGCTGTTTGTTAACATACGTGTGTTAGCACCAATGGCCTAGTATACTTCATTGAGCATGCTGACTAGCCAAGTCACTTTCCTCCTGGAATCTATAAGAGATTTCCAGCTCAGGATTCCCGCTGGGAAAGGATGGGCCAAGAATTTTCAAGCGTTTTGGCCCAAGCTCTACAGATGGAGATAGGTAGTTGCAGCCATTAGGTTTTTGGCTGGAAGCAACTTCATCTTCCACAATATTTGCATCTAGTTGATGTATCATCTTCAATTTGGTTGGAGCTATTAAGTCATCTCCATTTCCAGAAATAAAGTCAAGACAATGTCTAGAATAATGGGTATGGACAGGATCACTTGTGCCACATGATACTTTCGCCAACTTCTGCTGTTGTCTGTCATCCCCATGGATTTTCTTCAACCGTTTTAATACCTGGAGTTGGTAACAAGGAGATGCCAATAGTAAAGAGAAAGCAGTAAATGTGAAGGTAAATATTGGATTTTCTGGGGAAAAATATTGTTCATTGTTGCAATCACAGTTCACTAACTGGGTCTAGTTACAAAATTTGTACAGATACCCTTATTATCATGTCCCTCCAGATTTATGCATGATTATAAGTTGTGGAATGAAGCTTGTTATTTTACTTTGTCAGGTTTAAAACCATTGTCTAAGTACATTCCGGTATGAAGCTAAGCACTTCGGGCTGTTATGCAAACAGGGTGAAAGCACTTCTGGATCTTGTGAAGGCGAAATAGAATTAAACATTGGCTTAAAATGTTAGTTTCATAAAGAATGGGTAACAAATACATACAATAGTGAAGAACTGAGGATTCCAGAAATATTATCGCAGGTGATTATTGATTAATATATCAATAGCAAAATGCTCCAGGTCCGATGCAGATTAAATCCGAAACAACGTCATGTATCACAAATATATATCATTTTAGACATTGACAAGGCCTCCACAATGTACCTCTTGCCATTAGTTTCTATAGTGTTACCGAAGAAAATGTAAAACGTAGATATTATGAAAATACTTTTCATGGCTAATGTACTGTGTTCTCATGACCAATTTAGATATTGGTGGCCGAAGCTAGAAAAATTATAGTGCAAGCATACTATACAGTGACATCTATCTATAAATGTAGAGGGAAGCAATTTACATGAGCAGCGCCACAGAAATATCTGTACCTGATTCTCAGTGAAATTTGTTATTGTTACATCTTCTGTATGCCTTTTCTCATGAGTTATGCCAGACCTTCTCTTCACTCTAAATACCTCAGAGTCAGAATCATCAGTATCTTGTGCAGCCAATTTTTCAGAAGAGCATGTCTGATCAGGTGCAGATGAAGAATAAGCATTAATGATTGCGGTTTCAGGAGTAAATGCATTCTCAGGACAAGAGCTAGAGAAGACTCTTCTGTTGGAACTTGTGCACTCCTGCATATATAAAGTAATATCAATACATTTTAGTTGCCCCAATACAGTGCAGCAATATAACAATAAGAAATACACGACTGAGCCTTACGTCACTTTGTGTAGAATACTCATGGGGTGCAAAAGAAAATGTTATTGTTGATGCAGCAGGATATGGCTTGTTCAGATCATATCCAACAACGTGTGTCTCTGAAACGCCATGAACTTCAGGGGGTGCATCTATGTGAATCTTGCAGTATGGGAAGTATTCAGCATCATGATCAATGCAGTTGAAGTAAGAATGTGAGCTAGAGACTTGAGACATTTGCTTTCTGATTGCATCCAGTACTCCATTTTCCTCCTCAAACTTCTTTGACAATGTCTCCAACTCAAAGATGTCTTTCCTCACAAATACAACACGATCACAGCTGCAGGGGCACTTCCTAATCTCTTCCTCTTCAAAACAAGGCAAAGAAGTAAAAAAAAGATGCCTCAAATTAGGCAGATATCTGCACTTAGTGTCAATAAGGTCTTACCGTGAAAAAGGCAAATTGCATCAACTCTGCAGTTACACATAATGTGAGCTACATAGCAGTCACGTCTGCATATGCCACAGAGAACTGTGGCATCAATATCTGCTTTATAGTGTGTGCAAGCACCCATTTTCATAAGTGACCAACGAACACAATGTTGGAGCTGCATCAACTGCACAAAAGGGACTTTCATACAGTGCTGCATGTATGTATCGCCAGTTAATGTTGTCATAGCTTTATAACCAGACGTAGAAAATTCGTGAGCAAGGAGTGCTGTCTCTTTGCAAAGAAGTTCCTCATAAGGCAGTAATGGTATTCTCTTTAGAAGTGCATAACGTTGACTAGCAATTGCTCCAAGAGGAAACCATTCACCAATCGCGAAATTCACTGCCTCGCCACAATTAAAACCTGGCATTTGTTGTAAATATTTCTGAATATTCAAAATAATCAAATGAAATAGAAGATTGAGACATCCAGAGGTGCCAGATGATTACTGACAGCAAGAAGTTGCAAGGAGTCTCACCATGGCTGAAACCTGAATGATAAGCTTGAGGAAATGTGATAACAAACTCTCCAGGTTTCTGTATAGCTCTATAGACTGGAACATGATGACGCAGCAGAATATTTGGAGGAAACATTGTAGTCTTCCCCAAAAGAATATCAAATGCTGCACTTTCCCCTTCACCTGATAAAATTTCATGATCATATACATGCTCACGTACCACTTTCTCAAAATCTGGAGCAGCTTTGCCTGGAGTCCCATACCATGTTTTTGAAGCCCCACAGTGATGATAGTTGATGCTGGCAAACCATTAAGTCAGATTAGAACATAGAGAAGGTTCAATCTGCAGCATATTGAAAAGAATAGGTTGTCTCAAGAAAATAAAAAAGAATAGGAAGTAGAAACATGATAAAAACTACTAATGATGCACCTGTACAAGTAGTGGTCTTCCACGTGCCAGGCAAACATACTAAAGAGCATTCCGATATACAGCATTGGGTCAGTTACTCCCTGAAAATCCCAGAAAATGTACAATAGTAAGTACTCAAAAATAAAGGATGGGAATTCATTGATACAGTGTACTCACTGGAATTGCTGTTCTGAGAAGACGTAGTATTGATTTGGGCAACCGAGAAAGTCTCTGGATGAAAGCACGAATGAAATATTTTAACATATAATTAATCAATGTAACACATGTAATTGATAAGATCATCTAATTATTGACATATTAATATATCAGAATAAGTAAACTTAATAAAGACATAATTGCAAGACTGAAGATTGTGTACTTCGCCAAATACTAAAGAAAGAGACTAACCTCTGCTATGAATTGATTAAAAATTTAAAATCAATAGATTGTTTACTACATGAAGACAAAATTATGACCCAAGAATAATAAACGAAAGGCTATCCGCAGACTACACCCAACCCATAAAGCAAAAAGGAGAAAGCATAGCAAGCATATATTGCAGCCATTGCGTAACTTTGCAAAATATAGAAATGCCAAAGAAAAAATTATCTAGTGATATTAGTACATAAATGCCTCTAAAAATGGTACTAAAAGAAGTACCTTCAAGTTCCATTTACTTCTCCCAAGTGGGTCACTAGGAGAAGAAGAGAATGCACTACCATCAATATCGCATGCATACTCAACAGATTCCATCTTGCCAAAGGCTATTTCATGCCAAAATTCCTCTTCCATATACTTTGGTGGAAGACAGGCAGCACTAGAGTATCTTCGAACAAACCCTTTATTTGCCATCTTCTCAAAATCTCGAAATGTGTACTTTCTGTCAATACAAACTCATAAGTTATGCAATATAAATGACAAAAATAACCTATGAAGCAGTAATGCAGTATGAATAGATTGGCAGACCTTCCACTCATGAAGAAAGCAAACTTGTCATCCATGGACCATTCGGCAAGACGGAGAGGCTGCACTCTGGTAGTAAACTTCAGTCCACCTTGTTCCTTCATAAGTACAGTGCCAACAGGTACAGAAGCACATAGAGGTGAAACGATCTTGCATATACCTGGAAAATTGCACGTTATCTCAGCAATACGATATGTACAGAAACTTATTTGAAGAAAAAGCACAAATGGCATAAACACTTGGTTTTTCGATACATTCACAACTGATAACACGTTTGCTCAGGCAATGCTGGAAACCTTAAGGGCATATCTCAGAAGGGCCACTGGTTAATTGCTTTGCTTTATATCAGAGAAAATTGCACCGGAGGTCCCTAAGACCCTGTACAATGCAGGTGCTTAGACAGGTGCCTCAGAAAAAAAACCCGGTTTTTTTGTGAGAGGTGCTTAGACAGATGCTTAGAAAGGGCGACAGAAGCAAAGTTAAGTACCCGGTATTAGGCTAGTGCTTAGGGTGACATAAGTGACAGGTGCTTCAACTGGTGCCTAGCAAATAGTACTCCAAGAAGCACAAATAGTACTCCACACAATGCAGCGCTGCATTGGAGACAACAGGTGCTAGAGTAGGTACTACACGAATATTAAAGCAACTTAAGCACCCATATGAAGCACTCTGCATTGTAAGTCACATATTTTTTTGAGACGCCACGCTACTCTCTCTCTTTAAGCACCGGGCTATAAGCACCCTGCATTGTACATGGCCTAAACTTGTGCAGCAGCTTCACTTGGGTCTATAAACGTCAAAACCATATTGGTGGGCCCTAAACTCGAACATTTTGCCACTTAAGATGACTTTGAAGCAGTAGGAACGCAAGTGGCACCACTGTGCAAGTTTAGGGACCTCCAGTGCAAATTACTCTTTATTTTATTTTCATGATATCGCATTTGCCAATCATTGGTTCTCTGCCTGTCTACAGTTTTTATCATGCCTTTGACCTTGCTACTCAGACGAAAATAATCACAGAAGAGCATAGAGAAGCAACTATACCATATTTTGCAGCAACAGGGGCAATTTTACTGAGATATACTAATGGATCCTCAAACTCCTCCACGGATGGAGAAAACACAGGACATTCTGGAATCTCGTCAATCCAATCTAGGTTAGATAGATCAAACTTCTTCACTCGGTGCTTCAAGAATGGGTCCCTCATGGACCCTCCCTCTCTCAGTGATGCATCAGAACTCCTACGTAACCTTGCCCCACATGTCACAGGTTTCAGGGCAACTTCATCATTCCCTGCCATTGTCCTGAAGACATCAGCTCCTTGATCTACACATCCTGAGCCTCTGTATGTATCCTCATAGAACAACAAAATGGGCTTCCTCTGGACCTGTATACACAGAAAAGCAACTACTCTCGTTACTAAATTATAGCTAGAAGTGGCCTACTGAAATGAAGATGCTAACTAAAGTGAAGTGGACGGGATCTAATGGTTCATCTCATGTGAACTCAAGTAAACGGAATATTATATCCAAAAGGGGAGGCTGCACGTAGAAATGTACTCCCTCCGTCCACAAATGTAAGGCGTGCACGAAATTTAAGATTTAACTTTGACCAACAATTAAACCAATAATATTGTATTATATAACACAAAAGTGATATCATTTAAAAATATATTTGAATATGAATCCAATGGTACCGCTTTAGTGTTATACAGTTCAATATTATTGGCTTAATTGCTGGTCAAAGTTAAACCTGAAATTCCGTGCATGCCGTACATTTGTGGACGAAGAGAGTAGTTAAGTAAAATGCGCGCGTCAACTGTGTGCTCCTTTTCCAGATCAGTCTATATGCCTAAAGGCACAATCTCACTGGATTGTTCAAACGATCGCAGCCACTGTAGCCAGGCAAACCCCAATTCCCGAAACGCATGTAGTAGGGTGCTAATAAGTCAACCCTCCTGTTGATCCCGGCAATCCAACAGCTCAGTGACATCTCAAATCACAAAACACCCCAGGAAAATGTTAAGATCAAATCAGTTCATACAGCTCGCATATCACTTCCGAATCAAGTAATGTAAGGATACCAAATTAAGCAGGTAGAGCTGTATCCCGCGAATTCATATCGTATCGTTCCTGTCACGTAGTATAGCAGAAACTCACGACAGAAACACGAGCAAAAATAGCAAGCTTAGGTGGTCAAATCTATTTCCCACCCAAAAAAACTGGTCAAATCTATTGAACAGTTATAAGTTAGAAACACCTCAAACCTGAGCACAACTATAAATTTCCTACCATATTTAGCTCAGTTCTACCACTAAATACCGAGAGAATTCCCGAAAATAGAACGGACCAGTACGAGTTTAACCCACTGGGTTCAGCGAATGATGAGAATTACACTACACCACACGAATTCACGAATTGAGCTACTCAAAAAGCACCTGAAATCACGCGCTCGCGCATAAAAAAGCGGAATTAGCGCCTAAAGTCACCAGCTCTCCGGCACAGTTAATCAAACAGTTGGAACAACCATAATTTATCACAAAAACAGCAACTGTAAGGAGGAATTCCCACGATTAGCCATCGGAACGGCGGAATAAGCCCCTCGTAGCAACTGCACTCTCAATTAAACACGAACTGAGCAGTCTCGGCAGCCTCAAACCGACACGCAAAAAAATCATCAAAAAATATGGGGGCAAAAAGGCCAGAACAAGCGCAACAAGGCGGTTACAACGAATCGACGAGTTCCTCGTATCCACCTAGAGAAAATCCACCAAAATTCCAAACCCGAGCTCCTGAAACAAATCCAACACGGGCGCACCCGCCCCCAATTCCCGATTCACAATTCAGAACCCACAGATCACTCACCGTATCATCTCGCCGCAGCCTCCCGCACCACAGCCACCTCAAACCGGGACCCACATTCCCCTCCGGAGCCTCGTACCGGTTCCCCCACGCTCCGATCCGAGCCCGCCACTGCCCCGAACCACCGTGGCGCCAAGGGAGGAAGCTGGTTCTAGGCGAGGCGTAGGCACCGGAGCCTTCGGATGCGAGGCGGAAAGAGCAAGCACGGCGGCGGCGCTCCCGTGAGCGGCGGCGAGGAGGAGTATTTGGAGGAGGAGGCGATGCGAGGAAACGAAAGGAAGGGAAAAGTGCGGGTGATATCACTAATCCCGCATATGACAGCGTATTATTTTCATTCGCAAGAATTCTATAGAAATTTTATAGGAAACAGTTCGCAAGAATCAGAATAAAAATTCGCAAAACAAAGAGGTCCTTCGAATTGAATTTGTGGGCTTAAGTTTGTATTTTTCTGGGTTTTGTTGGAAAATGTATTTTTCCGGTAGATGGGGTGGTTGCGATTGCAGGCCGTCGTCACGGGTCCGTCTTTTCCAGCGGTGCTAATTACTGTTCTGCCCCCGTTGCCTCGGGCATTGTAATTGCCGTACGAGTATTTGAGTAGTTCCTATAAAAAAGAGAGTATTTCAGTAGTTGGAGTGTGAATTACACCACGGGTTCACAAAGAGTGTCAAGCTACAACGGTATCGAGGCCTTTAAACTATTTCTGAGTTTCTTAGAAGATTTCAACTTCTCCCGCATGAGGAATTTGGTAGCACTGTAGCACAGAGAGTTGCTCGTTTCCAACATATTTTTTCCTTTGCGACATTATCCTGTGATTCTTTGACCTGCTACCTGACTAGTTCATAGGCTAATCTGCAACACGAGAGGGCAGGGAGAGAGCGACTGCAACAGGTGGCTCGACGCGTCTGGCAGGTTGGCACCGAGGCCTTCCAAAAGGCGGCGGGGTTGTGCGCCGGGAAGATTGAGATTTGAGAATGGGCGATAGAAGGTGGTGAACAACATGTGAAGCTCAAGAACAAAGTCGCTTCGGTAGAACCTTGTTCTGGTATTGTTTCTGTTGCGAAATTACGAGGCCACACACAGAAGCATAGATCTAATCCGAGACACCGTAGAATTTGGCAACGAGAAACACCGATGTTTTTAACGTGGTTCGGCCACGAGGCCTACGTCCACGGGGCTTGACTACGGATGTTCCTCCCCATCTCGTAACTCTCTTTCAAGTTACATTGTGTTGGCTTGGTTATATTGTGTGGCGTCCCCCTCCTTATATAGGAGGCCAGGATACATGAGTCTAATTCTAACTCTACTCGTATCCTACTAGGACTCCCTCCCGTAGTATCCTATTACAATACTACGCCTTCTTTAGTCCAACTTGTAACCCACTCGTACACATATTCGACACAAACTCAACAAACTCCACCTTGGCGAATATGTCCTTCGCCACCTTGAAGCCGTCTTGTGCGAACCTCCGTGTACCTTGGACTTGAGATTCACCTTTGCAGCTCAATTACCTGAACCGCCGATGAGACTCCATTGCTACTCCCTGACTCCACCATGACTCCACCTGCAACTGTACTTCCTTCTTCATGCTGAAGAAACTTTACAGTCATATCCTGAGTCATCTCACTGAGTCAAATTCACAATTGCCTCATCTTTCCTTGGACAGTCTTTCCAAACCATCTTTCCATGCCATGCGCCTTCAGCCGCACGCCTCGCCACAATTCCCGTGTCGAGCCTCCACAGCCCTGGTCGAAGATCTCCTGGGTAGCTACCCACACTTCTTCCAACCCCGCTGCTTTTTCCTCCATCAATTTATCCACAATTGATGCCGAGTCCCACGCCTCACCTTCGGACCACCGAGTACTCTGCTCCTCCGGATCATGTGTTCTCCAGGTTGCTTGTAAGCTTCAACTCCTGAGATCTCGTCCGTTGAAGCCTCCCCCAACCCCTGCTTATATAGCAATCCTTGGACCCTTAAATTCAAACCGGACTCCTATTCCGAATTCCTTTTCTTCCAAAAATTCGGAACCCAATTCGAGTTTGACCAAAAACGAATTCCTTTCCGAAATTTGACTGAAAAAACCTTTCCAAAACGCGTCCTGAGCCTCCCCAATGCGTTCTAAGCTCCTCCTGGACCTCCTCAATGCGTTCTGGGCTCCTCCTGGGCCTCCTAAGCTCTACCTAGGCCTCCCTGGGCTCAACCGGGCCCCACCGGGCCGCTCCCCGAGCCGCCCGCGCTCTCCCGCGCTACCCCCGCCGCCCCCCGGGCCGCCTCCGCCACCTCCTGGGCCGCCGGCGCCCGCCTGGGCCGCCGGCGCCTCGCCTGGGCCGGCCCCGACCACATCCGCCTCCGGTGGGCCGGCGCGCCCCTCGACCTGGGCCGGCCGCCTCCGCCCGCCTAGGGCGCCCCGCCTGGGCTGCCCCGCCTCCTGGGCCGCCCCGCGCCGCTGGGCCGGCCGGTGCGCGCCAGGCCGCCGTGCCTGGGCTGTGCCCGCCTGGCCACCGAGCCGTGTGCTGCTGACGCCGGCGCCTCACACGGCCTCGCGCCGTTGCCTCGCGCCGCGTCGCCGCGTCCCTTTTTCTTCCACACAAAAACTTGTGCAAATTCTCGCACCTTTTGAAGCGATTTTTCCACGACGCACTCTAGGCTCCACCTCGCCTTATACGCACGCCGCCGTCCTCCGTCTCGTACCGCTAGATTCCTCTGCACCGTCTCAAAATCTACTTGAACCTCGCACTCTGATACCACTTGTTACGAAATCATGAGGCCACATGCGGAAGCGTAGATCTAATCCGAGGCACCGCAGAATTTGGCAACGAGAAACACCGACGTTTTTAACGTGGTTCGGCCACGGGGCCTACGTCCACGGGGCTTGACTACGGGCGCTCCTCCCCATCTCGTAACTCTCTTTCAAGTTACATTGTGTTGGCTTAGTTACATTATGTGACGTCCCCCTTCTTATATAGGAGACCAGGATATATGAGTCTAATTCTAACTCTACCCGTATCCTACTAGGACTTCCCCCCGTAGTACTCTATTACAATACTACGTCTTCTCTAATCCAACTTGTAACCCAATCGTACACATATTCGACACAAACTCAACAGTTTCTTTGTTTCGTTCAGGTTATCTTTAGCTTCCAGTATCTAGTTTGTCCAGACACCAGAGACGCCCTGTTCTGAGTGCGCGAAGGCGACACGGAGAGGAAGGGTGAGGAGGCGAAGCATCTTGTTACTACCATCGGAGCACGTTCTTCTTCTTTCCCACGTGTTGGTACCTGGAGGCCATCCATTTCGATCTCTTCCTTTTCCGTTGTGTGCTGATGATGCTTTTCTACACACAAATTGGCAAAGAACAATTCGGCTCAGCAGCACCCATATCCTGGCCGGAAATCGGCCTGTCGGCAGCGAATCCGCGCATCCGTTGCATGCCGTCGGACTTTGGCACCTCTGGATTCCTACGCCACGGTCTCCATTCAAACAAAGCAACTTGTTGCGTTGGCAAACGTTTAATCCCACGTGAATTAGCAACGTTAGAGTAATTTGCACCAGATCCACGTTTAACAAACCCGAAAACACACGTGATTTTTTATTCGATTTACGCGATATACGTGTGCTAGTAGAATCTCTGAGAGAAGAATCTCTTTCTTTTAACCGAGCTTGTTGATTTCGATCGCACGGCTCTGTCAATTATCCCACTTTTAGAGTACCATGTCAAATTCTGAAGGACAGGTACTTGCATTCTTCACGGTGGTTAGGGGGTAGCACTAGCACTATCAGTGAGCAGTTAGGCTTTTTGTTGCTTCGAGTACGGTTTGTCCCTATAAAACAAGGAAAGATTCCATACTTTGAGTAAGAGGGGATGACGTGGTTGCAAATAATTGAACTGGGAGCTAGTGGCATCTCTCTGAATTTGATATGTTTCTTTCTTGCCGTTTTAACTTTATTGATTGAGCACGTAGTCAGGCTGGCCAACTCAACAGGGGGAAAAAACACAAAAGGAAGCTTTTGATTTTTAATGGCGCCCATTGACTTTGACCCTGCCACACGGTGTTTATTCCCCTCGTCAGTTGACTGTTCATATGGCGCCCAAGGAAGCTGCATCAACTACATGCAGTTCATTCAGCTAATGGATTATGGATAGTTCCGTTTGAGAATTGAAAGGTGTCTCTCTCCCGGCTGGTGAGAAGAACAGTTGCAACAACTTGTTCAAATTAAGTAAACAAACTGCTTAGTTACTAGTTGATCCTTTTTGATTCCGGGATTTGGTCTTGCATAACCAAAGTTCCCAAAAGTAGTAGCAACTTGGACCGGATGATATATATACCTGCTTGTTCTCTGCTAGTGACTAGCGAGTGGCAACAGAATACTCCTACTTGCTCTAGGTCACAAGCTTGTGTGCCTGGTTAGTTGAGATATTGCTTGATCTTTCCGAAGTGCCATCCTTTTCACTGTCCTTGGCTTGGTCGTCTTTTCTTCCCATAGAGGCCGCGTTGTGTGATAGCGATGTCATTGGCCTGCGCGCTTGGCCATATCCCGTAGCTATCCATCTTGCGGTGCGATGTCTCGATCACCAATCTCCCATCACCTAACTTACCTAGCAGAGTTCACTCAACTCGATACTAGGTTAGGTAAAGAAGTTCGATTTCTCAGCACAGCATAGCACGAACACGTGTACTAAATTGTGTTTGGCATTATAACGAACTAGCAAGATGCCCGTGCGTTGCAACGGAACCTCAAATAGTATAACAACATCTTATGTTCTGACTAAAACTATAAGTCTATAACAAAATATATTATTTTGTCTTACAACGATTTAATAGTAGAGTGCTCGTACAACACACATACACACATATAAAAAAATTTACACACATGTTGTTATTTCTTGTTTTGATCGAGGAAGATTAGGAGAGATGATAGGGAAAGATTAGATATTTGTTAGAGGGTTGTTGATGAGTTAGTTGTAGATATAGATTAGTTTGTTAGAGAGTTGTTAGAGGGGTAAAAAGGGTAATCAAAAGTGTGACACCACCACTCAAACATTATAAGGTGGTATAGATTATAATAATTTCGTTTATTTAAATAATTTTTACCTATTTTATTAGTTGGTTAACTAATTTTTTTCTATTTATGTGTATATTTTCTATAGCCGATTATAATATATAAGATAAGTACACCGCAGTTCAACAACTACAGCCTAAATCTAAATTTGATGTGCACTTGAATTGGTACCTACACAATTTTTCGGGCAACGATTCCTAGAAATTTTGAGTACACCATTCCCGGCCGATTCACGGTATCACCGTTCAACAGCTCAAAAGTGCTCTTTGTTTTCGTAACCGCAATATACGGCAGAATAACTGAAAAATAGCTAAAATTAACAAAAAGATCGAGTGAAGAGGATAGTAATAAACAATCAAATTGGCATTATCCAATCAGTGTAAGTGCAACAAAACATGGGTTGGGCTGTTAGGCCTATCGGCTTTGACCAGTCCAGAGCAGAGCTAACTCCCTGCAACGCCGACGTCCGCTTTAGATCACTCCTGATCACGTTGGCTGATGAACCCGACGGGCTTTGGAGAATTATCGCTTTTGCACGCACCTAAAGTGGGGTCCGACTGGTGAGTAGTCGACTGAGAAAATGCCCAAGTCGTTCGATTCCCATCGCATGCCAATCTGAGTCTCTGCACGCTACTCATTCCTTTGTTGTTTTTGTATGCTTTTCCATCGGGCCCGTCAAAAGATAGAAACCCATTTATTGACTTGGGCTGCTCTTGTAGGCCTTGTAGTTGGTCTATTCCACATCTGAACGCCCAAAAGCAACTTCTGCCAATGAGGAAAAAGCTAAACAACGACAGATCTCTGAACAATCAAACACACTAAAAAACTGATAGTTACATATTGAGACACAATTACTACTGAACTTAAAAAAGATAAAAATTTCTGAACAAAGCTTGTGAAACACTGGCTAGCTTCACAAAGGAGCAATCAAACCCTATGAAGGGCCTACATCCTTCAAAAATCCCTATATTTGTGCACTGTAGCTAACACAAGATGCCGTTGAATTTGGGATGTAGACCTTCAGCTTCGCTATCTTCTGTAGTCACAACTACCTTGCTCCCAAGGTTCTTGATCAGCAAACTTTGCAAGTAATCTCTGATCCTAAGATGGTGCTTCACATGATTTCCTAGTGCCTTTGCTTTTGCCCTACAGGCCATCCTTCTAGTTACTTCGAAGTTTAGATCCCTATTAACACAATCCATGAATGCTTCCACCTTCCAGTTAGGATCAGCCCTAAAATATTCTTCATATTATTGAGCTAGCCATTTTAAATTTATCCTACTACCTTCTTTGGTTATACCACAGCTATGAGGCACCACTTCCTGCCTGATCACGTAGGTGATTTCACCTGCTATCTGAGATGCATACATGTAGAAGTTACAGCCCGGTTCTTCACAATGCGCTTTCACCCTATCCTGCTTGTTCTTTGTCCACCCAAAGTTCCTGGCTTGTAAAACACAATATGTGTTCAAGGCCCTTCTAAATTGTTTCCCATATGTGAAGCACATTCTTCTGCACATTTGGGTTTTCATTGCTGTTTTCTCCTTTGTATTGCATTCTTGGCTTCAAAAACCTCTTTGGCCTCCTCCTCTTTCTTCCATGAGTTGGTACAAATCTTCCATTTTCATCACTATGTTCTTCCACAAACTCATGCCCGTCATCTACCTCCTCCCTCTCTCTTTCTTTTTCCATTATCAAAGCCCTTGCCTTCTCTGCCTTTTTGCTTTTTTTTGCCTTGCCTCTTCTTGCATGCCAGTCGCAATATCCCTTTCCATGTGGCTCTCAACAAGTGCAATGTCATCAAGATCAACTCCCTCTCCAAGTCTACAGTCACATCAAAAATCCTCTTCATCCTCATAATATCTACCCTTTGATTCTCTATGCTTCATCTTTTTCAGCCATAATCTCTCTCAGCTGTTCAATTTCCTCCTCAACATCGTAGTCTTCATTGGATGGTGATGTATAGCCACAATTATATTGTGAATCAGCTAACTTCTTCCAATACTCCTAAGAATTCTCTTGCAAAAGCTCCTCTAACCCATCGTACTACTGTCATTCATCAAGTTACCCCTTCATCAATTTCTTCTATAGGGACAACATGTATTGACTCATAAAATTTAGCCACATTCTTCTGAGGTGAGAAAGTACGTGCAGGTGGTACCACATTCTTGAACATGTAAAAAGATACCTCTCTTGAATCTGCAAACTCAGCCAATATCTTGTTCACACAATTATCATCATGAATCTCCACCATTCCAGCAAGTGAAGTTGAGCCTTCTTTTGATAATACACATTATTGAAATAACATACCCAAAATTCTTTATCTTGTCAATAATATTGAAACAGTATATCACATCCCTATCCATTTGCTCAATCAATGGCTTTATAGGGCATGGGTTGTGACAAATGAACCGCACTGACCAAATCTCATTCGCCATCTGAAACTAAAGAACAAATGCATCAAAATAGGCTCACATCGCGCAACAAATTAGATCGTTTACAAATAAGTGCAACACTATACAAACCCTCTCTCTTACAAACCGAACCCTAGGTACATGCATCAATCTAATCATCCCCAACCATACACTTTCTATAGTACACAGCCAGCTAGTATGAGAACCTAAATATGGTTTCTTTATGAAATTTAGACCATGGTCAAGAACATGCAAGGCCTACCACGCGGGGCAGAATTTTATAGGACCAAAGGAACATTTACTGATGAAAAAATAGGGGCAAATGATAGCGTGGATGTGGAAGAGATGAACAGCTTACCTAAAATTGGCTGGTTCTTTGGTGATTGCCCGCGGCAAACCCTAGCCGTGCCTCCTCCTAGCTCCCTCCACCCGCTCTGCTTTCTCGCTTTGAATTGGAGAGGAGGTGAGACGATTGAGCTAGACGTGTGTGGGTCTGGGTGAGCGAGGCATGCGTGCGCTCTTGGTTGGGCTCAACCCACTCGGCTCGGTGGTCCACGTTGGAAGCGGGTGGGCAAAATCCGCTTCCAATGTGGCGGGCAGGATCGCCTCCTGGGTTGCCACATTGGCCTTACATATGGCCCATCCTGTCAGATGCCCCCTAGTTTCTTAAATCTGGTAACAAGGAGCAATTATCGTCCTAAATCTGGTAATCTGCGCCACAGAAATTTAAATCTAGAAAGAAGTGTCATGATGTAACGATACCTGCTAAAAAGTGGAACAACCAAAGGCCAGCTTTGGATCAGGATGGCAATGGGTCGGGTTTGGGCTGGTAGAGCTATACCAAACCCGCACCCAAACCCGGTTGCCAGCCTCTTACCCGTCCACGAGAATATCCATGGGGGACAATTTATGCCCGAATCTGAACCCAACGGATACCCGGTATCCATGGATACCTAGCTGCTGGGGTTCTTAGGTGATCCATAAACTAGGATTTTAGCATTTTATCCTTACTTCCATGAAAGGCACACATGTCAAAGCATATAAATTATGTATTTTAACTATTTTCGGGTATCCATGAGTATCCATGAGGCCATTTTGCCCTCCATGCCCGACCCGTGACACTCACGGGTACCCGCCCGTGAAAATCCATGGAGCAAGAATGCCCTCATAGCTGTCCTTCACGAGTATATTACCCGCGGGTACCCGACTCCATGGATAAAATTATCATCTTGAGCTTTGGAGCAGTTTTTGCTAACAGTGACTGTGGGCTTAGCAATGTAAATTTAACTTTTTGGAAAAACTTTAGAGCAACCAATTGTGTGAGCTTCTCTTGTATTAACGAATTTACCAGTATCGCTTCGGCTTATGCCTTAATGTACACCTCAAATTTATGGTTGGACAAATAGTAGATTGTATCTATCTATTGCTAGTAGTATTAATCTCTCTTTTATTTCTTGCAAATTCATAATTGATACTTTATAGTTGCATAATCTCTATTATTTGCTTGGGAATTGCTACTAGTGAATGTAGATAACTTATGCCTAAATTTTAGCTGTTAGAATACCTCTCGGCACATTTTGGTTTAGTTAATTTTATGTTTTTTATTTATTTCAGAAACAATTTTAGTTTCGTCGATCAAGTAATTACATATTTTAATTGTCTATTGCATCCTAAAGGTCCACAACTATTTAAGAAAGGTAACCGTGCATCCCAACTGTTGTTTTTTAATATTCTTAGTGTGACTTCAAATTAAGACCAAGTGGATTAATCACCGCCTCCTTGTGGGTTTGACACTCTTTCTCATTGAAAACGCTACAAATTGATCATGTACACTTAAAGCCCATCAGCAACCCAACCTATTTGATCTGAGATCCCGTGAAGTAGCACTTGAGAAAAAACAAACTATTGGTTAACTGGAGGAGAGTACCTTTACAAACTACTCCGCTGGAGATGCAACACTCTCAGAAACTGTATGGTCCGATGAATTTTATCTTAATGTGTTATGTGGATTTAGTTAGCAAAATGTTGTTCTATAGAGCATTCTTGACAGAATCACTTATGTAAGCCCGACTGTTGGTCACAATCTGTGAGACATGAGTTATATCTAATAAGCTCATGAAGAGACCAAGAAGTACAACTTATATGCTCCACCCGAGGGGTAGCTCTTTGGCAGCCTAACATCAGTGAAGACTTTAAACGAAACTTATATGCACAAAACTGCTAATTCAAGACATAATCTATTGTGTAGTTGTGGATGTGTGTAGCTTGAAGTTTTAGATGGATGTTCAACCCTAATAGGTTTCCATAAAAAAATAGTATATTAACAGTATATTGAGATAGAGAATTTTTGTGGTGCCTTTAAAATCTGGTGTGGAAATGTTAGAAATTTAAATCTAGCCCACAATCTCAGTAAATCCTAAAAGCCTGTAATTATGTGAGAGCATATCGATATGCGTAGGATGAATGTCCATACATCGGTGAGAATATGTGAAAACATATATCGATATATGTAGAATGTGTGCTGATGCATGTCGTATGTGTGTGACTTCTCGCTGTGCTGTTATCTACGGTGTTGGACGTGGCTTCAGATACATGGTGCTAAGGAGGTGGTGATGGCAAATGCGGACCAACCGTCCAGACGGTTGTTGGTCTTAGGGTGCGTTTGGTTGGAGGGCAAAGAGGGATGGGTTATGGCCATCCAGTTTTTTGTGGATGGGACGAGTCATTTTTTTGTTTGGTTGGATGGATGGAATGAACCAATCTTTTGTTTGGTTGGAGGGATGAAAGTTAGATGAGATGAGCCAATTTAACTTAATTATATTACTTCGTTTCTATTAATAATAATTAATTATACACTAAAGAACACACTAAATACCTACCAATGCTAAACTAGCCATAAACTTACTAATTAATAATAAAATATATTAATTATTATTGATTATATACTAATCAACCCACTAATCATATATTAATCAACACACTAAACACTAATCTTACCGTTACAAATACTAATCAATAATAAAATATGCTAATTATCACTAACAATTATTAATTATTACTAATTATTTTCGAATGATCATAATTAGAGAAGGACGGCAGCCTCATCTGGCCATTTTGGCCGAGTCTCTCCATCCAGCATATTGAGAGAATATTCTTCTAGGATAGATATCCCTATCCATCTCATCCCTCCAACCAAACAGATGGATATCCACAAAAAGGTGGATATCCTTATTCCATCCACCCTTATCTCATGAACCAAACGCACCCTTACTTGAGCGGCACAAGGAGTACCTGGTCCGATCTAGAGGGAATCAATGCTATTTGAGTTTTGCTGCTGGAAGCTCTGAATGGTGTTTTATGGTTGATGTTTTGCTTGACAAGTTCTTTTGGTTTGTCTTATTAGCCTGCGAGGCTTGTCATATGATAGTGTTCGAGTGTTGTTAGTTTTTTCTTCCATAGTCTGTTTATAGATAGTGGGTTTCTTGGCAATTCTAGAGCTGTTGTCTTTCTGTATCTTGTAGCAACCGCGAACTGTTTTCCGTACGAGAAGTAATAGAAAGGGGAAAGGAAGAAAGAAGGTGAAACATAGAAACAAGGAAGGTGGTTTGGATTTGATCCATCCACCGGTTCGGTTTATTTTTAGTCTTTTACTAACCTTGAAAATCTCTCGGATACACGGCCGGTGGACAATCCAAGTACTAGCTGCTGCTAACACTGTAGGGAGGGGCGTAGTGTACATGCACGATGCATGATTAAAACGAACGGAAAAAGCAAGCGCAAAACACCAAACATCTCCGGGTGTCACCGTGCGGTCCGTGCTTGTCACAGCACCAACTCCAAAGCCCGTGATTATAATGCTCGGCGTTCATGTCAGACACCTATTGGCGACGATTTAGGTCCAAGGGTCTTGTCGCGTTGCACAGAATGTTCCTGATTCGTGAACGCAGTATTTTTCGTGAAAAAACCTTCGTTAGTACTAATGGTTTTGTTTTGGGAGAAATAGTAGTAATAATTGGATCATATTAGCTGCAGTCCAACGAATCAAAGAATGATACTACTACAAATTAATCCCTACACCTAGCTAGCTTTCAACCTATACATGCATGGAAGGAAAAAGAATTCATATTACAGTACCCAATAATTAATAAAATCAATAGCCTCTGTGCTATACTCCCATCAGCTGCTTGCCACATCGGCGCGTCCCCTGGCTCCGGAGCCGGCCCTGCTCCCCCGGCGGCGCCCGCGGCCGCGCGTCTTCATGACCACGGTCTTGGACTCGCCCCAAGCCCAGAAGGCCTCCCTCTCCTCGTCCGAGTTGTCGCACTCGGGGAACGGCCCGGCCGCGTACCGTGCCGCGTCGTAGCACACGGTGTAGGTCATCTGCCGCGCCCGGAACGCGCGCATCGCGGCGCGCTTCTGCGGGGTCATGACCGCGTAGTCGGCTGTCATGAGACCCAAGAGGTCGCGCTCGCCGCACCCGCCGGCGGCGCCGCGCGTGACGCGGAGCGGCGCCGGGTCGGCGCGGCAGCCGAGGAGTGCCAGGTCGGAGAAGTCGGACGCGAACGGCGCGTACTTGTAGTTGACCTTGTACTTGCCGCCCTCCGTGGCCCAGGCGGAGCCGTCCCAGATGGTCGCGTACACCGCCATCGGCTTCGCCGGGAAGTCCCCGCCCATGCCAGGGTGCCGGATCACCTCACGGATCGGCGTGTCGTCGACGTAGAAGCTGCACGTACGCGCACGGAACCTGATCAGCTATCAACCTGCGAAGTGTAGCATTCTACTATACTCTACTACGTCAGTGATGCTGATGCGTACATGATGTGGGTGGGGGCCCAGAGGATGGAGTAGCGGTGGGCCTCGAGGGTGGGGTCGAAGGGGAGGAGGTAACGCTCCTCGCGGCCGCGGCTGGTGCTGCCGTTGCCGTAGACGTTGGTCTGCACCCGCCACTGCCCGCCCCACCGGCTGCCCAAGAACTCGAAGTCCAGCTCGTCGTGCGTCTTCTCGTACACGTCCCCGTTGGACAGCTGAGGCATAAAAGAAAAATCACGAGCATTATTAAACTGCAGGACAGTATTGCTATCTTTAGGAGGCCGTGCCATCATGTGTTTGTTGGAATCTCTGTACGTTTATTCCATCTACTACGGCATTATTGACTGGCCTGTGCACAGAAACTTATTGACTCATATCACCAATTAAATTCGTTTTGGTGAGCCTGATGAATGTGGTGAGAGCGCGTGACAGGGATGGCAACATTTATTCGGGGGGAGCAGGCGGCCCAGCCTTTTTTGGGCATTGAAAGTCCAGACACACAGGCCATGTGTGACGCCTGTTGCCTACTCTGCACCACCAGGCACCAGGGCATGGGGATGCAACTTGCGATGATTTTCCTCTTTAAGATGAGCATCGGTAGGTAAATCCGAGCTGACACGCCATGTGACGATTGGCTAAGCAAAAACCAACGGTTCCGAAGAACAGCAGGGATAAGCTAAAAGCGCTGCTTTGGGCGGGAATGTTCTCAAATCGAACTAGTATTCAAACACTCTCGTAGAAAATCTAACAAGAAAATAGTACTCACGTAGAAGGCGACGACGACCCCGGCCGTGTAATCTTTGGGCAGCTTGATGGACGCGCTGAAGAAGCCGTGGAGGTAGTAATCCGAGGAGATGAACCCAGAACCTGAAGAAATGAACGGCAACAAACAAAGACCGTGAGAACAGCAAGAACAGATCACAAAAGGATGTCAGAGAAAAGAAGAAGAACAGAGCACAACAGGCTTGTACTGGTAAGAAGAATAAACATCTAAAAAATAGAATAAATGAAATATGCAAGAGGTGGATTACCGGAGCGCCGATCGAGCAAGAGGCGGGCGGTCCTGTCATCCGGCGCGCGTACGAGGTTGCCGTCGCCAAACAGCGGCGAGAACCCTTCCTCGAAGGCAACGCTCGGCACGTCGAAGGCAGAGGCCAGAGCCGATAGGCACACGAACGTCGCGGCCGCGAGCAAGGCCGCCAAGAACCTGGTCTTCACCGCCATGCCCGCGCTGGCTAGCTGCTCTCAGAGCCTCGCCCCTCTCTCCCTCGTTCACTTCTCAAGGCCAAAAACCTTTCTCTGCCTACGCGTTTCTTGGGCAGCAGAACCTTTCGCTCACGTCTTATATACGCGGTACCACGATTGGTGGGAGCCGGAGAGTCTTTTTTTTTGTGTGAGGACAACGGAGAGAGAGTTGGATGTGTGCGGCCACTTTTACTAGCTAGGTTACGCTGCATATGCTTTGTTGGTTTGTTCAGTGTCGTGCAGGGCCCACGTGTCTGAAAAAGGCTGCACTACTATGGCCTATATGCTTAAGCAAAAGAGGAGAAGGGAGCGGGAGAGGAAAGAGAACATAATAACATAATTGAGAGAGTTTCAACAGGAAAAGGAAGAGTGTGCTGGGCAAAACCAGCTAAGCTTTGCTGGTGATGGGCTAGATATGGCCCTAATAACTGGGGTTCACCTCATCAGAGTGCGGTAGTGCAATCATGCAGTATGAACAGGAGTAGTAGTAACAACAGTAGTTATTCAGAAGTGTAACAGTACTCCATTTGTATCCAGAATATTGTGGTTGATCATGCAATGCATTTCGGCTTTGTTACGAAATTAGCCTTTTAATGGTGACGCTGTCGACTAATTTTCATGATTTTTCTAGTGTTATAGTCCCACACGTTACTAATGTTAAGGTCTTGCAACGTAAGATCAATGAAGTAAACATGTGAAGAAAAATAGACATCAATATTTACTTACGAGTTTCAGCTGAAGCCTATATCTCTAGAAGTTCTAGTGCTCCTCTCATGTATTAAGCAACACTAACATCGTCGGCTTCTCTGAGACTGGCCAGTTTGACCGCTCATGGGGCCGGTCTTATGTTACATATAGCAATACCCTATTATTATAGAAGTCTGAGTTACGTGTTCGATACAAATACTATTTAACCCTATTCGTAATTTCAATCTACTCGTATGTATATATATTAGATATAATTTTGACACGCTGCTCTTTGCTGCTAAAATTATAATGTGCATGGTGTATTTTAGGCGGAGCACAACATTATTAGATTCTGGTAGGAGTTACGCGGTGGCGAAGTGTAAGGAACAGTTGAGCAAACGACTGCATTGTCCGGACGTGACCGTGTTATTACTCCGAGTACGACTGATCGGTCACGCCAGGCGTGTTGTCTTCCACCTGCCGCTGCCAGTATGGCGCGTTACATGTCCAACAAGGCACCGCTGTACAACAAACACGGCGTTATCTTTCTTGACCGCTTGTTAGGTTGCTTCCTGTACCACTCCACTATGCTCCGGCGTAGCTAGAGTTACAGCGATGAACCTTTTTAACGTGCACATTAGGTACCCGAAATCAATAAGCACCTTGTACTAGTAACCGACTAACCGGGGCAACCATTGCAAAATGTGTATATCCGGGTCTCGTCCACTCAGCTGCCAACCACCATATGCATGCATATGGGGTCATATGCAGGTCAGTGGTATAGATTTGGACGACATGGCTCAAACTAAGCAAATCGAAGCAGTACGGTGCTAGTACTAAACAAAGGAAGAACATCGGGGTGAAGTATCCAGCGTGCCGCCGGGACCGAAAGAGAGAGGGAAC
Organism: Stipa capillata; assembly: GCA_019208055.1. Classification (NCBI taxonomy): domain Eukaryota; kingdom Viridiplantae; phylum Streptophyta; class Magnoliopsida; order Poales; family Poaceae; genus Stipa; species Stipa capillata. The sequence goes on along the minus strand of JAGXJF010005252.1, from coordinate 501,340 downwards.
CCAATGAAAAAGATGGCGTAAAAGATCAACACATGATGATATGACTGATGACTCACCTCGACAGACAGTTCCTCTTTTTTCATGCGCACCGGCCCCAAGCGCGCCCAGACCGGCGGAAGCCAGGAGGGGATGGGTTAGAGGTATCCAGTCTTTTGTGAATGGGACAAGCTACTTTTTTATTTGGTTAGATAGATGAGATGAATTAATTTTTTGTTTAGTTGGAGAGATAAACATTAGATGGGATGAGCCAATTTAATTTAATTATATTACTTAGTTTCTATTAATAATAATTAATTATACACTAAAAAACACACTAATACCTACCAATGCTAGACTAGCCATAAACTTACTAATTAATAATAAAATATATTAATTATCATTGATTATATACTAATCAACTCACTAATCATATATTAATCAACATACTAAACACTTACCGTTACAAATACTAATCAATAATAATTTTATACTAATTATCAATTGTTAATTATCACTAATTATTTTCTAATAATTATAATTAAAAATGGCGACGGCCTCATTTGGCCATTTTGATCGAATCTCTCTATCCAACATATTGAAGGAATATCCCTCCAATCAAATAGAGAAATACATCTATAAAAAATAAATATTCCTATTCTATCTACCCTCGTTTCATGAACCAAATGCACCTTATCCCTACCACACCGCCCGCTCCCGTTGGCTGTTTCAGCCGCAAGGCATCGTCGATCCGGGCCGGCCACTTGCACTAGTGCGCTCTCGCTTTACCCGTGAAATCGCCTCGTCTCGTACATGCTGTGTCGTGTCCGGGCATATAAATGCACAGGTAACGACGTACACGCACTGTTGCATGGTCAATGAGATGAACCACGTCAGCTGGTCTTGGTTTCACGGGTGTAGGTAACACAAGGCTGCGTAAGTATGGGTTTCTGCGGATTTTCGTTTTAAGCCTGCAGCTTCTGTTTTGCCCGAGCAATAATGGGTGTCTGACGACCCAGGACCATGGCAGGCCTCTGAAAAGTGATGAACACGCTCCATCGAATCATGCGGGAGTTTGAATGTTTGATCCTTTTCATTGCCGGAATTTATTGGCGTAGACGACAGGTTGCTAGTAGGTTTCGTACACGAAAGTAGATTGTACAATTTGCACTTGTCACCAATTTGTTTGGCTAGTACTACTTATTAATTTTGCTTTAGAATATGCGCATCGTTTTCGTTGCAGATCTTTAGGACTTCGCTTCCAACAACGGCCTGTTAAGTTTCCAACTGCTACCAGCCTTGACCAAGCATCAAGCATGAGACCAAGATATAGCGCACTAACAACTCTAGCTAAAATTATCGGTTCGCCACCGTTACTATGACTATAACACTACTCAGCACGATCTGGTCGTGCATGCTCCACCTTGCTCTGCAGAGCAGGGATAAGTGGATAAGATTTCAGAAATTGGATAATTGGGATTGGGCACACACAACAAAGAGAAGCTAGAGAGCAATGTCATGTGGAGACAACCCCACCGTGGCCATCCACCATTGCGTCCACGAGTAGTGCATTGCTTTCCCGAAGCAGCTTAATCCTCGGGTTAAGGCATTAGAAAGATATCATGTGGAGCTCCCTGATTAATTACTTACTAGTGACAATGGCCTAACACAAGCACCATTCGCTCATGCCCCGCGAATGTCATGTTTTCTGGTCACAAAATACATGCAAAAACGCATAAATATGATCAGCTATTTTTTTGATAAAAACACCCAGAGGGCATTTTCAGATATCTATATTAAACGTTAAGGAAATACAGAGAAATCGGTACCAAAACCAAAAGGATAAAACGAAAATTACAGAGCACGAACACAGCTCTTGCAATCTCATCATCTCAAGCTGGAGATCACCCTTCTCCCCTTTGAAGAAACCGACGTCGGACGGGGGAGATCCAAACGATCACCCCGACAGCTGCAGCAGCTCACTTCGCCCACAAGAGCTACGAAGACCGCAGTAGAAGCCTACCGCGAGAGGCAGGGCAAAGAAGCCGTAGAAAGACCATCGGCCGGGGACGCACCCCGAGAGAAGCTTGCTGCAGATCCATCGACGACTATACCAAAGAAAGGAGAGGAAAGATCTACCTGACTCTCGACGAAGCGAAAGACAAAATCTCCATCTCTTCAACACCTTTCCAGGTCCTTCCCCACACGGAGAAGAGCATCCTGGTCTTCTTCAAAAGAGCCGAATCCGAAGCCCTCGTAGGAACGAGCCGAAGCAAGGGACGTCTGGGAGAACCCTACCCATCAGATCTGGAAGAAACAGACCGGCGAGCTTCAAAAAAAGCCCCTAGGATCTGGACCGACAGATCCAGAGGACCAAACCCCCAAAGGACCCCAGCGGCGCCGGAACGAGCACCACTCGGACAGGGGGACAAAAGACCGCGGCAGTGCAGCCTCCGCCGCCTGAACGACACCACCCGGACACAAGACCTAACCAAAAAGGGACACCTAACCTACCTACTGACAATATCCTGCGGTCCCTCACCTCCTGACACCTAGAAGACCGTTGGAGGTGAGGAGGACCGGCGGTTTAGCGGCGAAGCCCGATGGAGCTTTTTTTTGGGAGAGAAGGGTGAGAGAAGGGAAGCTGGTTTTTTTTTCTTCAGAACTGCTTAATATGAGTAAAGTGGTTGCTGATTATGTTACACTTATGCATTGAGGTTTGCTTAATTCCGATCGAGCTGGTCCATGCTGACGCACGCAGCTGAAGACTATTTGCAAGATAGGATCAACAACGGTATGTGGGCTGGGTTCCACTTTCCTACAGCTATGCCATGTGCAACAGTGCAGGGGAAGCAGCAGTTGGACTTGGACAGCTTGTCATATTATCATTACGTGGATTTCACGTAACTGGCCCTTTCTCTGCTGCAGGGTTTATCGTTAACGTCCGCCGTCCGTTACACCAACGTGTATATGCAGGGTGCATTAGACATGCGCGGTGAGACGTGTCAACGAGTTTTCCGGACATGCGCCGTGAGACGTGACGATGGATCGGCAGACAGCTGCTACACGAAGGGATGGAACCGATCGAGCAGGGGATGTGTGTCCTGGAGTGCTGCTGGTCGCGACGCTCGGAAAGGCACGGCGCTAGCCTCCAGCGGCCAACAGGTCCTCGTGCCATGACGTGTGGTCTTGCGGCTCTGAGTTGGTGGCGGGGGTGGAGCACCGGCGGGGGCCACAGCGTGCGAGAACTCGACGGCACGGGGTGGGGTTCTGCTGCCGCGCGCGCGGTTCTGGAACACCGGGCCGGTGCTTCAGCTGCCGCAACCGTAGGCTCGGTCGGGCACCCGTAGTTGCCGCCTGGGGTGTTAACGCCGAACATGCCATGGGCCTCGGCTCACAGGTGTTGTTTATAGCGAGTTCAATTCAAGAGATAAGACGAGTCGTAGAGTCTCGTAGATATAATCGAGGAATAAGATTAACACGTTAAATAATAAAAGTAAAGGAACATAGGAAGTAGGAAAGACATTTTTTTGTTGATCTACGATATAAAATCTATGATAAATCTCTCCTATACATAGCTAAAAATGAACCTAATAATAAAAAAGAATAAGAAATCAACTAAAGCGACGAAGGAAACCTCTCGCTCCTATATAGTGACAGGCTGCACTGCAGGTGGGTTGAGATGCCGAGGAAGGCCTCTGCCTGGCGCCCCGACGATTCTTGAAGCCAACCAGGAGCGACCCGAACCGACGGACCCATCGAAAACGTGGTCGAACCTTGCGGCCTGCGTGGCATGTCGCGGGTGGTGGGTGTGATTGGTGGGCTTCGTGGGCCCACGCCACGATAGATCACACGCGTCGCTTACTAGACCTGTCGTGGGATCAAATCTGACTTTGTGCGGACTGAGAGGTTAGATTTGTTATTGGGCTGGTGAGGAGAGCTAAATATGCCATTTACTCCCGGGCTAACCTTAACCTCTCATAACTACCGCGACGCGTTCATCCCAACCCAACTAGCACCGCGACGGCAAGGCCCAGATTTCACTCCCGAATCGCGATACGCTAGTCGTCGGTAGCCCGCTCGCCCGCCGGGACGTTTCCGGCTCGTCGGTCGACAGCGATCCCATCGCCCCGCAAAGGTATCGATTCCACGCCTCGCCCTGATCTCATATGTTACAGCTATTGCATCGGTTCGATCCGATCGTGCGCGGTTGTGACATTTCCGGCTCGTCGGTCGACAGCGATCCCATCGCCCCGCAAAGGTATCGATTCCACGCCTCGCCCTGATCTCATCTGTTACAGCTATTGCATTGGTTCGATCCGATCGTGCGCGGTGGTTTGATTTGGTAAAAAAAAGGGTTTCGAGTGATCCTGCGGGTTGCAATGTTGGATTTGGTCGTGCTTTTCGATGCATTGAAGTAATCTAGGGTTTATATGCGGTGTGGTGGTTGTGATTTGATCGTTTGTGATCTGATGCGATTACGAGGTCGAGGTTTAGGTGTAGTATGTTCGAAGTTGTGGTTATATCTTCCGTTAGGTTATCGATTTCGCTCTGGTCCACTTTGATTCTGATGTAGTTGCTTCAAGTTCTGATCGATTCCCATTGTCTTGTGCGCCCGTGAAATTAGAGTTTGATCTATTTGTTCTGCGATTCTAGATAATCAATGGCATGACCCAGTCTTACCTTCTGCGTTTTGCAAAATGATTTTTCAGTACTATTTGTATTGTAATTCTCTGGTATCTTGGATCATTAAGTCATTAGGTATTTCTATATCAATATTAAAAGTCTCAGTTTGAATGGAATATTTATCATCTCAACCATCCAATATCAATTAATTAATTTCCTAATAACGATCGGATGGCTGGAAAGCACTCTCCCTAACCATGTCCGCTCTAACCTCCCCCTCGCGCTCGATACCAACTGCCCCTGCACCCTCGAACCCGCAGCGCCCCCGCCCTCGCACGCCGCGGCCACCCTCACACGCCCCCGCCACCGGCTGCCCTCGCACGCACCCGCCACCCGCGCACGCCCCCGCCATTCAGTTTCTGTCGGTTTCTTTTTTTTACTACTCCTGTTTCTGTCGGTTTCTTTTCTTTGACAAGAGATTTCACGTTGTTGTAGAGCAGTTGCTCATTTCCTCGCTGGCTACGATGGCTCTCCTTGCGGTCTTGACCGCCTTCCTCCTCGCAGCCACGCCGCCGCCGTCGGCCGTCGCCGCGACCGACCACGTCGTCGGGGGCTCGATATGGTCCATCCCTCCAAGCAGCGATCTCTACCGCGTCTGGGCGAGCAACAGGACGTTCGTCGTCGGCGACAACCTCAGTGAGTGTAGTGTGAGGAAATATCGAGTAGAGAAGCACCGTTTGTTTCCTGATAGAAATGTGCTTCTCCTTTTTGATAGTCTTCAGGTTCGACATGGGGCTGTACAACGTGGTGCAGGTGGGCAGGCGGCAGTATGAGGACTGCACGGCGGAGGACCCCTACAATACCTTCAACGCTGCCCCGGCCGTCGTCCACCTCGACTTCGCCGGCGTGCGCTACTTCACCTGCACCGTCGGCAACTACTGCGCCCTCGGCGTCAAGATGTATGTCCAGGTCGAGAACCCACAGTAGCCTAGACTAAAACACTCTTCAGTAGCCTGCAATACGCACTACACTGTATAGCCCGCAATATATACAATAACCTCCTTTGATGCGTGTCATTAACCTGATATTGCTTATCTCCCATTACAATCAATCCAAACTATTCTAACAAACTTAGATCGACAACATGTGTTGTTCATATAATGAATAATGTTGATGATGTCAGTGAGAACATGCAAAACCACAATCCCGCAAACTTGCATAATCAACGGTACTGCATTAGACAAAAAGATACAGACAGCGTGCGTTGTAGCTTTCAGCACCAGATAACCTTCGTAGAAAGTAGTCTACTACGAGTCTCACAATACAGTAGAAGTAGCCAGCTAGTACAGGATAGCATTTTTCAATTGCAGAAGATAAGGATACAGTCCCGGCATACGGGCTAAAATCAGCTTCATGGATCACAACAGCAAAACTACAGAGCAAGCATCTTGGGTCCAAAAGACTTGCTGCGAACGTTGCAATCATGTTGACTTGCGCAGAAATGACGAGTTCCTAGATAATGTACTCTGCTTACTGTTGTGCGCACTACACTCTTTGGGCACCACCAGGCATCTCATCATCCTCGTCGTACGCCTCCTGAGCAGCATGGGCTTGCTTCCTGTGCATCTCTTCCTCGATGTTGTTGACATCATGCATTGTTGTCTCCTCGCATTCATCTAGCTCCATGTCTGTCAGCTGGGATGCAGGCTTTGGTGGAAGCACAGCCTCAAGGGCCGTGAGTCAGGGAACTCCACTGTGAAATGAATGTAGAGCTTGCCCTTCATGAAAGGCCTCTGGTACATCGGCATCCCCTCATCGTTTATTGCCTTGAATGAGTCTGCTCAAATTTGTCAAACAAGGATTACCAACAAGCACAGGCTTATATACATTATTTCTGTACCAATATTAAAAGTCTCAGTTTGAATGTGATACTTATCATCTCAACCATCCAATATTAATTAATTAATTTCCTAATAACGATCGGATGGCTGCAAAACACTCTCCCTAGTCACGTCCGCTCTAACCTCCCCCTCACGCTCGATCCCAACTGCCCCTGCACCCTCGCACGCCGCGGCCACCCTCGCACGCCCCCGCCACCGGCTGCCCTCGCACGCGCCCGCCACCCGCGCATGCCCCCGCCATTCGGTTTCTGTCGGTTTCTTTTTTTTACTACTCCTGTTTCTGTCGGTTTCTTTTCTTTGACAAGAGATTTCACGTTGTTACAGAGCAGTTGCTCATTTCCTCGCCGGCTATGATGGCTCTCCTTGCGGTCTTGACCGCCTTCCTCCTCGCAGCCACGCCGCCGCCATCGGCCGTCGCCGCGACCAACCACGTCGTCGGGGGCTCGATATGGTCCATCCCTCCGAGCAGCGATCTCTACCGCGTCTGGGCGAGCAACAGGACGTTCGTCGTCGGCGACAACCTCAGTGAGTGTAGTGTGAGGAAATATCGAGTAGAGAAGCACCGTTTGTTTCCTGATAGAAATGTGCTTCTCCTTTTTGATAATCTTCAGGTTCGACATGGGGTTGTACAACGTGGTGCAGGTGGGCAGGCGGCAGTACGAGGACTGCACGGCGGAGGACCCCTACAATACCTTCAACGCTGCCCCGGCCGTCGTCCACCTCGACTTCGCCGGCGTGCGCTACTTCACCTGCACCGTCGGCAACTACTGCGCCCTCGGCGTCAAGATGTATGTCCAGGTCGAGAACCCACAGTAGCCTAGACTAAAACACTTCTTCAGTAGCCTGCAATACGCACTACACTGTATAGCCCGCAATATATACAATAACCTCCTTTGATGCGTGTCATTAACCTGATATTGCTTATCTGCCATTACAATCAATCCAAACTATTCTAACAAACTTAGATCGACAGCATGTGATGTTCATATAATGAATAATGTTGATGATGTCAGTGAGAACATGCAAAACCACAATCCCGCTGTGGAGTACCCGGTTTTAAGGCCGGATAAACCCTTGTGTTCACTGTATCGATCCCTGGATCAGTAGTCGATACACACAAATACTTGATAACACAACCATGCCATACATCGTTTATTACAGACATCGACCATACTTGGTCTTTAGTTCTTACAAACCGGGCCTATTGGCCGAATTAAACAGCAGCGGAATAAAATACGGTGGATAGCCCATCAGTATGCCGAACCACAGGCAACAGACTGGGGAGAAACCCTACGCCTCGAAGTCGCTGTCGTTATCGCCAGACTGGTATTCCTCCTCTTCGTCTGGCCACATAACAAGCCAGGTGAGAACATTGAATATACTCGCAAGCACTCCACCGGGGAGTTTAGTACGGATATGAATATGCTCGGAAATTATCAATAACATGGCTCTATCCTAGGTTTTATGTTGTGCGAGAAAGTAAGTTTGCATTGCAAATAAGTACATAGATGTAAAAGCGATTTTATCAAAAACATCTCGACACGGCGAGATAAGGTATTGCTCAAAACACTCGCCCGCTACATCGGGGAGTTCACTTTTGTGCTTACCGTTACAACGGTACAGCACGGTACTTACCCGGTTCCACAGGGAGACGCTGCTCACCTCGTACTTACGGGGTTCCCAATCACCCGGTTCCTCAGGTAGACGACGCTCACCTCGTACTTACGGGGATTCTAGGGTTTGCCCGAGTCCATGGGAAAACCCGACTTCACACCTCCCGATATGACGGGAACTTGGTAAACTGCCCTGCGAACACGACGGTTCGCGTCCTTAAACCCATAACCCAGAAATCCTTTTTGGGCTCAGAAAGCCAGACTACTTTAGTGTGGCCCGACCAAGTTCGTCCATGACCGCGGACACGGCTATTCGAATAGTTTTAAACACTCTACAAAGGTTGTACGGCTTTACCCACACGATGTAGTTCCTCCTGGGCATGCTGCGCACGCATGTGTCCAGAGCTTGTACAACGAGACTCTTCACCGCTGTGAACCCAGCCATGAACCCGTCAGAAGGACATGTCCCACACCTAGCTCGAGTCAGTATCCCTGCTACGAGGAGGTTGGTGTTCCATCTCTGTGGCGAACCAAACCTCGTTACCTACGGGTTTAGCCCTCTTCGGGGTTACCCGCCCCATCTGCACTCTACTAACTGCCCACGGGTTCATGCTAGTTCAGGTCGGCTACTAGATCAAGTCCTTCCCATAAAGGACATGTGGTCGTACGGTAAGACTTGGCCAAATGGCACTTAAGACAGATCCTTAGGTGATCCGAGAAGGACTCCACACCTCACCCCGGAACGGGCTGCGAGAACCACGGCGGGCATTACCTCACACTCAACATGCTGCCTGCATTTCCCCCTTCATTTCTGACCCGGATCAAAATCTTCTCCATTTTTAGCTCGGTTCCACAGAACCATTTCCGGTAGGATATCCCAACCCATGCATAGCCTACCTTCCATGCACCTCTACAACCGGACGCGACGGTCCGTTTCGATATCTCATCACATGAAATATGGGGTGTTGCTTTCCTTTTCCTTTTCGAAAACCTAATTCATCTACTGCGGGCTAAGCATATATATATATGTATATACATACACTATCCTAAGTTTCCGATAAATCTTCGGAATACAATAGTCCTAAGGCGACAAGGTTTACGGGGTCGGACTAGGGTTTTTAGGGTTTTACGATGCCCTTACGTCTATGAGCTATGCAACAAGTGGATGAGTACAAACTACAGGCATGAGTTCTAGGTTCTAACACTTTCTTGAACGGTTTAACATGGTGGAGCTAACACTAATGGGAACCTATATATATGCATGGAATGACAACTAGGGTTTCTAGGGTTTCGATGATAAGCTCTTGCTCCTAGGGTTTTGGAAATCATGCACTATGTGAATACTAATGGACTGCTAGGATGTACAAAAGTTAAACCCTAATCCTACTGGACATTTGGAAGGAATCATCAATTCAACTTAGGTTTGGAGAAGGAATATCACTACAAATGCATACTTGTGATTTAGGGTTTCATGGCTCGACCTATCCTTTTTAATCTTCGAGCTAAGCAACCATGAGTGCATGAAAGTGTATGCAACTTGAGCAAGGGATCTAAACTACTCATGTTTACATGCTGGAACAACCTAGAATTGAACCCATATTCAAAAGGAGTTTAAACACATATTTGAAATTTGAACTGTGTACTGGACTGGGCTGTACAGGGAAAATTATTGGGATTTTCGAAAAGTGTTCTATATGAAAAAGATGGGAAATTTAATTCTGAACAACTTTATTTGGGGAGTTTTTTGAGAACCGGCTCGGATTTGGGAGAATCGGTTGAACCAGAGAGGATAGAGTATTAGACCAGAGGAAACCAGCCGGTTTATTTAAACAGAGGGGGGAAGGTGACGTGGAGAAGTCGGCGCCGGTTCCAGTAATACTGACAGTGGGCCTGGCGGCCACTCGGGCCCGCTGGCAGTGGCACGGGGCGACGTACCGTTTCGGTAGAGGTGGCCCACCGGTCAGAACAGAGAGAAGAAAGGGTGCGCGCGGGGAGGGACTCCGGTGAGGAATTAGGGCTCCGGCGAAGTCTCCGGTGAAAAGGACGGCGAGGAATCGCCGCTGATCCAGAGGGAGAGAGTAAAAACGGGCGACTGCCCTAGCTTCAGCAGTTCATGGCGATTCCATTTCCATGGTCGGGGAGCTCACGAGGTTGCTGGACCCGGGAGTTTGTCGCGGGCCAGAGCAGAGGCGGAGAGGTGCGGGTGGAGGAGAAACTCCGGCGAGCGTTTGGCTGTAGAGAAAAACTTTGAGGGGGGTCAGGAAGAGTTCCAGGGGGCTTAAGGAAGGGAAAAGAGAGAAGATGCCTTCACTGGGGAGGATCAAATTCCTTCGGGGATGGCTGAGGTTGGTGATGATCGTGGAGGGAAGGAGGAAGTGGCCGGTTGCTCAGACGAGGTGGTGGATTAGGGAAGTTCCAGAGGAGGAAGATGGTGGGGATGCGGTGCCTGTGAGCTCTCGGGCAGCTCCAGATATAGGCGCATGCGGGGAGGTAGGGGAGGACCCGCCGGGCTCGGCGTCGGGCCCACTCTGGCCGAGGCAGGCCGGTCAGCGGGTGGTGTGGGTGCTCTGCGGCGACGGACTGGCCTCTGGGCGGTTGGACATGACCAAAGCGGCAGTGACCTCTAAGCTCAGAGCTCATGTCGGGAGCGTTGTCGGGTCTGACACTGGAGCGAGTCCACGGCATGCCAAGGCGTGGCCGGCGATGGTGCAAAGGAGAAGCGGGACAAGGTCAGCGAGGCGCAGAGATCGTGGACGGCCAGGGAGTAATTGCGGCGTACGGCTGGAGCTCGCTGGCGTCTGGTCGATGGCCGGCGCGATGGGAATGCCACTGCTCGGCATTGACCCTGCCCAGGGCGCGTCCAGAGCGAGGCCAGGAGGTGTCCGAGTGGCCTGGGCGCGTCAATGCATGCAGGAGCTTGCCGGGTTGTCCTGCCGTGCCAAGATTGTTCAACAGAGAGGAGAATAGGAAAATGGGCAGTAGCCGGTGCAGGGGAGAACAACCGAGGAGGCATGCCAATGTCGGCATGAGGGGATGGGGAGTTGAACCCTGTAGCTAGGGTATGCTGCTGAGGTGAAAGGAATAGGGGAGTGTCTGAGCATGTCCACAGAGCTGGGGTGATCAGAGGGAGTAGAGAGGCTGTAAGAGTTGACACGAATTCATGCCAAGATGAGTTGCCACTGATCGACTTGCCATGGTTGGCATGAAGTGACAAGGGTTGAATCCCTGTGGATCTAGACTTAGAATTGAGAGGGAACAGGTTAGACAGGTTCTGAGCTGAGGTGAAGCTGCTGGCAGGCTCCTGGTGTAAGTTGGTTGGGAGTTGAGCTTGAATGCAAGGGGAAGAAGAAATGGAGCCTAGGTGTTCGATGATTTCCCTGGCTGAATTTTGAATTGGAGGCATCCATGTTTTTGCATATTTGGAGTCAGGGTACTGAGGTGAGTTAGGTGTAATTTTTTGTGGAATTTTCTGAGTAATATTTCGTAGGGTTGCAGTTCAAATGTAGTTTCTGCCCTACTTCTTGATTTGGATGTAATTCAAATTATTTGAACTGAACCTTGGAAAATTATTTTATAACTTGATGAGGAATGGTCCCAAGAAGCTACTGGAGTTTTTCTGGGAATTTTGGAGAAACTAAAATACATGAGATAACATTTTTTGATTTTCTGGATGCAAGAAGACCTAACTAGGGTTTTGTACGGCAGAAGGGGTGTTTAGGGTTTTCGACGACGACAAGGCTGTGGTAGGGTACGGGAGGGTTAGGTAACATGATAGGATGGTCGGAACAAAAATGGGCAGGTTGCCGCTAGGGTTAGGGTCGGAACGGGGCTCGAGCATATACAGCGCGTGAGCTCCGATTAGGGTTTAGGACGACAGATTGGATTTTAGGGGCTTCGGACGACGGCAAGACTATGGTAAGATGCGGGGGGTGGTTAGGATTTTGTCTCTGGAGGGTCGGGAACAAATATCGGTGGGTTGCCACATAGGGTTAGGGTTTGGGTTGTGTCGGGTGTTTGTGCATATGATGCGTGTGCCAATTAGGGTTTGGTTTTTATGAGCACACGCGACGGTTGTCAACCTTTCATATAATGGGGATTTCCAAGGATATTAGGAAGTTCTGGAGATATACATATTTTGAGGAGAGAGAAAAGGTGGCAAGGGGTATACACATACACAGGTTAGGGGTTTATGGCGTATGTGTGGACAATCGAAAAGATATCAGGGGGGGGAAAACAACACGAGGGATTACGGTGTGGGCTAACGCGGTAGATGGTAAAGATGGAATGGTTATCTGGTAATAGGATAAAAGAATTAGATATTTTATGCTCTGGTAACATGGTGGAAAGATAGTTCGTAATCGGTGATTTGGTAAAAGGGGTGAATAGGAATTAGATATTTTGTAGCATGGTAACACGGTGAAAAGGGTCATAACCATGGCAACGTAATATTTAGGGTTTCACCGTGCAGACGGTAAAAAGGTGACACGCGGGGTAAGGGTATAGAATCGGGTGTATATGTATATATACGGACGTGTATATATATATACTCAGGTGCTGGGTATGGTAATGTAACCGGGGATATTTTCTTGATCCTGCGGTGGAAAGGATTTTACCGAGGAGGGGGGTCTAGGGGCTGGAGTGTATGTGCCCACATACACTGGATTATTGTTGGCATATATGTGGTGGTATGCGGATGGTGGTGGCATGCGACGACAGGTGAGCTGTGGTTAGGTTCAGGTCACCGTTACGCACGCATATGTGTATACATGTTCGAGAGGAGAAGGAACAGAGAGAGCCGAAGATTAAGGTTTGCGTATGTGCGGATACACAAAGGCAGGAAGGGTTTGCCGCGGTTGGTGGAAGTTCTGCCGCGGCGGAGGAAAAACGGTCAGACGGGCTGCCGTGGCAGAGATTTGTTTGTCGTGGCAAGGAATTTCTTGCCGTTGCTCGCCGTGGCAAGGGTTTTGGGTGAAAAAGGGAATAGACGGGGGTGTCTTGGTGCCGGGTTTCAGGCATGGTTAGGGACGAAATACCGAGCAGGGTTTCGTATCTCTTGCCTGATGGAGTTCCGACCAGGTCGAGGCCAAGGGGGAAACAGAGGTGGAGATGAGGGTCTTGGGTGGGCTCACTCTAGGGTTTTGGCGGAACAGGTTTCAACCCGATGTATTGTTAATTGGCATTATTAGCAAAAGTTTTTGTTGACCCTGATTTTCAGGTTTCGGAAAATTCGGGGTGTTACACCCGCAAACTTGCATAATCAACGGTACTGCATTAGACAAAAAGATACAGACAGCGTGCGTTGTAGCTTTCAGCACCAGATAACCTTCGTAGAAAGTAGTCTACTACGAGTCTCACAATACAGTAGAAGTAGCCAGCTAGTACAGGATAGCATTTTTCAATTGTAGAAGATAAGGATACAGTCCCGGCATACGGGCTAAAATCAGCTTCATGGATCACAACAGCAAAACTACAGAGCAAGCATCTTGGGTCCAAAAGACTTGCTGCGAACGTTGCAATCATGTTGACTTGCGCAGAAATGACGAGTTCCTAGATAATGTACTCTGCTTACTGTTGTGCGCACTACACTCTTTGGGCACCACCAGGCATCTCATCATCCTCGTCGTACGCCTCCTGAGCAGCATGGGCTTGCTTCCTGTGCATCTCTTCCTCGATGTTGTTGACATCATGCATTGTTGTCTCCTCGCATTCATCTAGCTCCATGTCTGTCAGCTGGGATGCAGGCTTTGGTGGAAGCACAGCCTCAAGGGCCGTGAGTCAGGGAACTCCACTGTGAAATGAATGTAGAGCTTGCCCTTCATGAAAGGCCTCTGGTACATCGGCATCCCCTCATCGTTTATTGCCTTGAATGAGTCTGCTCAAATTTGTCAAACAAGGATTACCAACAAGCACAGGCTTATATACATTATTTCTGTACCAATATTAAAAGTCTCAGTTTGAATGTGATACTTATCATCTCAACCATCCAATATTAATTAATTAATTTCCTAATAACGATCGGATGGCTGCAAAACACTCTCCCTAGCCACGTCCGCTCTAACCTCCCCTCACGCTCGATCCCAACTGCCCCTGCACCCTCGCACCCGCAGCGCCCCCGCCCTCGCACGCTGCGGCCACCCTCGCACGCCCCCGCCACCGGCTGCCCTCGCACGCGCCCGCCACCCGCGCACGCCCCCGCCATTCGGTTTCTGTCGGTTTCTGTAATGACCCGAACTCCTAACACACGAGATCAGTGAAGGTCATCGTGTATAATCGGATTCCTTCTCCTAATAAGCATGCATTTAGGTCGTTTATTTTTGGGTCAACTCGAAAACCCTAGACATGTGACGTAAAAACAACCTTAAATGGAGTTGTGAAACCAACCTCACCGAAACATAACCCCAGGGTTTGCTAAGTATTAAACGCATCCGAGAATCATCATTAGGGTTTCGGAATAATTAACAGTTGAGAGGGAACAAGTGTTCTTCTAACATTCCTTTTCTAATTCTTGTAAAGTTCATAATTGTAACTTAATTACCATGCCAATATTAAGTTATGAAGATATCCAAAGGTTATTTAAGATATTTGAAGCTCAACGTCTATTTCGGAAAATGTTGCAAAGATATTAGCATAGTATCCCAAAGTAAGACTATTTGTCTTCAATCTAAAGAAATTGTAGAGTAAAAAAACGGGGCATTACCTTTAACCTGGAAAAATTTCTAAACTGGGTTCATAGATTTTTATTAACTAACTCTAAAACCAACTAGAATTATAACTAAAACCGAAAAGGAAAGAAAATCAAAAGAAAAGAATAAGCCCAGGTCGGCACCGCCTTGCCCTAGCTACTGTGGGACCCACCGGCAGGAATTTTTTCTCCACGTAGCAATCCCGCCGGCCACGTCCTTCTTCTCTCCCCAAAAATCCTTTCTTCCTCAATTCTTCTCCCACCCGGTCGGTGCCTCCAAGAAAACCGCCGCCGGCCCTTTCCTCGCCGTCGCCACCACCGGCGGCTGCCTCCTCCGCCCAGCCCGCTTCACCACCGCCGCCCACTGACGCGGCCGACCACCGGCCTTCCCTCCCCGCGCCACCGCTTCGGCCTCTCCCTCTTGCCTACTCGCTGCAGCAGCGCCTGCCGCGGCAGCCTAAGCACTGCCGCGGTACGCCGAGCCTTGCCGCACAGCCCCAGATCCGAAGCCCGATCACCGCTCCTCGCCGCGCAGCTCCGCCCATCCAGCAGACGGCGCCGCTGCCGCCTCGTTCTCTACCGCCGCCCGGCTTTCTGCTTCACGGCTCGCCTTCTCGAGCTCCCCACACACCGGCGCCTCGCCGCCGCAGTCCAGCACCGGAGCTCTTCCCCGAGCTCAAGCCGCCGTCACCCGACGCGCCATCTCCGCCCGTAGCCGAGGCCGACGACCCCTCGTCGCTGCCGCCACGGTGAAGGCCCTCACCGCCCGAGCCCTAGGCACCTCCCTTCTCCGGTGAGCTCCCAACTTTCCTCCCTTAGCCCTGGATTCGGTTCTAGCACTCTTGAATGGTTGAGGTTTGAGCTCATGTCTATAAGACGTGTAATTGTTGCTGTGCTCGGCTGTGAGTTTCTGTTCTTTGGTTATTGGTCCTTCCGTGATTAGCTAATTCCAATTAGTATGACTTGATACTGTACTTCGGATGATGTTGATTTAAGGTTCAAATGTAACTATCTACGGTTGAATTATTCATGTGCAAGCTCTAACTGGACATTTGGACTGGTGTGTGTATTGGTATTAGCTATCAAGCATTTAGGTTTAATCTGATATACATATGTTAGCAGGTTAAATTGAAAGACTAGATACTACCTGATTCATAGTTTCTTACTATTGCTATATATACCCATAGTGGAAGAACATATGCTACATTTGATTTCCAGTTATTCCTATGATGCTCAACTTGAGAAAAATGTTTAGAGGAGAGTAATGAAATCTGATCAGAATGGATGCTCATTGGGTCTTTAGTTAACTAAGGTTGAGTGGTACATTTATATGCCCAATACTCATAAGAATAAATACTACATTATCCATGTAAATCAACTGCTACCAACACAACTAATAAACTCGTTGAAGGTACACCAGATGGATTCAACCTTAATGATCGTTAGTTGAAATAATGATTAACAGTTGGAAATAACGTGCTAATAGGTGAAAAACTAATGCTTTATGATGACCTGCCGGATAATCATGCATCCATTTGATTGATTGAGTTGATAGCTGTGCACGGTTAAGACAAACAGTTAGTAATTAACCTGTTTGACACACGGGTGAATGATAGATGCTAATGTCAATTGAGCTCTTTATTGATATCAATATTGCTCGGCAATGCAAATAGCCTAGTAGCTGTTACAAGTAATCGATGTAATAGACCAACTCGAGGGTAAATTATGCATGCTGGTTTAGGACTTGTTTGTAATTGACAAAGTCACCTGTTGCTAGACCGAATTAAGGAAAATAATAGTTAGACTTTACATCTATATCCAGCTTTGATAAATCCAAATGTTAGCAATAGATTGTCCCAAGAACAATCTCATACGCCGTATGCTCATAAGCTTAAATGGAAAGAAAAAGAGTTCCTAGTTCTAGGACAATTAGAACCCATGAACTCTTAATTAACTAAAAAGTATAAAATCCGCAACAACGGTATGTGGACTCACTAAGACATCTCCTAGCCCCCACCACCCAGCTAATTGTAAGATTAGTTAAATACTCCTCTTTACTAAGAAGAATACAAAAAAAAGGGAATCTAAAAGTAGTTTAACCCTCAAATGTCGTAGGAGATTCATCCATGCATTCATATCCTACGCTCTAGCAGCCCAAATCTAGTGAATCTAGTTACGTTAGTTCCATACTTGCATTTCCTATACTTTTCATTCATAATATCATACCTTATGTTGCTGATTTTGATCGAATGCTTGTTATTGCCACTCTTCCGGCGCTACGGATTTTCTTATCGATAGAACCGGACCACGAAGGTTAATTGAGGGTTATTCCCAGCAATCACAGCACATTCAAGGGCCAGGCAAGCATGCTCGCTTGTTGGAAATATTCCAGTTTCTCTTATTCATGCTTGGTTGATAAATAGTTTCGGTTGCTTTTGGTATTGCATACTTGGTTCTCGATTGTTTGCTTGCTCGTTATGTCCTATTACGAATGTAATCTATTTGGTACTCATAACTGGGATGGTTATGAAGAGATGTTGTGACATCGTGAGAAATGATTTCTATGTGGGCTATGTGCAACACTATGGGAGCTAGTGCACTGTGTGGACTGTGTGAACTATGTGAGCTACGTGCAGCTGTGTGAACTGTGTGGACTGTGTGAGCTGTGTGCGACTGTGTGAACTATGTGAGCTGTGTGCGACTGTGTGAATTATGTGAGCTATGTGCGACTGTGTGAACTATGTGAGCTACGTACAGCTGTGTGATCTACGTGAACTATGTGGCCAACTGTGTGGGCAAATACGAGGCTAGTGATAGGAGTCACTAGTGCTCTAAATCCTTGTTGGGATGATTTGGATATATCTTGAAATGGTTGGTTCTACTTGTGGTGTTGGTAGTTACTTGAAGGTGACTATGCGTATGGGTTAATTTGTTTTGTGATGAAAATCGCTATGCTAGCATGATAAAGATAACATGTGTAGTTCTCTTTAACATGTTAGGATGAAATTGGTTAATGGTTTGGTCTTGCTATTTATTCTTCCATGCCATGAGTAAGTTAAACTGGAATGAGCAATTAACATCTTGCGAGTACGAAAGTACTCAGTTGAGAATTCCATTCCTGCAGGTATACTAAATTGAAGACTCCCATGCTTGATGTGTGTTGTGCTTGCTTGGTTTCCCCGGTCAGAAGGTCCTGTAGGGTGTGAAGCTTTTGGAGAGTTGGCATGGGCTGCCATCTCTGTTTATTTACCATTTTTCGCTGCTGTTTTTAGATGTTTCTTTTGTTAATATGACCTCCAGGTCACCTGAATGTAAGTTAAATAACTGCCTTGTGTATGGGACGTGATTATATCCGTATAACTCTGTTCTGTAGAGTTTTGTGATGGTATTCGAGTTGTTTCTAAAGCTGCTCAGGTACAATGCGTGTATGTGATGAAGTACTTGGGTATGCCGTGAAGAATACAGCGGTTCTTTCTTTCACTGGGTCGAGTAGCTGTCGGTTGAGTGACCCGCTGGCTGAGATGCGATGCCGGTCAGGCAGGGTGTGGGTGTATTCCACCGGGTCTTCGGGTGACCCACTAGCTTTCGGGCTAGGTTAGGGTGAGGGTGGACTCACCGGGCTCCTCCGCTTCTATTCTGCCTAGTGGATTTGAGAACGGTTCTAAGTCTTCACAGGATTTTGAAATTTTATGTGGCTTTGGGAAGTTTTGTCGCTTCCGGTCGGCTTGCGTTGGGCAGGTGTCGGATCACTCCGCCTCGGTGAGTACGGCGTAGGTACCGTGCCACCAGGTCGATTGGTCCTTCGGTCCTTGGCGACGATCCGTTCCCCTAATCATATCTGATTTCGGAGTCCGTTACAGTTTCTTTTTTTACTACTGTTTCTGTCGTTTTCTTTTCTTTGACAAGAGATTTCACGTTGTTGCAGAGCAGTTGCTCATTTCCTCGCCGGCTACGATGGCTCTCTTTGCGGTCTTGACCGCCTTCCTCCTCGCAGCCACGCCGCCGCCGTCGGCCGTCGCCGCGACCGACCACGTCGTCGGGGGCTCGATATGGTCCATCCCTCCGAGCAGCGATCTCTACCGCGTCTGGGCGAGCAACAGGACGTTCGTCGTGGGCGACAACCTCAGTGAGTGTAGTGTGAGGAAATATCGAGTAGAGAAGCACCGTTTGTTTCCTGATAGAAATGTGCTTCTCCTTTTTGATAGTCTTCAGGTTCGACATGGGGCTGTACAACGTGGTGCAGGTGGGCAGGCGGCAGTACGAGGACTGCACGGCGGAGGACCCCTACAATACCTTCAACGCTGCCCCGGCCGTCGTCCACCTCGACTTCGCCGGCGTGCGCTACTTCACCTGCATCGTCGGCAACTACTGCGCCCTCGGCGTCAAGATGTATGTCCCAGGTCGAGAACCCACAGTAGCCTAGACTAAAACACTTCTTCAGTAGTCTGCAATACGCACTACACTGTATAGCCCGCAATATATACAATAACCTCCTTTGATGCGTGTCATTAACCTGATATTGCTTATCTCCCATTACAATCAATCCAAACTATTCTAACAAACTTAGATCGACAACATGTGTTGTTCATATAATGAATAATGTTGATGATGTCAGTGAGAACATGCAAAACCACAATCCCGCAAACTTGCATAATCAACGGTACTGCATTAGACAAAAAGATACAGACAGCGTGCGTTGTAGCTTTCAGCACCAGATAACCTTCGTAGAAAGTAGTCTACTACGAGTCTCACAATACAGTAGAAGTAGCCAGCTAGTACAGGATAGCATTTTCAATTGCAGAAGATAAGGATACAGTCCCGGCATACGGGCTAAAATCAGCTTCATGGATCACAACAGCAAAACTACAGAGCAAGCATCTTGGTCCAAAAGACTTGCTGCAAACGTTGCAATCATGTAGCTCCCCCGCCTCTTCCTTTGCGTTCCATCTAGCTCCCTGCGATGAGTAGTCTCTCCATTATAGCTTTCCGCGTTCCCATGGATCGAATTGATTACTGGAGATGTGTGAGAACTGTTCCTGGATTGAATTGATCAATGGAGAAGTATGAAAAATCACTCCTTTTCCACTGCTTGCTGAACAGCATATCTCTACGACTGTTTGTGTTTGCAGTGCTGCCTGTGGTGGTGCACAACGACGAGTGGGCGTGGAGGAGGGCCTTCGACAACATCGTCATCTCGCTTGGCCCTGGATCTCCTGCGTGTCCTAGCAACATCGGTGAGCATACACCATCGGTAATTCAGTACTATCCTAGGTGTCTGCCTTGGCCACCAGGTGGTTTCCTTTTTGATGCTTATCCTTGTGAACTTATTTTATAGATCAGTCATATGAAAGTGGAAATTCATGGACATTGTGGTGGTACCTTGACCTAAAATTTTATGGATTCATCAGGCAGTGATATTTGTCTCACCATCAACACACTTAACTTACCGTTTTAAAAATCATTTTTCTTTGTTATTGGCAATGTGTGTGTGCACCAGTAGTTGTGCATCACAATGATCGACCATGAGTTCATGTATATTCAATATATCTTGACATCTTGTTCTAACTCTAAATTGCGTGGCATAATTGGAAGAAGAAATGTTTCAGAGCAAGGTTCCTTCACTTGCTGTTTATAAGCTTTGGTCCTTGAGTGTGTAAAAGTACACTTTTTCCTCCTGTTGTCATTGCAAGATTATTATTTTTTGCTCATTTTTCAGCCAATATCAAACTGCAGTAGTTTGGTATTCGACCTAAGCACTGGTCCAAGGACTCTACATTTACTTGCAATGGTTTCTTAGTAAGCTGTGAAGATAGTTCCTTCTATTTATGGATTATTTTCATGCATACATTAGAAACTTTGTTGCAAACTTGCAGGTGTTGATACTTTTGATGCAATTGTAAGAATTTGGAGTGAATTGGGTGAACTAAAACCGGGGACCAAAAACCAGAACTGGCTGTTCCAGTTTCTTGGCCTGTTCGGACAGTTTTTAGAAACTCCTTTCCCAAAATCGCTTTAATTTAATTATTTTTTGTTAAAATAAGCAATGCATACTTAAAAATACTCTAGAAGACTTTAGAGTATTTCAAGAGAAAGATATTTGAGAAGAAGACACTAGAAAATATCATGGATAAGCATGGTGAAGATATTTTAGAGAACACTAGAATTTAGGGAAAATTCTAGAGTAAGATATTTTAAGTGTAGTGATAGAAAAGTTATGAAGTAAGAAAGTATATAGGACTTGGATAATGTTGTAGAGATTTTTAGAATAGAGATATTTGTAGTATGATGGTTAGGATGATGATAGTTGTCATGCATCCAACGGTCTTGTACAAGTATAAATAGGGGTGCTACCCCTTTCCCATGTACAAGTAAGTGAAGCTACCACCATGAGTAGAGTAGAATGCTAGCGAGTGTGGCATAGTCTTTGGTAGAGTGGTAGCTAGGATAACAACTAAAGAGTGCTGTATCGATGGTTTTAGCGATGAATAAAAGTTTCCTTGGGTAAAAGTGTGATCTCCCTGAACACTAACTAGTAAGAAGGAAAGACTAACCAGCTAGAGAGTAGTTGGTGTAGCGGGTGTATTATATCCTCAAATAGTGTGGGTAGTAAGGGTCAACCCCAGGCCATTCCCAACATTTCTTCTAGGAGGTTAAATGGTCCTATTGATTTATATTTGTACGTGGGAGCTACAAGAAGAATCACACTTCTAAAATATTTAATATGTCTAAGCTAGCAAACTTTAAGTTGTCACATCTTTTTACAAGTTGATGTGGCTTTAAACTTTTGATAAGTTTGCATATTGAGAAAAACGTGCCTTGCACGTGCACGATTACTAGTGATTTATGTAAAAGAGCAGTGGAATAGAGAACTCTTCTTTTATCATATGGTGTAGTGTGTTTTGATGTGATTGGAACTCATCTGCTTTGATGCAAAATCTTGGTTGAAACTAAGCTGATCACCAATAACCCCTAAATTAGATGTTGCAATATTCTAATCAACTACCAGTCCGGATGAATACTGCTATAAAAAAAGCTTGGACTGTAGATACGCATAAATGCAACGAAAGGTAATATTGGCTTCTTGATGTGGATTATGCTCTCAGGAGTCTCGTGCGCTCTTCAAGTTTTCCTTCTATGTAAAAAATGTTACTAGTATTTTTTCTAAGTTATATTATAACCGTCCTCTGTCATTCTTTGTAGTAATGTATTGGTTTCTTACTTTCTATGCAGGACAGTACATGTAGTGGTAATGTGCTTTTACAATTATTTGACATAATCTGATTTGTATGGAATAGATGCAGATCTTCGTTAAGACTCTAACTAGCAAGACTATCACTCTTGAGTTTGAGAGTTCTGATACTATTGACAATGTTAAATCCAAGATTTGGGACAAGGAGGGTTTCCCCCAGACCGGCAAGGCTAATCTTTGCTGGCAAGCAGCTAGAGGATGGCCGGACATTGGCTGATTACAACATCCAAAAGGAGTCCCTCCATCTCATTCTCCCCTAAGGGGTGGGATGCAGGACTTTGTGAAGACCCTCACCTGGAAGACCATAACTATGGAGGTTGAGATCTCCGACACCATTGACAATGTCAAGGCAAAGATCCAGGACAAGGAGGGCGTCCCGCCTGACCAACAGAGGCTTATCTTTGCCGGAAAGCAGCTTGAAGATGGGCGTACAATGGCTGACTATAACATTCAGAAAGAGTCTACCCTCCACCTTGTTCTTCGTTTGAGGGGCAAGATGCAGATATTTGTGAAGACAGGCTGGAAACACCATCATGCTTGAAGTTGAGATCTCTGACACCATTGATAATGTCAAGGCCAAGATACAGGACAAGGAGGGCATCCCGCCTGACCAGCAGAGGCTTATCCTTTCCGGAAAGCAACTGGAGGATGGTCGCACATTGGCTGATTACAACATTCAGAAGGTGTCCACTCTTCACTTGGTCGTCCTCCGCCTCTGTGGAGGCATGCAGATTTTTGTCAAGACTCTGACAGGAAAGACCATCACACTCGAAGTGGAGAGCTCTGACACCATAGATAATGTCAAGGGCAAGATTCAGGACAAGGAGGGAATCCCGCTTGACCAGCAGTGACTTATCTTTGCTGGAAAGCAGTTGGAAGATGGGTGTACATTGGCTGATTTCAACATTCAAAAGGAATCCACCCTTTATCTTGTCCTGCGCTGTGGCGTACCTGGTTTTGAGGCCGGATAAACCCATGTGTTTACCATGCTAGTCCCATGATCAGTGGCTAGTACACACATATACTTGATAACATAGTCGCACGATACATTGTTCATTACACAAATAGCCATATTTGGTCTTTATTTAATACAAACCAAGCCTATTGGCCGAATTTAAATAGCAGCGGAAATAAACACGTGGTAGACAACCCATCAATATGCCGAACCACAGGCAACTGACTGGGGGTTGAAACGCTACGCCTCGAAATCACTGTCGCTATCTCTGGTCTGGTACTCCTCCTCATCGTCTGGCCACATAACAAGCCAGGTGAGTACATTGAATGTACTTGCAAACTTCCCACTAGGGAGTTGGATACGGATAAGAATGCATGCAAGGGTATCACAAGCAATGACTCTATTATATGTTTCATATTGTGCGAGAAAGTAAGTTTGCATGAAATAAGTAAATAGATATTAAAAGCAGTTTTCATAAATTTCCACAGTATTCCAAGACGAACATCTGTTCATCTTTTCCTTCCCGCTACAACGGGATTCATATCTGTGCTTTCCTACAACAACGAAAAGTCTCACAATCACCCGCTTCAGCGGGGAGTCTCAGCTCACCCGTTACAACGGGGATACTAGGGTTTGCCTGAGTTGTGGCGTACCTGGTTTTTTAAGCCGGATACTCCCTTGTGATCACTGTGCCGGTCCCTGGATCAGTAGCCGGTACACACAAGTTAACTTGTATATCATCGACATACATACGGAATTAAGTAAATCGACCGTCAAGGTCGAATGTCTGATACCTGTAGCCCAACGGCTATAATCTTGCAGCGGAAAAATAAGCGATGATGTGGCCCAGCAATATGCCAAATCCCGACAGGCAACTGACTGGGGTTACGCCCTAACTTTCGCGATCGTAATTGCTTCTTCGGAATTGACGTCTCCTTCGTCTGGCCAAATCAACAAGCCAGGTGAGTACATTGAATGTACTCGCAAGCTATTCCCACAGGAGGAAATATACGGCAATATTTCAAGCAGGGAATAGATCAAGGTATAGCTCTAGCCTAAGTTGCTCGTTGTGCGAAATGTAAGTTCTCAATTTAAATACGAGAATAGTAGATTCCAAAGCAGTTTTGTAAATCAGAGCAATTCAAAACAACGAAAACTTCTCTTGAGGTAGACCCGGCTACCTCATTTTTATCGCATGTGAGGACTCAGTCCATACTACACCGGCAGTATGACTAGCCTCCTCATCTCATTGCCCAGCTCGTATTATCCGGATAATACAGCCGGCCTCCTCAATGCAGAGCTTAGCCCATGCTATCCCGGATAGCTCGGCTAGCCTCTGCTTAACTCGATGCTTAGCCCGTACTATCCCGGATAGTACGACTAGCATCCTTCTCCTGCAATTCCTTGCTACCAGCCGCGTAGCTTAAATTGCACCCTGTGGACACGTCATGCCCACGTCCTTAATCCCTTTCCCCAACTTTCGCAACCCAAAACTTAGTCTAGCCAGTGTGTGGCCTTGCCAGTTCATGTCCATGACCGAGGACACGGCTATTCGAATAGTTTTTTAACACTTTGCAGAGGTTGTACGGCTTTACCCACAAGATGCAAGTCCCCCTTATTGCCAGGTACCAGTGGGCATACTTCGCGAGGTGTGCTAGCAGAGTTATTGCAACAAAACCCTTCGCCTGCGTTAATACTAGAGCTGGACCCGCTAAATGAGACTTACCTCAACTCCGATCATGCCCAGGCAACCTGACCCCACAATCCGGAGAAACACTCATCTTTGTGTCGAATCTTTACCCACGTCTAAATGGAGCTCACTAAGAATCTCTACCCATGTAGCATCGTGGAGATTCTCTAGGGATCCATATCCTACCTAGCACTTTCTTCTTACTTCCCACGGGTCCGAACCCTAATATTAGGCGGGTTACCGAGTCAAGTCCTTCCCATAAAGGACATGTGGACGTATGGTGGGGGAACTGGTTTAGCGGCACTTGGGCTCAGTCCTTAACTGATCTGAGTAAGACTCCATTTTCCAACCCCATGTCGTCCCGGACGAACATGGTTCCATCCGATACTCTACAGCCCCAGGCTGCCCTTAGCATTCTCACACCGAATCGAAATCATCTCCAGTTTCATTTAGGGTTTTGACAAACATGTCTTTCAAATGCCGCCTCGAATAACACCTGTCATCTGAGGGTTTTCTTTCCCATGACCCAATGGGGTTTGCAAAATCGGGTTAAAGTTGGGTTTTAGCTACAGCCGGGCTAAGCGTGGCTAATGCCTATAGCCTTAATAATCTTGTCGGTCGTGGGACAACCGACTATTATACCTAGGGTTACGAAGGTCAGATATTCAGACCTAAGTATCGTGCAACTAATGGGTGTAGCTACTTCTACATAAAATATCATTAATATCCACATAGCATGCAGAGTTCGCAAACAAAATAATTATGATTTCACACATATGGGATTCAACATGATCAAGGTAGGAATGCTTGCCTGGCGTTATCGGCCGAGTGCCGGTATCGGGATTAATACGACTGTGTTCCAAGATCCTTCGCGCGTAACTCGTAACATCGCATCTACACGTCGGGAAAAACAGCGAATCACCAACGGTGCGAGGAAGAACCGTTTAAGAACCAGAATTCACTCAAGCAATATTTAAAACCATGCACTGACCCCAGAAGGGTGTTAGGGTTTTCAAAATGACGCGATGGAATTAATGACACATGAGGTAAGGGCTTTTACGCATAAGAAAACTAGGGTTTACGTGATTAGGATCACATTAGCTTTTATAAGCTGTTAGCTTTCATATAAGGGTTGGGTTCTGAGGACATTATTCATGTTTCAAAGTTTTAGAGATTTCTATAAACTTGTTAAAGCAAGATTTGAAATGACGTATGCGCACATGCATGTATATATGTACGAGCTGAATTGTAATTATTAGGTTTTCAAAACCCGTACTGCTTTTATGATATAAAAGGTTTTTGTAGGTAAGGATGTACTGACATTAACATTAACTGCGTGGTTTTATGCAACAGGAATTAACCAATGCAAACTATGCTAAAAGAATATACCACATGTTCCAATGAATTGTTTTAAATCCCATATTGTGAGTCATGTGTTGACTTTGACAATAGTTGTGATGAATATCTTGCCATCTTATGAGGAGTTGAATATTTGGTTGCATGAATTCAAGGTTGGAACTATTTGCAATATGTTTGATTGTTTGAGTTTCTCAATTTGTCTCAAGGAAAAATTGACTGGATAAAGGATTTTTCTCGACTGACTTGGGCCAAGTGGAAAACTTGTGCTCGCGACGCTTTGCTTGGTTTATTGTGTGCAGGTGCGAGTTGGGTGCGGCGATGGCTCGGCCATATGGACCGGCATGATAGCTTGGAGGGCTGAGATGCGGTCAAGGAGGTGGCGACGACATCGTGCGGTTTAAAAGCATGTACGCGGACGACAAGAAAGCGGGTGGAGACGAGACGTGAGGACCAAGTCAGTGCGATGGCGTTTTGGTAAAAACGCGGAAACCACCAAAGCTCAACCAAGAAACTGCGGCGGCGGCCGGAAGCGGTTTAGGGTTGGTAGCTTAGGGTGGAAGGAAAATCGAGAGGTGGCTAAGCTATTTAGGCGCTTTGGGATGCGTGCTAGGTAGTTAGGCCCATTAGGGCATGAGGCCCAAGAGTGGAAGATGGGGTTGTCCCTCTCCACTATAAATAGATGATGAGGGTTTTCTTAACCCTTAACTCTTTTGATTAGCTTGTGAGAGCTGCACTTTGTGAAGTGCTTTGCCTAGATGAGAGGCTTGTAAACTCCAAAGAAAACCCACGAAAATTCAATACAAAAAGATTTCCTCAATTCCTATGTGTTCTTGAGTCATTCACTCTTTGAATCCTTTTGATTTTCGTTTTCTTGCTTTTCTTGTGAGTTGATTCTTGATATGGCAAGTTAGTGATGGAGTAATCACGTCCTATTTGATTCCATCCTAGCATATTCAAGAAATCAATCCCTTTTCCCAAGTTTTTGAGTTTGCTTGCAAGGGAAGAAAGAATTGGGGTTTTGCAATTGACTTGCTTGGGGGCTAATCTTTGTGATTTGATAGATGGAATAGGTTGCTGTGATATGTGAGAGATCATCCTGTTGATTTGAGATCAAAAATCCTCACGAGCAACAAGTAATCGATCTTTTGGTGTTCGTCCAACTTTTGGAGCTTATTTGGAAGAATGGGAGAAGGGTTGTGTCTTGTGGTCTTTTTCTGAAAATCAATCATTGATTTATAGTCACAAGACATACCTAGATCCTTTGGCAAAGTTTCATCCTTTTTGGTTGGACGGATTTCAAACCGGAGCAAAAATTCCAACGAAAAAACAGGGTTTTTCGCAGTTCTGGACTACACCCAGAGATTCCGGACTAGAATACCCGAATGTCTGGGTGTGTAACTTGAGTGCTTGAAAATACACATCCGGAGTGTCTGGGCTCACCCCGGAGTCTCCGGACATCATCCCGAGAGGAATTGAATTTCACATTGTACATCCGGAGTGTCCGGACATTCTACCCCGGAATGTCCGGGTAGCCAAAATCTGGCTGCGCTGCACGCACTGTTTTGGCCGTAACTTTTGCATCCGGACTCCGTTTTTAGTGATCTTGTACTCGTTTTAAAGCTAACGACGAGCTCCACATCGTCACTGACTTTCTAGGGTTTTTCCGCTACATCTTCTTTGTCATTTACAGTAGTATCTCAATTGCTATCTGTATTTGAATTTGAAGAAAAATTTGTACCCGACATTCACCCCCCTCTGTCGGGAAGCCATCGATCCAACACATATAATTTTCTATCGAAGGAGGGTGGTGGTGGTTCCTTGTCGCGGCTGTCAGGGGCTTGCCGCGGCAGAAACAAAATGGCCGAGGCAGCTGCCATGAGCTGCCGCGGTGGGAATCGGCTGCCACGGTGGAGAAGGTGGCAGTGGGGGCAGCTTGCCGCGGCAAAAGCTGGGCAGCTGCGGTAGGGTTGTGGGCTGCCGCGGCAGGGGTGGCTTGCAGCGGTAGGAGCTTGCCACGGCAGGAGTGGCTTGCCGCGGCAGGGGCGGGGTGGCAGTGGCAACTGCCCTAGGCTGCCGCGGCAGGAGAAAAGGGGGCAGCGGTACTGCCGCGGTGGAAAAAGGCTTGCCGCGGCGGGAGAAAGAACTGCCGTCGTGCTGCCGCGGTGGGGAGAAGGACTGCCGCAGAGGAGATGGGCTGCCGCGGTAGGGAAATAGGGCAGCGACAGGGGACTTGAGCTGCCGCGGCAGGGAAAGCTAGGGGGTTTGCGGCAGTGGGGAGCTCGGTGAGAAGTGGCTGCCCGATGCTTGGCTGCTCGGGTCTGGGGTTCTTGTGGTTGGCCGGCGGAGGAGAAGAGGCCTAGATTAGGTGTGGCTCAGGGAGGCAAGGCAGCTCGGGGTAGGGGAGAAGAACTCGAGCTTGACTTAGGGAGTGGCAGGGAGAGAGAAAATAGCAGCTCGGGATGGAGGTGAGTGAACAATGGAGCTCGGCAGTGAGGGAAGCAGCTCGGCTGCTTGGGCTACCCTGGTTGCTAAGAGTTTGGGCGGTGAAGCTGGAGCTTGGGCATAGGAGGGAGAAGAGGTTGCGCCGGCATGGTAGATGGAGAGCTCGGGGAGGAAACAGGAGTAGAGGAAGGGCTTGGTAGTGCTGCTGCCGTGCTTGATGGAAGAACAAGGGAACTCGATGGTGGGAGGAGGAGCTCTGCTGCTTAAGCGTTGGAAGCTTGGGAGGAGATTATAAAGGAGCTGGGGAAGAGAGTGAGCTCGTGCTGATTGGGGAGAAGGCAGCGCAGGTTGGGGACGTGGGGAACTGGGATTGGAGTTGCTCGGTTGGGAAAATGTAGCTTGGCTTTCTGGACCAGGCAGAGGAAGCAGTAGGAGAGGGAGGAGAATTGCAGTTTGGGTAGCAAAGAAATGAAAGGGATTAAGGCAATGGAATGAACAACTGAGAGAGGGTGGAGCTGGTGCTGGTTTTTAAAACACCAGGGAGTAGCAACGTGGGGAGAGAAGGTGAGTGGCTGCTCGGGTAGATGGGCAGCTCAGCCTGGCTTGGAATTAAAAGGGTGTGCAGGTGGATGGTGTAGAGAGAGGAGGGAGTTGGTAGAGAGTACTGTGCACAGCAGGGAAATTGTAGAGGTGATGGCAGAAGAGAGAAAAGGCACATGGGCTTGGACTGCTGGAATTAAAGAAGGGAAGAGTGAGCAGCTGGCTTAGCAGGTGCTGGTGCAAAGGAAAAGCATACGGCAGTACTTGCATGGCAGGAAAAATTAAGGGCTGCTGCGCATGGTGGTTTGGAGTGTGGCAGTGCAAAAGGAAAAACAGCTGCAATAACTCTGGTAGAATGATAAATGAGGTAGCACGGGTAGAAAAGGAGTGATGGGAAATCTTGGTTGACCGCTGTGGCAACAGCAAAAGTTAAACACCGAAGTCACGTAGGGGAGGGGTAGCTAGCTGCGGTTATTGGAGAGCAGGGTTGATTGGCATGGCATTTGCTAGTGCTGGTGGCGAGCTATTATGGAGGTGGAGTTAAAGGCATGCGTGAGCTGGGGTGAAGTTTGGGGACACGAGAAGAGTGGACAGCTCAGACACAAGGGGTGAGTTGCCTTGAGAGATGAAACATGTTTGGCAGAGTCCACTGAAAAGACATGAGATGTTGGGAAAAATATCTCAGTGCTCGGTGCATGAGCTGGTAGAGTAGCACTGCGAGTACATGCATCTGCGTATAAAACATGCACATGCGCATATATATATATATATCCTAGTCGGGTTGGAGAAATAATCACCGGCAGATGGAATGGGTTAATACTATACGTAGGTTCACGAATTTCTGAATGTTCATATGGAGGAGATGGCCAACATTTAGGGGGTATACCAGAGGTATATCTAGGAGAGAGAAAAGGTGGCATAGGTCCCGGGGAGGATATGTACTCATATACATACACATGGATTGACATAATACTCGTGTCCGAGTGATGGGTAAGTATGGCGAACGGTAAATAGGGTTTTGACTAAGTAAAAGATGAATGGATCAATGGTTATTTGGTGGAAATATAACGGGACGAATATTTATCTCCCGGCATGGTAACATGATAAAGGTGAAAAGTTATTGGCATGTTATATGGTAAGGAGGAGGAGAGAAATCGTAGTGGCTATGGTTTTTTCCGAGAGATAATTAATTTAGGGTGTGGAGTGTATGTGTCCACATTCGCTTGGATATTTTAGAATATATAGAGTGTGCATGTGGATGGAATAGACATGCGAAGTTACGGTGAGTCGAGATCTGATTTCTGTCATTGATACGTGCATGTATATACGCGTGGGGTTGTGGCAGAGCTGAACGATGAGTTAGGGTTTGATGTATGTGCGTATTTTTAAAAGCAGTATATATGGGCACATGCTCGTGATATATCATAGCGGAGTAGGTGGCAAAAGATTAGGTCATTCGGAAGAGATTCAAGGTGTGTATATGTTTCAATTCCGCAGAAGTACCGTGTGGGCACTTAGCGGCAGGTGAGAGTTTAGGTTGCACCGACGAGGAGGGAGGGGAGGAGATGCCGAAGGTGTATTCGTGGCGAGATTGCAAGGACGAATGGCCACGTTCGGAGACAAGGTGTTAGGCAAGGTTATCATACCTTGACGGACAGAGTTTCAATGGAGCGGGGATTAAAGGAATAGGAACAGAGGTGGGAACATGTGGAAAGTTTTTGATTGCCTTACTTTAGGATTTAACAGGAACATGATTTGGAATAAAAGTTTTAATTTGGTGTATTTTAATCAGCATTACTAGCGAAAAGTTTTTGTTAGCCCTAAATTTTGGGTTTCGGAAAATTAGGGTGTTACACGAGTCCACGGGGAAATCCCTTCTTCACTCTTCCCGACACAACGGGAAATTTTCAGGTCACCCTGCGATCACGGCGGGTCGCGTCCTTAAACCCATAACCAACTTTTGACTTTGAAAGTCAATCTACGAAAGTGTGGCCCAACCAAGTTCATCCATGACCGTGGACACGTCTATTTGAATAGTTTTAAATCCTCTGCAGAGGTGGTACGGCTTTACCCACACGATGTAGGTCGCCCTGGACATACTGTGCACCGCATACTACCAGAGCTCGTACAACGAGACTCTTCACCGGAGTAAACCTAGCCATGAACCCGCCAGAAGGACATGTCCCAAACCTAGCTTGAGTCAGTATCATCGCTTGCAAGGAGGTTGGTGTTCCAACTTTGTGGCAAACAAGCCATCGCTTTCCCGCGGAAACTTTTCTCTACAGAGACTACAACCTCATCTGCACGCTCCACACTGCCTACGGGTTCATGCTAGTCTCAGACCGGGTACTAGGTCAAGTCCTCCCCATAAAGGACATGTGGACGTACGGTAAGACTTGGCCAAACGGCACTTAAGCTCGGTCCTTAGGTGATCCGAGAGGGACTCCACACCACTCCCATAAACGGGCAGCGAGAACCACGCCGAGTCTTACCTCGCACTTTAACAAGCTTCCTGCTTTCCCCCTTCATTTCCGACCCGGATCAAAATCTTCTCCATTTTGTGTTTAGGTTTTAACAAAACCTTTTTGCAGTAAAATATCCCAACCCATGGATATACTACCTTCATACACCTTCGGACACGACGGTCCGTTTCCAAGTTTTCACCACATGAAATATGGGAGTTTTCCCCTTTTTTATTTTGAAAACCTAATTTTGCTACTGCAGGGCTAAGCGCATATATATATATAGTCTACCCTAAGTTTTCAGTAGTTTCTCTGAAATATGTAGTCCTTAGGGTGACAAGGAGTTTAGGGTCGGACTAGGGTTTCCTACGCATTGTTTATATCTTCACTACATAAAATAGCGGGTACAAAACATAGCATGCATGTTTCGTAAAGCAAAATATATTTCGTAAACTTGGGATTCAACATAGTCAAGGGTGGAGAGCTTGCCTGGCAGTTCCTGGTCTTGATCCTGACGCGGGGATGCTTCGGGTTCCTCTTGGCGAACGTACCTCACACCGTCAACTACACGTTTCAAAGAACGCCAATAAGAACCAAACGACATAAAACATCAGAAAGGAAAGTCAGAGCGGAACAGATGCCATGCTTGCAAGATCATGCCGAGGAAAAAGGGAAGTTGATGCTTAATATTTCATGTGGAGATTAATTAGGTTAAGGTCCCATGCTTTAAGCTTCCTTGTTTGGAAACCCTAGTTTTGACATGGGTGAGAAGGTGTCTTAGTGGTTGAAAAAGGTTTGGAAGAAGTATTTTTGATGAGGTTCTCATGTTTGGGTATTGTTTAAATCATATACATATATATGCATGAAGTTGATGCCAGGGTTTCTAGGGTTTACATATACCTTCTTCAACTTTTGAGCTATGCAACATAGGCATGTATGTGTGATTTTATGCTAAGGTCTAGAAGATCAGAGCCTAGCATGTTAGAATATTTTGGAATGGATCAATAGCTCAAAAGAAATTAAAAAGGATTTGAATTTGACTTGGGCATTTGAATTTACTCTCTGTTCAGAAAGGAGAATTTGAATTTTTGAAAATTTGTTTGAACAAAAAGTTTCTAATCATTCTTAGGAACAATTTCTATTTTGGGATTTTCTTGAGAACCGGCCGTTAAGGTGCTGAACCGGACGAACCAAAGACTTGAATTGGTTCTGGAATAAAAACCAATGGGTTTTCTGGCTTTACGCCTTCTTCATATTGGCTTTTATGCCTCCTAGCTGGGAAGATGGAGGGAGACCCGGGGCGCTGCCACTTACTCGCGGTGGGCCTGGCGGGAGGGCAGACCCACTTGGCAGCGGCCCACTTACTTACCGCTTTGGGCGGGAGTTTTCTTCCCGGTGGGTCTCACTAGTCGGAGACAGAGGAGCGGCGCGCTAGGGATAGGGTTCCGGCGAGAAATTTTCAGCCCCGGTGAAGCTCCGGCGAGAGTGTCGGCGAGCAATCGCGGCTGATTTGGAGGGAGAGGGAAGGATCGGGAGATACCCGCGGGTTCAGGAGGTCAGTGCGATCTCATTTTCATGGTTGGATGGCTCGCGCGTTTGCTGGAACTAGATGACGGCGATGATCAGAGGGAGTTGGTGGCTGTGCTCGTGGGTGGGGAAGGAAGGGACTTGAGCTCAAGTGGAGCTTGGCAGAGCTAGAGGAGGGAAAAAGAGAGGTGATCCCTCTTGTAGCCACGACCGAGGGAGGAGGAGTGAGGTGCCGTTGGTTTCTTCCGTGCACGGCGCCGAGATGTGGAGAGGACAGTTCGATGGCGCACTGAGCTTGCCGGCGACCATGGCAATGCCTTGGCGTGCGGAAATTGACTAACTGGCGACGGGATGAGAGGTGGAGCGGAGCTGCTGCTGGTTGACCTTGCCATGCGCGTGTCCAGAGCAAGCCAGAGCGCGCCCAGACCGGCGTGTGCGTGTGCCCGAGTGCTTTAGGGTGTCTGGGGATGCTTGGTTGTGTCACTGGTACTGAGGCAACTCCGGGGAGGTAGATTGGGGAGTAGGGCATCAACTTGTGCAGAGAAAGGTTGGCTAAGGGACTTGCCGAGGCTGGCATGAGGTGACAAGGACGTTGAACACTGTGAGGTTAGGGGTTTGGCTGAAGCAAAGATGATAAGGATAGGTGCCTGAGGGTGGCCAAAGTCTTGGTAAAAAGATTGAGGTAAAGAGGAGGGGTTTGGACTTTGAGTTCATGAAGGAAAGAATTTAGAGCAAGGTGTTTGACAGGAATTGTGCTAAATTTTTGAACTCGAGGTATACATGTTTTTGCACATTTGAAACATTGGTACTGAGATGAGCATTGTGGAATTTTATGAGATTTTTCTGAGCGTTGGTTGAATGGGTTGTAGTTCAAGGTGAAATTTTGACCTAGATTCAAATTTGAATGTGTTTAAAGATTTTTGAACTGAACCTTCAATTATTATTTCATATTTAGGTGTCAAATAGTTTTAAATAGTTTCTGGAATTTTTGGGTGGAAGAAAACACATGAAATATGGATTTTAGGGTTTCTGCCTGTAACACCCCGATTTTTCGAAACCCAAAAATTAGGGCCAACAAAAACTTTTTGCTAATAATGCTGATTAAAATACACCAGACTAAAACTTTTGTTCAAATCAAGCTTCTGCAAAACCCTAAAGTGAGACAACCGAAATCTTCCACCTCTGTTCCTATTTCCTTACTCTCTGCTTTGTCGAAACTCTGTCCGGCAAGGTATTCAAACCTTGCCCTGCACCTTATCTCCATGCGGGGCCACTCGCTCTTGCAATCTTCCACGAACATATCTTCGGCATCCCTCCCCTTTCTATCTAGCCGGTGCCACCTAAACCCACATCTGCCACAAAGTGCCCACATGGTACTTCTGCGAATTTGGAACATATACCCGTCAAAAACCTCTTCCGAATGACGTGATCTTCTGCCACCTACTCCGCCATGTTCTATCGCAAGTATGTGCAAAAATATACTACCTTTATGTATATGCACATATACAAACCCTAATCGTCGGCACCTCCTGTTCCCCTCCTATCGTCGAACCTCATGCATGTATATATGCACGTATCAGTGGCAGAAATCAAAACCATGGCTCACCGTACCCTCGCATGTCCATTCCAACTACCTGCGAACCCCAGATATGCTAAAATATTCAAGTGTATGCGGACACATACACTCCAAGCCCTGGTTCACTCTTCTCGGTGAAACCCTATCCATCGTAGTGCTTCTCATTCTACCACATGACCAAGAAAATATCCCCAGCCATTCTACCATCTTTCTTTACTGAAATATATACATATATATATGAACTTCTTTTCACCGTTATCCCTCATTCCTACCATGTCACCTTTTATCTTTCTGCATGGTAAAACCCTAAATATCTACTTCACCATGTTTACGCACTCCTCCAAACACTCCCCAAAAATCCTAGAAAACGTCTTGAGGCACACTTAAAATCCTACCCCACAACCCTTACGACTTTATTTAGATTCTTCCAGGATAATCTCTCATATCTTAGTTCAGTTAAGAAATTCTATGAGAGGCCAGCCACCCTACCTACAAAATTTGAACGATTCCAAGTCTAAAAGATTAACCAAATTTTGGATTACATGTATTTCCAAAGCATTTAATCTTCAAAATTCCATTGAGAACCTAGCCAAAATATCCTAACCATGCACTGTTTGGACACTGTGGCTATTCCCCGCAATTTTGCTAAGTCCCTACACCCTGCCAACCTCCTTTACTTCTCCCCTTGCTTCTTGCTCACCGCATCTCCTGCCAGCACAAGCACCGCACGGTACCACACTGCCTTGTGCAACAGGGATGTTTCCCCTGCCTTGTCTGAGCTGCCATGTGCTCTTCTTTTCTCTACTCCACCTAAAACCAAACCAGCACCAAACCGAGCACTGCCCCTGCGCCACCTCAACTCTGCCCAAAACTCCACCAGTGAGCTCCATCTCCTACCCTGACATCTCTTGTCTTTTCCATTGCTGTTTTGAGCCCTGCCCCACCTTGCAACCAGCACTACTCCCTTGGACACGCAATGCTCTCAGCGGGGAATCGGTGCCCAACACCACTAGGCATTTACAGCCACCTGTGCAGGCACGGCACCCCTTTTCCCTCTCTGCTGACCACTGCCGAGCTTCCAGGCATGCACCCGAGCCAACCATTTCTTTTCTCCATGGAGCAAGCAGCTCTCTCCTTCCTCTTGTTAAGCACCAGCTCGAGCTGCCCTTCTTCCCACCCCAGCGACCACAACCGCCAGCTGAACAACCTCCCTGAGTTGCTCCACCCTCGTCGCCGGCGTGAGCTCCTCCCCAAGCTTCTTCCATCTACTTGATTTTTACTGAACTCAGGTGCTCAGCCATTTTCCCCAATCTGGTCACAAGCACCGCCATCGGCCACTCTATCCGTTCCCATGGCGTGGTCGCCTCTCCCTCTGGCTGATGCCCCTTCTCCTTGTCTCGGGCGGGTCTCGGCCTGGCCGACCTGGGCACCAATCCAGGCCGCATCTGCCAAGCGCCACTCCTCCTCGTGGCCTCGCCACGCCTCGCCTCTCCGGAGCTCTCCCACCCAACGCTTCAGCCCGCCGCCGGCGCAGACGCAGTTGCCACCCTCGCTGCCCTCAGTACCGGCCTCGGTGATTCCCACCACCCTACCTCAAGCAACACCGCAGTCCGTGCCTCCCCTTTTTGCTCCGACCACCGCGCAGCCCCGGTGCCTACGGCAGCCACCGCCCCTTGTGAGCTTCGGCGGCGCCAACCCCATCCCCGGCTTTTCGCCCTCTACCTCGCCCCGACAACGCCATCAATACCGCGCCTTTTCCCCGCCTCAGACGACGCCGCCGCAGCTGCTCCGGCCCTCACTGAGACCCTCCGCCGCCGACCAGGTCACTGCCATCGGCCGCCGCCCCAACCCCAACCGCGCCGCTGCTCCACCCTCTCTGCCGCTGCACTCAAAACCCTGCCACGACAGCATTGCAGCAACTGCCACTGCCGCCTCGCTCCTGCCGTGGTAGCCCTTTCCCGCCGTGGCAGCGCTTCCCCACCGCGGCAGTTCCCTTCCCACCATGGCAGTACTTTCCCCACCATGGCGACTCTTCCCCAGCTCAGCCCCAAGCCGCCTTCGTCGCCGGCGAGAGCAGCCGGAGGCAGCTCACCCGAGCCATCCAAGCCGCCTAAAGCACTCCACTCCTTAGTCCTTCCTCCCCTTTTCTTTCCATTTTGTTTTCCAGCAGCAATGTCCTTACTCGGGTTGAGCCCCTTGTGTCCATGGCATGCGGACCCCACCCCACAGCGTGAGCACATGTGTTGGGTACAAATACACTGCTGGGTCGGGTTCTTATGGTGTTGCTCCAGCTCTGAGAACCTGAGCCCATTTCTCATCTTCTGGTTTAACTGAACTTTTAGAATTTAAAATATCTTGGTGCTAGTAATAAAGATTTGGGCTAAGACTAATCTTTTTAGTCAAAACATACGAGCCTATGCTGCTTCCAGAATACCTAGGAATGTTATGCTATTGCCCCCATGCTTTGCACTCACTAAGTTAAGCTATAGTTTCCTATTAGGAGCAAAGCCTAAAGTCCAGACCCTAATGATCATGCTTACCATTAGTCCAAACCTCCTCATCGTGCAAACCCTAGTTTTCTAATTATGCAAAGACCTATGCAATATGTGTCTATAAATCGATCTCGGCATTTTAAAGAAACCCTAGCTCGGAATTTGCTCCTTGATCGGTGCTTTCTGTAAAATAACCTAGACGCACTCGAGTTAAGCTCCTACGAACATCTCAAAATAAAGATAGTAAGGGTTTTGAGAATCCATTAAACGCAATTCATCTCTTATATGTATATTTACGAGCTCGCATGTCATCTTAATTTTGCTTTAGTAGCTTTCATATAGTTTTCCAAAATCTCTTGAGCATGTATAGGGCTCTCTAGACCCAACCTTGGCATGAAAGCCAAAAGCTTATAAATGTTAATGTGATTCTAATCATGCAAACCCTGGTTTTCCTATATGTAAAAGCCTTTACCTCATGTGATATTAGTTCCATCACAACATTTTGAAAACCCCAGCATCCTTCTAAGAACAATGCACGGTTCTATATATTGCTTGAGTGTATTTTGGTTCTTAAGTGGTTCTTCCTCGCACCGTTGGTGATTTGCTGTTTTTCTCAACGTGTAGTTCCGACATTGCGAGACCTTGCGCGAGGGATTTCAAGTGTTCGCCATATCGACTCAAGCTCGAGAATCGGCCGATATTGCCAGGAAAGCTCTCCTCCCCCGATCATGTTGAATCCCAAGTTTACGAAATATATTTTGTTTTATGAAACCTGCATGCTATGTTTTATACCCGTTATTTTATGTAGAGTAGTTATGGCCGATGCTTAGAAAACCCTAGCTCGACCCTGTATTCCTTGTCACCCTAAGGATTACGTATTCCGGGGAAGCTACCGGAAGCCTAGGGTAGAGTATGTATGTAAGTATGCTTAGCCCTGCGGTAGAAAATTATGTTTTCAAAAATTAAAAAGGGAAATACTCCCACATTTCAAGTGGCAAAAGTTTGAAAACGGACCGTCGTGTCCGAAGGTGTATGAAGGTAGTATATCCATGGGTTGGGATATTTTACCGCAAAAAGGTTTTGTGAAACCAAAACAAAAATGGAAAAGATTTTGATCCGGGTCGAAAATGAAGGGTGAAAGCAGGAAGCTTGTTAAAGTGCGAGGTAAGGCCCGGCGTGGTTCTCGCTGCTCGTTTACAGGAGTAGTGTGAAGTCCCTCTCGGATCACCTAAGGACCAAGCTTAAGTGCCGTTTGGCCAAGTCTTACCGTACGTCCACATGTCCTTTATGGGAAGGATTTGATCTAGTATCCGATCTGAACTAGCATGAACCCGTAGGCAGGGAGAAGTGTGCAGAT
This sequence comes from Stipa capillata, assembly GCA_019208055.1. Classification (NCBI taxonomy): domain Eukaryota; kingdom Viridiplantae; phylum Streptophyta; class Magnoliopsida; order Poales; family Poaceae; genus Stipa; species Stipa capillata. The sequence goes on along the minus strand of JAGXJF010005252.1, from coordinate 462,893 downwards.
GAGGTTGTAGCCTCTGTAGAGAAAAGTTTTCGCGGGAAAGCGATGGCTTGTTCGCCACAAAATTGCAACACCAACCTCCTTGTAGCGATGATACTGACTCAAGCTAGGTTTGGAACATGTCCTTCTGGTGGGTTCATGACTGGGTTTACTCCGGCGAAGAGTCTCGTTGTACTAGCTCTGGTAGTATGCGTCGTGAAGTATACCCAGGGTGACCTACATCGTGTGGGTAAAGCCGTACCACCTCTGCAGAGGGTTAAAAACTATTCGAATAGTCGTGTCCACGGTCATGGACGAACTTGGTCGGGCCACACTAAAGTAGACTGACTTTCAAAGTCAAAAATGGGTTGTGGGTTTAAGGACGCGATCCATCGTGTTCGCAGGGTGACCTGAAAGACTCCCGTTGTAGCGGGAGGAGTGAAGAAGGGATTTCCCTGTTGTAGTGGGCAAACCCTAGGATTCCCCGTTGTAGCGGGCAATCACTATATCCCCGTCGTAGCGGGTGAGCACATGACTCCCCGTTGTAGCGGGTGATTACAGAATTTTCCGTTGAAGCGGAAAAATGCAGGTACCATTCCCCGTTGTAGCGGGTGGAATAAAGACTGATATGATCAGCGGCCTCGTCTCGATAAGCCGAGACAATTTTCAACATCTGTTTTTCAATCTATTTATATATTTCCAATGGAAACTTACTTTTTCGCACAACATGAGACATAGGCTAGAGCCCGATTCTTGATATACCCTTGCATGCACATATCTGTGATAACCTCCCTGGCGGAGAACTTGCGAGTACATTCAATGTACTCACCTGGCTTGTTGATTTGGCCAGACAGAAGGGCGACCGCTTGAAAGCAACGTCGGTATCCGTGAAAGCTAGGGCAAACCCCCAGTCAGTTGCCTGTTGGGAATGGCATATTGATGGGCCACTCCACCGTTTGATTTCCGCTGCAAGATTTGAGCCGTTGGGCTAAAGGTATAAATTTTCGATCTCGAAGATCGGAAAAATTATCATATTCTTCTAAGTGCGTATATGACCTTGATATACAGGTTAACTTATGTGTACTGGCTACTGATCCAGGGACCGGTACAGTAAACACAAGGGTTTATCCGGCCTAAAAACCGGGTACGCCACACTGCTTGATAAAGGAATTATTAGGAAATAGGGCGGCAGATTAGGTTTTAGGATTTCGGGCGATGGCACGACTGAGGCAGGGTATGGGGGAGGTTAGGGTTTATATTTAGAGGGTCGTGAGCAAAGATGAGCAGGTTGCCACTTAGGGTTTGAGTTCGGACAGCTCGGGTTGCCACTTAGGGTTTGGGTTCGGACAGCTCGTGCATATACGGTGCGTGTGTCCGATTTAGGGTTTTAGGGTTTTATGCACATGCGATGATGGGGTTGCTACTTGGATTCGTTGCATGACGGTGCAACATAACTCAAGTGCTCCCCATGAAATGACATGCTCGAGAAAACTGAAATCCAAATGCATGGCAAGATTAAGACATATACGCATATACAGGTTTTAGGGTTTAGGTTTTCGGGAAATCCGGACGATGAATATCAGGGTGTGACATGCACCTCCGAGGAGGAATGCAGATCTTTGTCAAGACACTGACTGGAAAGACTATCATGCTTGAGGTGGAGAGCTCTGACACCATTGATATTGTGAAGTCCAAGATTCAGGACAAGGAGGGGATTCCTCCATATCTACAAAGGCTTATCTTTGCCGGGAAGCAGCTGGAGGATGCGCGTACCTTAGCAGATTGCAACATCCGAAAGGAATCCACTCTCCATCTTGTCCCGCACCTCTGCGGTGGTGTTCTTAACTAAGCAGTTTGATGTCTACCAAATCCAAAAGCATGGCTACATTTTGTATGTTGTGAGGGGGCTGTTTCTTTCGTTCCTAGTATTGTTCTATGTTCCATCGAAAACTTGTCTGCTTCTTGTTCTCTTGAGACATAACTAGCCTGCTTATATATGCTCGTTATTTCTTAAATGTGGTTCTTTGTCCATCTATATGTGAGTGGCTTTTTGTTTTAGTTCTCTGTTTGTCTTCCGTTTGTGTCAATCCTGGCTTTTTTTTGTGTCCATATTTGGTCTTAAGTGTTCTGCAGTTCTGAGGCGTAGGCAGTATCGCTGTTATGCTTATTAGTGGTTCAGCTACTTCCATCTAATTTATACTTGGCATCTCTAGCTTATTGTTGCTGGATTGGATGTTGATTTGCCTCTATGTTCAAAGAGCAGCCATCCTATGTTTATTAATTCACTTGCTGTGGAAATCTGGAAAATTTTGAAGCGTTGTAAATTTGGATGTTTGGCTTTGTGTTCAAGTTATTGTTGATTTGTAATTGTGATAGCTCTCATGAAGCTGGAAGTAGCAGCATCCAGCTGTTCTTATTAGTAACTCCTGCTCTATTAGAAATTTTTCATTTACCCGCCATGCTTTGTGCTGCGCCTTGAAAGCAAGGTTCTTATCGAGGTCACTGTAATAACTAGCCAAATACCCGTATATAGCTACGGATAAACAAATTAGATTATTGAGTATATCGAATTATTGATGTCACGTTCCATGCCACTTTCTCGGTTTCGTCTCAACTCTTGGTTGAGATTTAGTTTAGGTAGAATTGAGTCGTTTATGAGGAATAGCACTTTGGGTGAATTTGAATTTTTGAATTTCGAGTCGGTGGATGAGGACATCTATTGAGATTTTGACACGGGTATATAGTTTTTGCTAAAATTTTGAAATTATCCTACAACAAGAGGAAAAGAGGGGGAAAAGAAAATGTGCGAACCACCGCCACCAACTGGCATCTTTATAGAAGTAAAGATTCGGTCTCATGTAAAAGTTTGTGAGGGAGGTAGCTCCAACATATTTTTGGAGCTAGTTGACAAAGGCAGCCTGCTGCCATCCCCTGATCCCCATGAACAATTTTATGCGTCTAGACATGCCATGTCTTGTAATCTTGTTTATCTAATCTACGTATACAAATGAATCAACGGAACCAACTTGAAAGAAACGCTGTTGTATGATATTTTTATGCTAAGTGCTGTTTCTCCCGGCAAACTTCGAAAGAGTATTGGACGGTTTTGCACGATTAAGAAAACCGTTTTTCGAACATTCCATATCCAACCATGAGCTAGCACGATTAAGAAGACCATTTTTGGAACATTCCATCTCCAACCATGAGCTATTCTTTTTTCGTTTTTTAAGTGAGAAATAGTTCATCCACACTTTATAAAATTAAGATAGAACTGAGAGTCAGACTTGAACGGTTGGTTTACAACCTCGTGCCATTGCAGACCAGGAGAGTTCTCAGGGCAACTTCTTGTTGAGACACGGTAATCCCAAACATGGTATATACATGTACACAGGGTTGGACCGGATGCCCTTTCTTTGTAAAATGAAGTCCTGCTTCAAGTGGGACCAGAAGGTCCCGAACACATATTACAAGCCTTGAAACAACCGAGAGCAAAAAAGAAAAAGACAACTGTGCCCTCCAAGGACACACGGCAGAGATAGCAAGCCACACACACGTGTCCCTATCATCGCTGAGACCTTGCACATGTCCCGCCACATCCACCACTCCCGACGGACGGGCACGCTGTCGGCAACGAGCTGCTCTGGTCAGCTACCACCGGGAAACAACCTCGGTGACAGGAAGAAAGGCCTCCACATGATCCAAAACCAGTGAATCTAGAGGTGGAGTCGCCCATCACCGCCTGAGATGCTGTAGAAACTGTTGTAACGATGGAAAGGAAAAGGCTCCTAACATGAGCGGCGACCACCGAGAAGAAGCCAAAGCAAAAGCAGTGAATTTGCCCCGAAGCCCCTGGGACTAAGATCCATGAAGTGGACCTCCAGACTGAAGGTTGAAATGGTCCTGAGTTGACATGCCACATGCAGATCGCTGAAGATCAAGCCTATTCTAGCACATAAGGAGAATAGAGAGCAAATCGACGGTGTAAGAGAGGCGAAACACTTGTTGGACGTCGTAGTAGGACAGTGCTTGTTCGTACAACCAAACAAAATGTTGTCTCCATTCTTTTAAAAAATTAGAAAGAAATGTTGTCTTCGAATTCCTAGCTCTGCTCTCTTTGTACATTCTACTCTTTTTACTCCCATGCTTTCACTGCAGGTGATTATTGTAACAGCCCGTAAAAAAAAATTCTCTCTCTGCTGACGTCAGCGGGGCCCACCCGCTGACGTCAGCGGGGCCCACCCGCTGACGCCAGCCCTAGCCTCCCGCGCGCCACGCATAGCGCGCCCGCCCCGAGCCCCCCTTCCTCGCGCGCGGCGCCGCCCGCCATCGCGCCCCGGTGCCCATGCCGGCCGGTTGGCCGGCCCCGCCTTTTCCCGCCCCGGCCGCCGCCCCTCCCCTCTCTCCTCCCTTTTCCCCCACCCTCGCCGCCTCGCTCGCACGCCCGCTCGCCTCACCGCGCTCCACCGCTCGCTGCCCGCCACCGCGCCGTCACCCCGCTGCCGCTCGGGAGAGCCCCACCGCCGCACCCCTGTCGACGCCAGAGCCCGAGGCGCCCGCGCGCGACCCCGGCAGCCCCTCCCGACGCCGGTTCCGAGCCCCCGAGCACCACCGCGGCCCGGGCGCCTCGCCTCCCTCCTCTCTGGTAAGCCCTGCCTCTGGCCACACCGGCGTCGCCTCGCTCCTCCTTCCCTACCTCCCCGTGGTGAGCCTCCCAGCTCCCCTCCCTTCCCGTGGCCCAGAGGCCCACGGCCACACCTCCCCAGTGCAGCCCGCGAAGCCGGCCGGCAAGCCGGCCCGTTTCCCGCACGGAGGGCCGGACCCTCCGGACCAAAAACAAAAAAAAGAAAAGAAAAGAAAATAAAGAAAATAAAAATAAAACCCTAGGGGCCCACTGGTCAGTGGCTTAGGCTAGAATAGTTTAGGTATAAAAAATATTTTAGGTTATTTTTGTAATTAGAAAAATTACAGAAACTATTTACAAATGGCTGAAAACTTATAAAATTCACCAAAAATTCATACTAACTCAGAAAATTATGAAAATTTTATATTTGGAATCAGTGCAACATGAAGTATCCGTTAAAAATAATTTTGGCTATATAATTGTGCTGGAAATTTCTAGGATTAATTAAAAATGCATTAAACCTTGTATAAATCACTATAAATTCAATTTTTGCCCAAAAATTATGATATTCTGCCAACATGACCACTAAATCATATATTACCACTTAAAAATAACCCCATAGTATTGGTGTCCAGAAATTAACTAATTAAGAAGAATAGCCAGTTAAAGATTATTTTGTCAGCGATAATTGTTCAAAACCCTAGTTTCGACGCTTGATTCACGAGAACTTAATTACAAATGTTTTCAACTCTAAACGATTAGATTCTATTGCACATTTCATATAAAATTCATACCATGTCATCTGAAATTTTATCATAAGGCACTATCTAAGTGAGCCTCATCCTTAATTGTACAATTAGCATTTTCTTAGTGCACATTACTCATCATGTATGCATCCATATTCTAGGTTTATCCACGATTAAAGTTATCTCACAAGTAAAACTAAACCAAAAGGTATAATGAATAGTAATCGACCATACTTAGATTAATTTTTGCACTTCACTTTGAATCCACCATAGTTGCACTTCATGCATCCTGCCATGTTAAGCATAGCATCATAGAGTCATTTTTCTTCTGCTAGATGCGATTCGCCTCTTCAAGGTGTCTCAGCTTCTTTGCGTATCTTCGCCGAGCTCCCAGGCAAGCTCTGCTGCTTGTTAAAAATTTCAGTTACTTATTTACCTGATTGGGTGCTGAATGTCTGTTTGTTATTGTCTGATATTTAGTTATGGATGTCTGGATTATAAACCGAATTCTTAATTAACTGGAACCCCTAAGTGAGATGAGAGACGTGGGAGCATGGTCGTGAGAGCGGCTGTACAATGTTGGGGGTCGCTCGAGCCCTATGTCGAGTTTACTGGAGGTACAGCATGTGAACCCTCGCTTGATGCTCCCTGAAAAGCCGCGAGACGTGGGAACATGGTTGGGAGGGCGGCTGTACAATGTTGGGGTCGCTCGAGCCCTATGTCGAGTTTACTGGAGGTACAGCACGTGAACCCTTGCTTGATGCTCCTTGAAAAGCCGCGAGGCAGTTGGTTGTGCCGAGAACCATAGTTGATGTCTGGTTGGTGCCCGCTCATGGTGGACTAGCTATCCTCATGAGCCGGACTGAGAGAATCTTTATGGGGTCATCGACCAACCAAGGTCTCCTTGTTTGAAATTGAACTGGTTGAACGGGTTGATGATAATCTGTAGGTCATATCAAGAGTTCCTGTTGTTATATGATGTTGATCGGTTGGATTTGATATTGGGTTGGCTGATGTTAACCCTGTTATGTTATGTTATGAGCCATATTACTCGATGTTGATCATATTTACTAGCATGACTAGGGTAATTTACCGCATTTCTGCTGCTGCCATGATCTTTATTTCTCGTCAATGCCATGTTATGTTCAATTGGAAATGCATGGTGTGAGGTTGTCCAACATCCCATAGCGGGTGTAAGTGATTGGAATAAGTAGCAACTTGCGAGTACGAAAGTACTCACGGGGAATTCCATTTTCGCAGGTGAGCTTGGTGGTGATGAGTATTGCGTTCTCCTGCTCGATTTGTTTACCTCTCCAGCTAAAAGATCTTGTGGGTATCTGTTGGGTTATGATGGTCTTCCGGACCATCGGGTTTACTTTTATTATTGCTTCCGCTGTTTATCTTATTGATTCTCGTGGCCTACTGGTCCTTTGATTGTAATGTAAATAATTGCCCATGTATACGGGATGTGTTTATTTATCTATTAACTCCTTCTGTAGAGCTTGTGTTATGTTTATCAAGTTGTTCACTACATCGCTTCATACACAATGCGTGTATGGATGAAGTGTATGAATCGACGGTAGAGAGTTAATATTCGTTCTTTGTGTGAGTCCGGTGATCGTGAAGTTGAGTGACCCGCTAGCTGAGATGCGAATGCCGGCTGGACAGGATGTGGGTGTCGTGTCGGGCCTTCGGGTGGCCCACCAGTCGTGCTTCGGCCGATTGGGTTAGGGTGTGGACACGAACACCGGGCTCCTCTTCGCGATCGCAAGTCTCATCGCAGTTGAATGGTGTTACTTCCCTACAGGGTGTTCGGAATAGTATTTGACTTATCGAATGATATCCGTTTCTGGCCGGCTGGACCAGCAGTGAGACATACGACCAGGTGGTCAGGTGGAGTTTGTATGCGGTGTTGGTTCGGGGTCGGACCCGTAACGGCGGATACACGCGAGGTAACGTTTGTCCACGTTATGTGGTTTCTCGGTCTTTGACGGAATATCGTTTCCTAAGTCAAGTGCGATTCCGGGCCCCGACAATTATGTTCCTCGCTAGTCAATGCCACTCTTGATCTATACAGATACACAGAGCTATTATAAAATAAGATCAGAATAGATGGCTGGAGTCGCAGGCAAGCATAGAGCAACCATCCAGATGAAAGGTCCTAAAACAGCAACAGCGGGAGGAGGGAATGTAGATCTGGTAAAACCTCCATAGAATCCAACACATAACTTCTCCGCCTCGTCGCCATCCTCATGGTCCAGAGGGTGTGAGCAAGATGGAGCTGCCGAGGGAGAAACAAAATGCAGCACCATTTTATTACAAGCCCACAACGCATCCTTCGACCTACTAGAAATATTATACATATAAAAGGCAAATCTGGGCCTCCTTCCCTTGCCTCTCCGCTCGCTCGAGCCACCGGAGATGAGAGAGGAGACTGGAGCAGAGAGAGACGAGGGGGTGGACTACAGGAGGAGAAAGGGGAGAAGCCTCGGTACAGAAAACGGCTGCAGCGGGGGAGGGGGGAGGGAGCCAACTGGAAATCCCTATATAGTACCAATTCAGTTGTAAATCGAAATTATCCAAGTGCATATACTAGTTCGTCTTCTGCAAGGTTAGACTTAGCCAATTAGGTACATCGATGAGATCTAAATACCATGAGGTGTATTATCGATCCTACCAAAGAAATCACTTGGAAATTGCAGATTAAACTAGCAGGCGGACCACAGGCTTGATTACCATTTCCCAGCGAATCATCAGGCGCCTTACGCCTCGTGCACATCCCGTTAAACTCACTACGTCCGGATCCAGTTTGCATGCAGCTCGCGTCGACGTGCAAATAAAGTAGCAGAGCCGGTAAAACCGAAATTTCGTCGCGCGCGCGACGTTATAGGTTGGACAGAGATCTCTCGCCGTCGCCGGTATATCGTTCCGTTTCCCTCCAGGTAAAGGGACATCCATCTACACTGATCACCACGAAAGTTTTGCGCCTGCTGTCATGGCAAGAGTCTCGAAATTTTGATACCAGTACTATACTTTTTTTGTTTTGTTTTTGGACTAGATACTTGATGCTGTGCGATATGATTCTGAGTTGCTGACCCAGATTCACGTAGGACAGCCAGATTCTAGCCTTTCATATACTGCAATTAAAACCTTTTTTTCGCGTCGTAAATGTCAGCAGGTTAACAAATGCTCCGTCCAAAGAATCTGGACACTATAATACTCTAGCTATGTGACGCCGTGACGCTCCCTAGCCTCAAACACCACCCATATATATATGCGCGCTCACACCTCTGCTCCCAAACCACCTCTCCGGCACAGAGCAGAGGGCGCGCAGTTACAGCACCCAGGCCTTGGCCATTAAACCGCCTCACGCGCAATGGGTGAGATAGCGGCGGACGAACGCGGCCTCGCCGCCGCCGCCGGCCAGCAGGAGGAAGATGAGGAGACGTCTCCGATCGAGGAGGTGCGGCTGACGGTTCCCACCGGCGACGACCCGACGCTGCCGGTGTGGACGTTCCGGATGTGGAGCATCGGGCTGGTGTCGTGCGCGCTCATGAGCTTCCTGAACCAGTTCTTCTCCTACCGCACGGAGCCGCTCATCGTGACACAGATCACGGTGCAGGTGGCGGCCCTGCCGGTGGGCCACTTCCTCGCCCGGGTCCTGCCGCGCCGCACGTTCCGTGCCCCGGCGCTGCTCGGCAGCGGGGAGTGGACCCTCAACCCCGGCCCCTTCAACATGAAGGAGCACGTCCTCATCACCATCTTCGCCAATGCCGGCTACGCCTTCGGCACCGGCAACGCCTACGCCGTCATGATCGTCGACATCATCCGCGTCTTCTACCACCGCTCCATCTCCTTCCTCGCCGCCTGGCTCCTCATCATCACCACCCAGGTTGACAAGATCCCTTCCTAACTTTTCTCTTGTCTCTCGAACACAGATTCCTTCTTACCATTACTTACTTCATTCATCAATTGAGTGCCATTGATTCTGATCTCTAACTACTCTTGTTGCGATTTTCTCGTTCCTGTGGGATTGGAAATCGATCAATCTAGGTGCTTGGGTACGGGTGGGCGGGGCTGATGCGCAAGTACGTGGTGGAGCCGGCGCACATGTGGTGGCCGAGCACGCTCGTCCAGGTCTCGCTCTTCCGGTGAGCACCTCACTACTCACTCTACTACTCCAGTAAAAGAAGCCACCTGGTTGCTTTCTTGCGTTACTCCTTTTTTAGCCGCGTACGTCGATTTGGTTGGATTTTGGTTTGTTCGCTGTTGGATATCGCGTTTCGGACACCGGCGAACAATGCGTTGCGTTCATAAATTTTGCCCGTTTCTTAGCGCTCTGTTGGGCTGGTTGGTTGGTTTGTCCTCCTAGTGACACGCCTTCTGAGCTGTGCGTGTTTGTAACTTCGCATATGGCGCCTAGCTAGTAGTAGCAATAGTACAGCTTCAACATTTTGTGATGTTTTCCCCAGTTTCTCGAGAAAGTCGATGGAGAAAGCTAGGTGCGCATCTCGAACTGACAAAACCCGGCGGTAAAACCAAAAAGCTGGGCTAAGCTTGTTTGTAACCACCTTTCAGACTGTTTATTAGTACTAAAAACAAGTTTTGCACATAGTATTGTCAGACTGTCGATCGTCACGAAAGTGTTGGCTCCAGATTAATTGGAGAACCTGATCTAATCGGCAGGCCGTCATTAAAGAAACAAAAGCAACGACAGATAAACTAAGGGGAGAGAATCTGACGAGCATGAGCACTACACGGACCTGGCTAGACGCTGACATGCATCTCTTTTCTCTTTACCATCGTCCTTTCAACACTGATGCACGAACAGACACCATGAACTTGGGAGTGCAGCCACTGGATTGATGGATAAGCTGCTGCTGATGGAATCCCCAATTATTACGTTGTCCAATACAGGCTTGGAGAAAAATACTGCTGAAGTGTGCAACTTGGGTTTTTGTTTAATTTGGTTTAGAATACTGCTATGCACGCACCACGGGCACGTTTTGTTTTAAAACATGGAGTACATCGCAAATGCAAGCACGCTGATGATTTTCCCTATCAACTTTGGTAGCCTTCATCTAGCTGACTGATGTGGTGCACGCATGTTTTAAAGAAAGCTAGTATGTGTATGGGTGTAGGGATTTTCCTCTCCTTCCGATCTTTTCATGAACTAACAAGAAAAGGCGTAGGCCCAGGCGAGTTTCTGCCCTATGTTTCGGAAAACAAAGTGATGACCACCTTTGATTCAGACTAATGGAGTGTGGACAGATATGGATGTACTAGATAATCCTCCACTGGTCACTGCAACTTTGCCTGCCTAAAAGGAAGTTTGGTTTCAAATGATGCAGTACAGTATCCTTCTTATGCCAACTAACAGTAGTTTTCTTTGTCTAGCTCAACCTGCAACTCACCTACCATTAGCACCAAACAGTTCCGCGATATCTGAATCTAGTCAGCCTGTCGTGAATATGCGGTGCCACGCTGTACCGGATTACTCCTTCTGAATTATAATATAAGTAGTTTTAGAATTCTATAGTTTTATCAAAATATAAGTAGTTATAGGATTCCAATGCACATTTATGTTAGTTTTTTCCTAGTCTATTCTTCTTTAATTGTTATGGTTAATGGGCTCTTTTCTCATGTTTGCATGTTCTAGATTATTTATTGCAGGAGAGATAAAGATAATAGTGTCATTTGGTACATTAACTAGCTCTTCTTTAATTCTTGCGCCCAAATCTAAAACTACTTATATTATGAATCAGAGGCAGTACCGATTAGAGCTCCATGCCTCCACCGTTACAACTTTTGTGACCTAACCTGCAAATAGTATCCATTTCATCAGAAAACTGATTTTCCAAGGTGTCATAGTCCCTGGTAACCTTGCATTTTCGATGGGCATAATTAATTTTCAAGAAGAAGAAGAAAATGTGAATAGTTGTGACGGCCTCTTGCAGTTCGTTTAAATACCAGTAGCTTTCAGAAACAGTTGGAAGCCCGTTCCTCAGCTCGTCAGTCCATCTTCTGATATCTAGCGTAATGATCAAATCGGCATGATAACAACTGGACGAAACCAAAATTATGCTAGTAGCTCTCGAGACAATTTGGGCCATTGGGAGCACGTATTCCCACACTAGATTCCATCGAGTCCAAGGCCACGGAAGCGAAATGGACAGCGATGTCTAGATGCATGGGCGTTTCTTTGTCAGTGCTTCACAGACGTGATTACTCTTACATTTCTGCACGTACACGACGAGACCCTCTGGGTTTCGCACTTGGCGAATGCAGCCTTCAGATAAATGAATCGGCGCTGCGACCGCGCGGGTGACGTGAACGTGCCCCACACGCATGGCTGCAACTGAAACGCCTAACTCGCACAGCTGCGTTTCGCAGTTTTGACACTTCAAGGGAGAGCCGGAGTGTTTGAGAAGGCGTGCCGCTGGATGGATGGAGCAGTAGGATTCGAGGGAAATGCCTAGGGGTTCCCATGAACTGGGATATCTGCCTCTGTTATCTGAAAGAGGGCCGCTGCATATCCTGACAACGAATAAGCAAGCATCGTGGAAACTAAACCAATTGTTATCCGGTCGTGTCGTGTTTCATACAAGGCTGCTTAGTTAACATGGTAGCCAGCGCGGCATGTGACAAAGGAATTTTCATCACGTGCCTTCGTTAGATGCTTACAGTTCTGCTAATCTGATCAGAGATGGTGGAATGCACACATGACAGGCGAAGAAAGAGAGGGAATTTAGAACCTGTTTGGTTAGAAGCCACGACATGTCACATTAAAGTTAATTAAGTTTGACTTTCTTAGTTTACTATTTGGCTCATTGCTAAATTTGTGGCATGTCATATTTTTTTAGTCATGTGCTTGACATATCTTTTTATCGCATATTGACTAAGGTGTGGTCATCAATTTATTCGCCACAAAAAGTGTGGCATGCCACAAATTAACTAAAGTTAGGTGTGGTAACGTGTGGCACCTAATCAAATAAATTGCGAGTATTAAATTCGCATAAGAGATAGCAAAAAGTATATTGGGATTCCACTGGCGATCTAAACAAGGCGGTAGTCCTACACGACTTGTAGATGTGATAATGTAGCAGTAGCTAAACAACTCAATGAAACCCAAAAACTAAAGAGAATCCTAGGAGGTATATAAAAACAAGAGGTGATCTGTTACAGAGGTAGTCTCGGACTGTTTTGACTGTTGTGATCGGCTCGTAAGGAATTTGGATATGGGGTTGGACAGGTTGAAAAGGCACGAGATAAGCTTTCCAAAGAGTCCAAGATCACCCAAATCGAAGTCGGTATGCTCGAGATAAAGACGTTTGAAGTCAGGGCTGTCTCAGCAATCCAAATCAGAGTCCAGATCTTGTGGGACTCTATCTCTAACTCTTCTTGGACCAAAAGTGACGTGGGAAGACTCCTTGTATAGCACCAATTCATATGTGGACATCTTCATTGATACATGAACTTCATTCCTTTCTCCTCCCGAGAGTTTGAACTTGAATCCTCGCTTGTTCTTGACGATCTTGACGAACCGCCATTTGTTCTTTATAGCTCGAGCAACGGATGTAGTGGAAGTAGTGGAAGTAGAGGTGACAGCGGGTATAACCATAGGGGCCATGTCCTCACCAGCAAATATGCCTTAAAAGATACCAGGAGAATGACTTTAAATTGTAATTCCCCGATTTTTCAATGCAACAATGAGATATCACGCCATTTGTGATTTGGTGTACGATTATGTAGAGGATACCATCAATAATGAGTTGACCATTGATGGATCACTTAGTTTTTATATGGCAATCTTTTCAATCGGTAAAATTGCAAAAGTCTGTACACGTAGCAATGACACTAACAGCAAATGAATGTAACAGGGCACTGCACGAGAAGGACGAATTCCCCAAGGGCTCGCGCCAAATCTCCCGCTCCAAGTTCTTCCTGGTGGCGCTCATCTGCAGCTTCGCGTGGTACGCCGTACCGGGCTACCTCTTCCCAGCGCTGACGTCCATCTCATGGGTGTGCTGGGTCTTCTCCAAGTCTGTGACGGCGCAGCAGCTCGGCTCTGGCATGAAGGGCTTGGGCCTCGGAGCCTTCACGCTCGACTGGACGGCCGTCTCCTCCTTCCTCTACAGCCCGCTCATCTCGCCCTTCTTCGCCACTGCCAACATCTTCGTCGGCTTCGTCTTCTTCGTCTATGTGCTTGTGCCCACGGCATACTGGGGGGTCAACCTCTACAACGCCAAGACGTTCCCCATATTCTCCTCGCACCTGTACATGTCCAATGGATCGGCCTATGAAATCACGGACATTGTGAACCAGCAGTTCCAGCTTGACGAGCACGAGTATGCGAAGCTCGGCATGATCAACATCAGTACCTTCTTTGCACTCTGTTATGGCCTCAGCTTCGCCACCATAGCCGCCACTATCACGCACGTCGGCATCTTCTACGGGAAGTAAGGGTTCTCAACGCTGTACATGAATAAACAAACACAGCTGTGATTACATGTGGTTTCTGAACTGAAAGATACAAGGTTCATATCTGCAATGGGACACACCAATGTGCAGGGAAATCTACCACCGGTTCCGAGCTTCGCAGGAGGAGCAGCCTGACATCCACACGAAGCTGATGAGGAAGTACGATGACATACCAGCGTGGTGGTTCTACTCGCTGATGGCGCTGTCAATGACAGTGTCTCTTATCCTCTGCACCGTCCTCAAGGACCAGGTCCAGCTCCCATTTTGGGGTCTCCTCTTCGCCTGCGGCATGGCCTTCATCTTCACCCTCCCCATAAGCATAATTACTGCAACAACCAACCAGGCAAGTATATTTTAGGATGTTTAATGTATTCTCCAGCACTTTGATGATTTCTACAAGAAAAACTGACAAAAGCGTTTAAAATTTGACGGACAGACGCCTGGCCTGAATGTCATCACTGAGTATGCCATGGGGTTGATTTTGCCTGGCTATCCCATCGCCAATGTTTGCTTCAAAGTGTATGGCTACATGAGCATGTCCCAGGCAATTGCCTTCCTCTCAGACTTCAAGCTCGGCCACTATATGAAGATACCTCCCAAATCAATGTTCCTCGTTCAGGTAATAAAACCACTCAACCTGCTCATCTCATTTTGTAAGTGAAGGAGTGACATGCACGAAGATAAAAGTTACTGACCTTCAGGCTCTGTATTTACTCAGTTTGTAGGTACAATTGTGGCTGGCACAGTCAACCTCGGCGTGGCATGGTGGCTGCTTGGCTCCGTCAACAACATCTGCCAGGACTCACTCGCACCAGACAGTCCATGGACGTGCCCCAATGACCGTGTCTTCTTCGATGCATCGGTTATCTGGGGCCTTGTCGGCCCAAAGCGCATCTTCGGGTCAGGTGGTAACTACGCAGCCATCAACTGGTTCTTCCTCATCGGCGCGGCAGGCCCTGTCATCGTGTACATCTTCCACAGGATATTCCCCAGTCAGAAGTGGCTACTAATGATTAACCTGCCGGTGCTAATCGGCGGGACAGCCAGCATGCCACCAGCATCGCCCCTGAACTACAACTCGTGGCTGCTCATCGGCACAATCTTCAACTTCTTCTTGTTCCGGTACCGGAAGAAGTGGTGGCAGAGGTACAACTACATCCTCTCCGGCGCACTCGACGCAGGCGTCGCGTTCATGGCGGTGCTGCTGTACTTCACGCTGACCATGGAGACCCGGACAATCGACTGGTGGGGCACGGCAGGCGAGCACTGCCCTCTAGCCACATGCCCCACTGCTAAAGGGGTGGATTTGGGTCCTGATAGCGTGTGCCCTGTGTTCTAAGCTAAATGTTTCTTTCATACCTCAAGGTACAGCTGCAAGATTAGTCATGATCCACTCCAGCTATGTTAGTGTCATACTGTCATAGATTTCTGCTGTACGGAGCACAGCTTCTCCTATGTGTAAAGGTCATAGTCAACCAAAAGGCGAAAAACTACCAACAGCAATGCTGTGATACATCAGTCATTTGGGCAACACAAATGCATGCTATGCTAGTCCCTGAATGCTACAACTTTGCTACTTCTTGCCACAATACCCTCTAGAGCAGTACATCCCAACTTGAATCGAAGAACAACACAGATCTTTGAGTAACAGCATTCAGTAATAGCAAAGTCAGACACACAATCTGAACTCATACAGAGAATTTGTTTCCTTTGAGTTCGCAGTAATTACTTATGTTTTGCGTTGTACATAGAAGAGAAACAAAAAACTATCCACTCACCGATAAGGAGAGGAACAAAATCTTGCAATCGGGTGGAACACAGCTAAATTGAACAGGAAGGGCTAGATACCCATGGGGTGAGGCGCTAGGCTTGTTCGTTCCTCTCTACGGGAGGCGGCCGCGATTGAGGAGGCCGAGGGTGTGGCGCGCGGCGTCGAGGAGGTCCCGGATGTTGTGCAGCGACCTCTCCTCAGCGCCGAAGATGAAGATGGCGCGGCACTCCGCCTTCTTCGCCAGCCGCGCCGCATGCCCCAGCGGCAGCGCCGGCGAGTTGAGCGCCCGCAGGATCTGCCGGTACATCGACAGCACCACCGGCCGGCTCCGCCCCAGGTCCTCCGCCGTCGCCCAGATCAGCCCCTCGCCGGCCTTCGCCATCCTCCACCACCTCGCCTCGCCGACCACCGCCGCAGTGGACTCGAACTGTCGCAGCTGTAGCCTGTAGGCGGAAGAGAGGAGCAGAGACGGGGAACTCTGACTCGGCACTAATGGGCTAACTGGGCTTCGGTGAGCGAGTCGCTGGGCTTTGGGGCCCGAGAGATGGCCACGGCAGACGGGCTTCTAGCTCCGCACACGTCGCCGCGTCACCATTCTGCAAGTTTCGGCACCACCACCCCTTCTCCGACGAAGCCGGCGGCAAAATGCGCGCAACGGATCCATTTGCGTTGCCTCTTCCCTTTCCCGTCCCCAGTTCGAGTCCGGAGCTATTGGGATCGCATCCGTGGAGGTGAGGACCAGTTCCTGGTTCCCTTTTTCATTCTCACGGTCCTGGAGTAATGTGAGGATTTGAGATCGGAATGTTCTTTTTATTGGGTTATTTCCTGATACTTAGAAGCTCGTATTTTACGTTCTTGGTTAGAGCTCATGGGTTTGCATGATTACGCATCGTGTTTGTTGCGTGCCGATGCCTTTGGGGTTTTTTTTTGGCACCTGTCTGAATATTATTCAGCTGTTCTCGCATGGGAGGAAGAGAAAACAGAAGCTTTGTCTGAAATCTGAATGCTGAAAAATCCCTCTTTTGCGAGGACGAATGCTTAGAATTCAAATTTCAGATGCGTGCCCATTTTAAAATTTAGGTATTTCAGATTTCCTACCAAGTGCGTGTATTCTTGTCGATTTACATGATGCACTATGACTTCGACTGCTAATGTGATTTTCATTAATCGTTGTGTTTGGTGGAGGCTTGTAAATTCTGAATAGGAAGATTTTTTTTCCTGGATAATTTCACCCGACCGTCACAGAGTATGTTTAGAAATTCATGCAATTTGTACAATTTGAATCATCATGTGATGTTTCATGCCTCCATTTCGTTCTGATATATGACTATTTATTCGGTACTATCATATGCTCACATCGTATTTTTCAAATTATGTTTGTCGAGAAGCCATTGGCCCAAAAATGCATATTAAACTGGCTCTTTCTTTTGATTGTTACGCTTGTTTCTTGTACGGTTTATGAAATTGGATGAAATCTTGCAAGACATAGTTATTTAAAATATAACAAGCTATATGATAATAGAACATTCATATTCCGTAGATATTGTATTCTGCTATGTATTGTTTTGGCATAAAGTTCATCTGTGGGTTATATTTAGAAATTCCCAAATGATTACTCACTATTTCAGGCTTACTAGCCAAGACAGTTAAAAATGGAAAATTCTGCTGATTGATTCCTTTCTGTTCGTTCCATTTTCAAGGCAAGCATGGGTAGCACAGTAAAGGTCCACAATGTCTCACTTAAAGCATCAGAACAAGATATTAAGGAGTTCTTTTGCTTTTCTGGTGACATCATACATGTCGAGATGCAAAGGTTAGTGCCACATGATCTCTATGATGCAGCTGCTGTCGTCTATAATTATTGTATAAAATATGTATTGTGTTAACCTAGCAATGCTTTGCAGTGGTGACGGGCGGTCTCAATTTGCCTACATCACCTTCAAAGATGACCAAGAAGCAGAGAGGGCTATGCTTCTGACGGTATGAGTTCCTCTATCAGTTAACACAATCTGTGCTGTTATTAAATTATAACGCCACCTTAGCACCTAATCAAGTTCAGTCTGCCGTAACATTCATTCCACTAAGTTTTTGTAGGGTTCATTCCACTAATTGTTTTGAAGTGAGAAAAACGAATGGGTCCAAATTTGCTCCTTAGAAATGCTTTTGATGGTTCTTTATTTTATATTTGGATCTTGAACTCTATTGAACACCCTCCTAGCATATGTTTTGTGCCAGGAAACTGTGACATTTTAGTGTTTTACATAGTTTTTGGATCACGCCTTTGATTTTCTTCTGCGTACTCTCCCTGTATTCATTGGTAATACTGTACAATGAAAACTCCACTGTGTAAATTACTATTTTATGTTGTAGGGCGCGAGTATAGTGGATATGGCTGTCATCATCACACCAGCCACTAATTACCAGCTGCCGGCAGCTGTTTTAGCTGATTTAGAGGTACGAGCATCCTATATTTACATCCATCATTTGCAAATTGCTTTCAGTATTCTCAGAACTCCTGATACTCTTTTTGCCCTGTCAGTCTAAAATTCCTAGTGGCATAGGATCTGCCCTTCGAAAGGCAGAGGATGTTGTTGGTTCCATGTTGGCCAAAGGATTTATTCTTGGCAAGGACACCCTTGAAAAGGCAAAGACTTTTGATGAAACACATCAGCTCACATCGACTGCAACTGCTAAAGTATCTTCCATTGACAAGAGTCTGGGCCTAAGCGAGAAGTTCAGCACTGGCACCTTAGTCGTAAATGAAAAAATGAAGGAAATGGATCAGAAATACCAGGTTGCAGAGAAGACCAAGTCAGCATTAGTAGCTGCAGAACAGACTGTCTCTACTGCTGGTTCTGCAATCATGAGTAACAGATATGTCCTTACTGGGGCAGCATGGGTAACTGATGCCTACAACAAGGTTGCAACGACAGCAAATGATGTTGGGGTGAAGACAAAGGAAAGGATGATGTCTGAGCAGGATGACAAGAATCAGGACGGTGAACTCACGAAGGGCCATTTACATGAAAGCTCTGAAGAATCTGGACAAGACTGCAAGCATCAGGAAGGTGACCCAGCAAAGGTGCCCGTGCTAGGGAGTACTGAAACGGGCCAAATGGCTGATCGAGAGGGTGAATGCCCGAAGACCAACATGCCAGAAAATCGTGGAATGGATAAACAGGAACTGAGAAATCAGGACGATGAAATTTTTGCAAAGCCCCAAGTGCAAGAAAACGCTGAAACAGGTGAGGAGGAGCATACGCATCAGGAAGCTGAATTACCTAAGGCCAATACACCTCAAGGTCTTCTGATGGCTGAGCAAACTGAGCAGGAGCACAAGCACCCGGACAGTGAATTTGCACAGACCCATATCCCAGACAGCCCTGTAACTATTCCTGTCTGTATGGCCACTACTGATGGGAATTCGAGCAATACTCCAAAGAAGCCTGAGCCTGCCCAGGGATTCATCTGATCATTTGTTTGAATGAATGTAAATAGGGATGTGGGATGCCAAAGATAGTTTGATTCAGCTCGTACTGTCGCATTTGCCATCCGTCAGACCTCCTTTAAAAAGTTGTTTTCAGGCACAAAAGGGATTAATAAGATTTTAACGATAGGTTTTTCAATATTATTTCCGTGCAGTCACAACTGAAATTTTATCTTCGATAGTTTGTTTTCCGATGTACTCTTCTTATCGGTGGAAGGAATGTGGTTCCAGAAACTGTACTATTTGTACAAATTAACCATGGTATGGAAGCGTGCTGTCTTTGCATTTGTTTTTCTAGACTCTTGCTACAAAAGGCATTCTGCATCCATATCCTGGTTTCTCTGAAACGATGTGAATATGGAACATCATGCACTGCTAGTTGAGGTGTGGATAAGACCATCTTCATTGAGCCATAACACTCCATCATGCAGGACCTTACATTACATACACTGTATTTAGGGTATGCATGATTGCATCTGTTACACCTAGGGTCACATCAAATTATCAACATGCTGTATAAGCAGATTATATGGTTCGTTCATCTCTTCCATGTCCTGTCACCTATGAAGCTTATCATCTTAATTTTGTTCAGAAGCAACTCAAACGATCAAGGATCCTGATATGACCAAAGGAGGCAAGCATACCAATTCCAGATTTCATTACTGCTGCACAAGTACAGTACATGCAGCTGAATATTCGAGCGCAAATTACATTACGCTGTCTGATTGAAACTGGCAAAGGAACCCCCAAAAGCACAGGTGATAATTGAAACAAGAAGTTCATAGCATCCTCAGCCTCCTGCTGCCAGCCTTCCCTCCACCGCCGCTGCCGCCGCCACCGAAGCTCGACATATCTCAAAAACAAAGCCAAAGTGCAAATCATCAGCATATACACATCACTACGAGGGCAGTAGCATGAAACTATTTATATGCACTTCCGTCTGTATCTGGATCTGTGTAAAGGCGTGTATGTACGTAACTATGTATACGTACCAGAAGTGGAAGGGGCGTGGGAGCAGAGGAAGAGGAGGAGGAAGCAGAGGAAAGTGAGCAGCGGGATGAGGTGGATGGACCTCTCCTCCCTCGCCGACCGGCCGCCGGGGGCCCTGTCGGCCTTCGCCCCCGTAGAGTCCTCGGGCACCGCCATCGCCTCCGCCGCGTCGCCCCCGCTGCCGCTGCCGCCGTCGTCGTGCTGCTGCTTCGGCGCCGGCGAGAGGCTGAGCTGCCTGTGCATTTTCGAGGGAGGGTGCGAAGTGGTGCGAAGCTTTCACGTTTGGTTGGTTGGAGGAATGGCAGTTCGGGAGCAGTGAGAGAGGCGCTTAAATGCGGCGAGAAAGGAATCTAGTGCTTGGTTTGGTTTGGTTTTGGTTTGGTTTGCAAGCGAAGGAACGGAAATATCTTCACGTGGATAAAACAGCTGATGCCTAACCAAGAGCTCGTGACTCAGCGCCAAGTGCTTTTTCATCAAACAGAAAAGGAAAAACACGAGAGCTGGTGGACAATGTGGAGCCGCCCGCAACAATGCATGATGATGAGCTGACGGCGGTGGACACCACACCAAAATATGCAGGTACCCGGTAGGTCCTCTTATCACTCTATTTCTGAAAGCACACAGCGGCTCACACGCACAGCCAGCCCTTCACACAGTCACACCACGCAAGCTCTTCACACAGCCAGCCTCACGAAGTCACGAGGCCACGAAGCATAGGCATGTACTCTTCCTACCGCGACGCACCCACACGTGCGAGCCGCATACCGGCCGGCGCGAGAAACGGTATAGCTTACTATAGATTCACACACCCTTTGACCCTAACAACACTCTACGAGGTGGCTTTGTGTCAGCATTAAATGGCTGTTTGGAACTTCAGTGTCAACGATTCAGTTTCTGGCTTCCAGGTGGGCCATAACAGTTAGCGCAGCGGCCCACAATGACCTCCACATCCAGGTCTGAGCTTGCCCCGCACTTCGCAACCGGCAAACTCATATAAGGTAATCGCATGGGCCATGTCCGCTCAGCTCGGCGTCCACAGCCCATCCATCGCCCACCACCTTCGTCCCGCCACGCGCGTTATTCTGCCCCCAAACGGCCCAGCAACATCCAGCTCCACCCGCACGCCGCACGCAGGCCCCGCGCACACGAGGCGAGTACACGGCACGCGCGGCGCGGCAGACCATCTCCCTCCCAAATTCGACAGCGAAACGGCGCGCGGCGCTTCTACAGCGACGAGCACGTCGCTCGCGTCCGCCACGCGATCACGGTCTTTCATCCGGTCGCCCCCCGGCAGATCGACGCTGTGACGGCGCCAACGCCTGCTCGGTTCCCACGTCCCAGCTAATAGGTATAGGTATAGACAATTTCTTTCGCGTTGCAGCTTCCGTTTCATTAGGACTGGTTCGTCCGCAGCAGTGAATTTGCAGTTAAGCTGCCAGTCACGCACTGTTGATGAGTACACTTCCGAATAATAAACTTTTATAGTATCCTGATTTAGATGTGAGATCGACCGAGGTACCAACAAGACTCGTCAGATCCAGACTCACTGCTCGCTGTTATCTTCCTAAATTCCTCGCGAAGGACATAAGAAAAATACCAACAATTGCATGAATTTTTTTTGTATATTCTTCTCCCTTAATCAGGAGGGGTCACCTCCCTTTTATATATGAGAATGACTTCCATGTATATATACATTTTTGTCTTTAGCCAGTTTACAATTTTACCCTAAGACTTACTACCTCATTTAGGATAATCCTACTATTTTTTTGTCATACCCCTACCTAACATATATGTTGGAATCTACACATATACTCCTCGCCGGTATAGAACAAGTTCAGACATGCCTCGGCCCTAGCTTCACGGCGCCTCCCCAGGCGCTGTTTGCCCAAATCTTCGTGGTGCCTCGTCCGGGTGCACCCCGCCCGGGACCCCATGACACCTCGCCCCGGGCGCTCTTTGCCCAAACCTTCGCAGCACCTCGCTCGGAGCCTCACCGGTGCTCCATCCGAGCACTCAGCCGAAATTCGCAGGAACCTCGACGATAAGTCATAACTACACCCTTACCTTTGCATTGGATGTGTCTCGGTCTGACCCGCGAGGAATTTTCCTACAAACACACACACACACGGCTCGGCGCACATGTAGATCAGATGTACTCAATTGAGGCTCGCTTCCTACATAGTACGTACGTACCGCATTACATGTGAAAATATACCAATTTGCTAGCCACTGGTTAAAATCTTGAAAAACGGTTTCTATTTACAGTATATTCTCTTTCCGCCTAACACGCTTTTACTATTCTCATCAACTTCCGACACCAGAGCACGATCACGTGGGACTTTTTTCCTCATTTTTCTTTCTTCGTTATTTTCTTTTTCAAACACAAAGCCGAAAAGCTTGTTATCTCAAACCGAGCGTCCAAATCACCATCAGTTCTCACTATTGTTTTTATTTTAACAAGATTTTTAAAATTAAATCCCTATTAGATATATTTTAACAATTTTACTACTGCATTCTACATTAGTGTCTATTGCAATATTTGGTGCTACAATTTTCTTTGGTTTCACGTCATACTATAGCTATACTTTATGGTTTTTAGTTGTCTAATGCAGTTTTTATTCTCTACCGCATTTCTTTTACTGTTCTTTCTACTGCAGTTTTTGTCGTCGTGTACTGCAATATTTTAGGATTGTCTACCGCATGTTTGTCTACTGAATTTCTTAATATCTATTGTATACATGTATTTTTTTAGTCTATTGTATCTCTTCTCATTTATGATTTTTGTGTGTTTTTCGTCATTTTCTTCTAAAGATAGTTGTGGGAAAATACACTAGCAAAATAATAAAAGAAAGTCTAAATAACAAGGAGAACCGATGAAAAACATTGAAAAAACACATAAAACAATGAAAGAAAACTAGAAAGAGAAGACCGTCAGAATTTTTTTTAAACAAACGATAGAAAAGGGGTAAAAAACCAATGAAAAAACCAAAGTAAAAACAACGAAAAACAAACACAGGAAAAATAGATAAAACAGTGAAAAAACGGAGAAAAATTCTAGCAGAAAAGCGTAAAAGATGATTAGAAAAGGAAAAATGAAAGAGGAAAAAAATAAAAAACTACTATTAATAGTCTTAAAGTGACGTTTAATACTTCTAATAGTAATTTTAAGTGGTGTTTGTTCAATTTTCATGAGGTAACGTTGCTAGCCCAAAATATGCAGCTCACGTATATAGGTCACTGTCGATATGCCATCGCAACCAGGCAAAGGTAACGAGGCCTAGAATTACTTGGTGGAGAAGAGACACCGCTTTTAATATAATTATACTTCTTAATATTTATCTTTGACCAAAAATTTATTTAATAATATGTGAATAGATGATATAAAATGGATACCATTGAAAAATACTTTTTAATACGAATCCAAAGATATCAATTTTGTATCATATAATCCACATATTATTAAATAAATTCTTGATTAAAAATAAAATTTAGAAAATATATGCACCTTATATTTTTAGACCGAGAAAATAATAAATAGTAAGTCACATCTCTTGCAGTTATTTTTGTTGCTTCCGTGGATAACAGAGCTTTTTTTTTCCTAAGCGCCACTAATTAAACCCGTGAGACTCAAAACACAGATCAATCTTTTCGCCTTGTAATACAGCGAAAAGCACGCTTGATAGTTCACACTACAACCCGATGTTTCCTACCTTCCCTCTCATGAAAGCTTCTGAAAGGAAAAAATAGTTGCCTCTGGCACCTTGTAATCGCTACAGCCTCGTACGCGCGATGGCACTCTGCCTGGGCTCTGTTTCGTCAGCACCTACGCTTGGCTTACAGCAGCAACAAGTCATCCGTGGAGCACGCTGAAGTAGGACACAGAATCCTACCAAATTCATTAAAAATGACAGCCTCTATTTGGACTTTATCAAGTCCAAATCACCCTTACCTAATTTCACCTACACTAAGTTACTAACTTCTAGGCGGTTCAAATAAGAGGGCATGGCCTATTGTTCAAACGTACCCAAGCTAGATCGATCGATCTTGCCTCTGCCTTTTCTTTTTAATAAGCATAATAAGAAGAAGTATTTTAACGAACCACAGTCGATAGATCATAATAATTATATTTTAATAGATCACAATCGATAGATCATCATAACTGTACTTCAACAGATCATAATAATAGATCTTTGTAATTATACCTAAACAAATATAACCGATAAATGATGCACCTAAACATCATTCGACCATTGATCTAGAATGAACAACAACTGATAGATCTTTATACCTGCACCTAAACATTATCTGTTATTAATCTAGTGTACTTTAGTTTTAAATGGCCCACAACAGATAAATATTCATAACTTTTTACCTCATAAATAAAGTTAGATAAGCTTTAAGTCTGCCTACTGATATAATATCAACGACCGGTGATTTGAGCTTAACTCCGTATATTGATCTAATATCACATCGCAATAATTGGCTAATTTTGATGTGAACTTTAACTCCAAGTGACCGTATATTGATCTAATATTACATAGCAACAATTGGCTAATTTTGATCCGAACTTTAACTCTAAATTATCCAAATATCATGTATAAACAACCTATCAGCTCAATACAAAGGATCGAGCGTCTGTCTCGATATACTTTCATACTTCTAAATATAGTGAACTCGATTAATATCACATACCAATGAGTCGACTAGCAATCTGAACTTTAAATCCGCATACTGATATTACGTACAAACTACTGACCGGCTGGCACGCAATTCAAACTTTTATTATACGCATTGATCTAATATCTTGGTGTTCTTGCAAATAGTATAATAGCATATACCTATGTGAATTCAAAAAATTAAAAATACTTTAAAATGTACATACACAATTACATGGAACACCCTGCTAGTTTAACACTTTATGAACGTCATGACTCATGAGCATTGCGGTGTTCCTTCTGGTCTCCTCTCCGCTCTCACTCGGATCCCCGTACCTACTCTTGGAGATCCTCGTCTCCGTTGGGGTATCAAAAGTTCACTACTGCCTAGTCCTTATTGCTGGGGCACCGTCTAATTAACTCTAAAAACTTAACTGGACGTCAAATACTTTTCTCTCGAATACAACTGGATGTCAAATATCAAGAAGGCCATTAGTTAGATCAACGGTTCAACATCAATCAACTACCTTAGACTTTTGGTAACCATTTCTTTTATGTTTTTGGTTGTTTGCGCAGCTATCTTCAACAGTGGAGAGTAGCTAGGAGCGATCGGTACACCCATTGGTGCAGCCATTATACGGGACGAAAATAAATGGCAATCACGTCATGATTCGTACATGCAAACCAGCAATCCTGATGTTTGCAAACTCCATCGGGGGCGATAGGGCCTCTACATGTTGATTGTACTCCGACGACCATTTGGCCAAGCATAACATCAACTCGGAATCTCTTTCAGATAGTTAATTAGCCAGCGCCCGCTGCAAAACCATGTATGATCTTCCACACTCGCGTCGGTTTATCTTTCTGATTTGTAGCCGACCCGTCCCCTTGAAGCTTTTGTTAGCACGTGCTTGTTTATCAGGCGAATGTACAAGGAGTCAAGGACCATACTATAATACAGGAGTACATCGTTTAATTGTTTCTGTGTGAGTAGATAGATGGCTCGTGTTTACTAGTTACTACTATACATGATAGCGTAGTCCAATGGTCATGATTGCAGTATCTGTTTAATCTCATGTCAAGTCCACGCCATCGTCCTCAAGACTCCTCACACACAAAAAAAGAAGTTCACGTACGCTATAGGTCTTTTCTGTTTTCTATGAGCATATATGTTACATTTTCTCTAGCTAGCTTTTCCTCCCCTTTTCTAATTTCTTGCATTTTTCAAACGTAACCGTGAAGATGTTGACATGGTTTTTGACTAGCACGAAAAAGTCCAGAATGTTCTAATTAACTAGAAATAATCAAACCCGGTGCTCTGCAGTATCATCGGATCAGAGTATCAGACTTGTCAAACAATATGGCAGGAGATAGGAAAAGGATACCCAATTTGAGCACGAAATTACTAAAACATCAGCTCTATATGCGGCGCTTTCAATCCAAAGGCAAAAAAAGGCATAAAATCCAAAGTTCAACATCTCGTTTTCAATGTTAAATTAACTGTACGATCAGTTGTGTAGAGTTCCTCGGCGAGCAAGTATGATATTATTGAAATTTTGGCCATGCCGACAGACTTCAGTATGATTGGAATTTCTTTACACTAACTGGTCAAATGAAGAAACGGATGCATGATAGTTACAACTTAAGCTGCAACGCAAACGAATTCAATATGGGTTACAGAAATGACAACAAATGACATCAGGATGCTCATGTCAAAACTGAAAGCTGCAAAGCTACGTTCACACGTGGCTCAGCTTTTCCTTTGGGAAAGACGGGTTCAGTGTAACGTTTTCAGCGAAGTTAATTCTTAGTCTATGCTAGACATAGTCAGATGGCGGAGTAAACAAAGGAGAACCCCAAGAAAGGTGCAGTTGCTGCTCCCCATTTCGAGTTGAAAACTGATACAATATGGTTCGGCAGCTTGGCTACCTTTGGAATCTCTAAATGCACCGAACCGAGATGCAGCTCCTCGCATTGGACTCACTCTGTTGAAAACAAACCCCATTTCTGACTATCCTAATAAAGTTAGTAACCTACAACAAGGTGCAGTCTACCTCGATGACTTGCAAGTTTAAGCAAGAGCCTAATGATTATGCGTGGTTTTTCTGATCAAAAGCAAACAAATCGTGGCGTGCGTAGCTAGCAGATGATATGACAAGCACGGAAGTCGTGACGGGCACTACCATATAGTACACTAGTACAGGATACAGTTTCTTGCAGAAGAAGGGGGAAGCTTACTGTAATGAACAGCACATTAACCTAGGTCCCCACATGCAGTGTTGATGAAGCAGGAGTCGGTCTAGCGAAAGCCTTTTTGGAACAAGCAGGCCATAACAGGCTCTTCTTATCGGTCTAGCCAAAGCCGTTTTCACAAATCGCAGGCTCGCGTACTAATTATCGTGAAACCAATCCGCTAGGGCTAAAACAAAGAGTAGATCAAATACATATAAAAAGTAGAATAGATATAAAGATATATGATGTTGCTCTTTTTTATTAAATATATTCTTACAAGTATAAATTTATAATAATATGTATAAAATAGCATAAAGACCACCTATCTATTTACAAATCATCTATATGATGGCTAGGGTTTAATAATTGACCACATGAGCCTCAGGAGGACGTGACGTGTAGGTTATCCCACTTCCTAGGATACCTGGTTTCACAATATTTCTCCTTGCACAATTACTACGAAATGCACATGGCTCATTAAAACTCCAAAAATTCTAGTGAGAAAAATTGGAGAAAGATAGCATTCGCTTTGTATTAGTTGCTTCATTAAAACCTTGTGGGTGAGAAATTTCTATGAAAACTCATCACAGAGAAAACGAGTACAACCATCTAAGTTTGATTAATCTTCAATTGATTTAATCAGTTATGATATTTTCCTATTATGTTCGTCGGTACTATATGATTTGATTAATTATTAATTAAAGAATTCCTCTCTTCTAAATTCCACACGCGTACTAAGAGAATTTCTATTTTAGTTAAGTCTTTGAGAATTGATGCTCTTAATTTATATTCTTTTTGGTAGAAAATATTTCATCATAGAAATTAATTATCTTTGTTTGATTTTCTAAGTAAACTAAAACTATGAACTTTCATAGCTCGAGTATGTTAATTAAAGTTATCTTTTGTATTTACTCCCCTTCAAGATGACTTGTTACAATTTTCATGTTTCTAGAAGAAAAACTATAGATAAGATTATTTATATGTAAATACGAATATCACATAATACATATAATTTTACTGATTTTCTTCTCACAATTAATTCTGAAAATTGTGACGACCGTCTTTTCAGATTCCAGTGTATTCACTTTATTTTATTCATTCATGAATAAGTAGTAGAGTGGCATGCGCATTTACGCGGCTAGATTATTATGTATTGTTGGTATTGTTTCTTTAACTGGTATTTGTCATGTGCTATCAACTTTATCCGATTTCATACGTTGTTATATTAGTTTTGATATATCATTCAAAATATAGAAAAAGTTATAGCCAAAAGTATTTTTTGAGAAAATATTATTGGACTTCGGTAAAAATCTTTCATTAATTATATTTCATTGTTAACCTTTAGTGGACATATTCTTTTAGTGACAAATTTTACTTATTCATATGTGATGTTGTCTCTCTCTTTGTGTTTATGTGCTATTGTTTACTGTCATTAGACAAATAGACAACAAGGCGAGGATCTTGGTGTGACACTGAAAACCGATAGTATTGAGGTCCAATAGCCTGCCATACAAATCCATAAACTTTCATACTAACCTCCAACTTCTCTCTCCCACTTCTCCTCATCCCTTAGTGTCTATCTTTCTACCAATAATTTTTTAGTAATTTTTCACCAAAAGATAAATCTAAACATTGATGGTTTGTATCCAAACCTTGTATTTCTCTTCCTCCACCCACCTTATCGCAATTCATAGTGCACATGTCATGCCTCCAGATGCTTCAATGATTCTCCTCTTAATCTATTTGTCTCTGTCACTTGCCCATATCGTCGCTGACACGGCAAAGTACGCGTCCTCGTCATCCTCAAGCCCACTCTTGACTAAACCTATCATGTCTTGACATCCAGCATTGCGCTAGATCTGCTCTTGGACCAACGTGCATTAGAGTGGCCTGATGGCCATACCACTAAGCTCCTTAGCGAGAACCTAAACTCTAGTGGTTCTTTTACCACTTCCTGATCAAACCGATATATCTCTCTAAAACACCTCCAACCTCGTATTACTGCATCTCACCATCTTGACCAGCTTGTTCAGCAAACCTCATTTGAAGGCGCAGAGGGTTTTCTCTATCTTTTCCTTTTCCCAGGATTTTGCATGATAATGTAATTTAGTGATTGTACATGAATTCAGTAAAGTACAAGGGGGTCGATAGCAAAAAATTTTACATAGGGAAAATATTTCTGCATGTTTTATTTCTTAGGGATTTTCGCAAAATCTCCTGCCCACCAGACCGCCAAGCCTACATGGTCCGCAAGCACGTGTAGCTTGCCCACAAAGACTACGAGGCCGGTAAGCATCGCGCGGCCTGCCCGCTAGGCCCGTTTGCATGCCACGGCTTGCCTGGGTGCCTGGCCTACACGGTAGGCAAGCATAGCTGGGCTACATGTGCGAGCGCTGTGGCCCGCTCACCCCTAGCCCTTGAGGCCGGCAAGCGCAGTGACCTATGCACGTGTATGTGGCAGGCCGCCCGCCCGTCGAGCCCTGAAGTTGGGATGTATGCACGTATGCAATGGCCTACCCGCTCCGGAGGCCGGGAAGCGCACGTGGCCTACTGCGGCGGCCCACTCACCCTCCTGGCCCATGAGGCCGACAAGCACAGCAGGGCATGCTTGTGTGTCGCACACCACGACTATGGCGTACCCGGTTTTGAGGCCGGATAAACCCTTGTGTTTATTCGCACTAGTCCCATGATCAGTGGCTAGTACACACAAGCACTTGATAACATCGACATACAATACCGAGTCCTTTATTACATAAATAACCATTATGTTCTTAATTCATACAAACTGGGCCTATTGGCCGAACTGAAACAACAGCGGAAATGAAATACGTGTTAGATCGCCCATCAATATGCCGAACCACAGGCAACTGACTGGGAAAAACGCCCTAGCCCTCATAATCACTGTCGTCGTCATCGGAGCAGTATTCTTCTTCGCCTGGCCACATCAACAAGCCAGGTGAGTACTTTGAATGTACTCGCAAGCCATTCCCACAAGAGAGTTATACGGCATTATTTCATGCAGGGTGTGATTCAAGAGAAGCAGCTCTACCCTAAGTTGCAAGTTGTGCGGAAATGTAAGTTTTCAATTTAAATAAGTGAATAGTAGATTCTAAAGCAGTTTTGAAAACTAGAATAATTCAAGGTAATAAAACATCACTCGAGGTAGACTCCGCACCTCCTTTTCTCATCTCAGAGTGATAGCTCTGCATATAACTGCTTAACTCATGGCTCCAGCCCACACTACCCCGGGTAGAACGGCTAGCCCTTCTTCTGCAATTCCTAGCTACCAGCCATGTAGCGTAAATTGCACTCTGTGGACACATCATGCCCACGTCCTTAGTCCCTTTCCCGGGTTTTCTCAAACAAAGCTCAGTCTAACCAATGTGTGGCCTTACCAGTTCATATCTATAACCGAGGACGCAGCTATTCGAATAGCTTTTAACACTCTACAGAGGTTGTACGGCTTTACCCACAAGATGTAAGTCCCCCTTGTTGCCGAGCGCTAACGAATACACTTCACGAGGTGTATCGGCAGGGTTATTACAACGAGACCTTTCACCCGCTTTCATACTAGAGCCGGACCCGCTAGATGGGTAACCCAACTTTTGCGTCCCGGACCAAAAATGGGACTCTCCACCTTTGTGTCGAACCTCTATCCACGTACTACGTGGAGCTCACTAAGAATCTCTACCCACATAGTCCCGTGGAGATCCTCTAGGGATGCAAATCCACCTAGCACATTCCCCTTACTTCCCACGGATCCAGGCTCTAATACTAGACGGGATAACAAGCCAAGTCCTTCCCAAAAAGGCCATGTGGACGTACGGTGTGGAACTGGTTTAGCGGCACTTAGGCTCGGTCCTTGATTGATTCGAGCAAGACTCCATATTTGTCCGCGACGACCATGCTACCACCTGCTACTCTAGCATCCCTGGACTGCCCTTATCATTCTCACCCGAATCAAAATCATCCTTCATTTTATTTGAGGTTTTGGCAAACATCATTTTCAAATGGTCACCTCAGAAAGCGTTTGCAATCCGAGGGTTTTAATCCCATGTCCGAAGGAGTTTGTATAAACCGATTAAAACTTTGGTTTTTGACTATAGCAGGTCTAAGCACGGCTAATGCCTATACTCTTATTATTTTGTCGGTCGTACGACAACCGACTAATTATGTCTAGGGTTACAAGGGTTGGATTTTTAGACCTAAGTCCTATGCATCTACTGGGTATAGCTAGGTCTAGCATAAAATATCGTTGATACTCACATAACATGCAAGGTTCGCAAATAAAATAATTAAATTTCACACATATGGGATTCTGGGATTCAACATGGTCAAGGTGGGAATGCTTGCCTGGCAGTTCCTGCTCTTGTTCTCGGCGTGGGGATGAGTCCGGTTCCTCCTGGCGTACGTACCTCACCTCATCAACTACACGTCGGAAGAGTGTCGAATAAGAAACAAAAAGAGCAACTTCAACAAATCCAAATAATATGCATGTGAAAAGGGAATGATGCTACTAGAATGAGGAAATAAGGGTTTTGATTTTTAAGATGTTCAGGTTGGGGTTTAGGGCTTCGGAAAAACAGCTTGACAATTCAACTTTTGAGTTATCGAACTTATGAGCACTTCCAGACGGAGCCTAGGTAGGTGTATATGGACTGCAAGTTGATGATATGGTGCCGAGGTTTTGGGCCTGAGGTTACGGAAGGAAAGAGGACCTTGCAGATGGTATACATAAGATGAAGATCCGATCAATCGGTAGGATCCTATATTTTTTAGGTTGTATTTCGAAATCATTTGACCTATTGACCTTTTCGAGTTTTATAGGCATTTTGGTACGTTGAATAAGATGTAGGGTTCAAACTGGACTATTCTAAAAATTGCGTATATAGTGTATATGTCAATTTAAGAAAAGGAATGGGGTGCCCTAATCTATTACCTTGCTATTTTAATTCGAAAAACTTTTAAATTTTGGAAATGCATTTGAATCAAAAGTTGACATTTATTTCCAGCTATCCAGAACCGGAAAAAGAACCTCAAAAACCGGTATGGGCCTTTACGAACCGGTCGAACCAGTGCTGAACAGGTTCTAAAATAATTCAAACAGAGAAAACCGGTCCAAACGCGCCTTCCGACAGCGTTATTACGCCTTCAATGCGCTGGAGGCGGGACTGAGTGAATGTGCTTTAAAGGTGTCGGATGCGGGAACTTGGTTTGGACAGGTTGAAGGTGCATTACAGCAGGAGAGGCGGCATCCCAGCAAACGCCAGCCACTTACCCGATGGTGGGCTGCCTCCTTACCTGAGGCCCGCGTGTCAGTGGTACTCACCTTACCCATCTCGGTCTTGATCGGTGAACTTGGACCGGACAGCTCGTCTTGCTGCTCGGGACCGGACGGTGAAGTCCTCCAGCACCGGTGCCCCTCCGGTTTGTTTTTTTACGGTGGGGCCGATTAGATGTAATTGGATGAGGATTCAAGAAGAGGAGGTGATGGTGGTCATGCTAAGGTGAGCTGATTTGGAAATGGGTTTGCGTATGGCACAGGTTATTGACGGCAGGAGGAGTTCGATTGTGAGCAAGGCGGGAAGCGGAGGCAGAGAAGAATTGGGTAGCTTTGCACCCTTTAGAGATGGAGGAGATGGCTTGGGGAGGAATGGGGCTTGGCCATGCTCTTTATATAGGGAGAGGTGAAGAGGGCGAGGCCGCGCCACTGCTGGACCTTGCCGAGCTCAAGCTGGATGATTCCGGGTGTACTGTCGTTGCACAGAGATTGGGAAGGGTCACAGGAAGATCGTGGCGCTCGCAGGTGAGGTAGACGACGAGTCCTCAATGTGTGGCGTGGGGAGATCAGCGGACGGCGCGTTGATGCCAGCGGCCGGCATAGGGTTGTGCTGGTGGGCGCGAGCTGTGCCTCCCGGCGCGCGCCCAGTGCTTGCCTGGCTTAGCACGTGCGTGTCCTGGTGTATACAGTGTGATAGGATGTGTCAAACCATGTCAAGGAAAAGTGCGGACGTGTTCAGAGGATACCGTGAGAGTTTGGCACTGAAAACTGTTGAAGAATAAGGATGGACCTGAATGTCGGTGTCCAGCAGTGTTAGGGCTTTAACTGGACATCCTTATTTTATGTTATATTTGAGTAGAGGATATTATTAGGTTATCCCACGAATTTTTCCCAGAATTTTTTGGACATGCCGAAGGACGATAGGTCATCCGATTTGGGTTTTGATCGAAATTGCATTTAATAGGAAGTAAGGGATCGAGGTGTAGGTCTAGGGTTTCGGGGTGTGGCAAGGTATGGAGGGAATGTATGAACTCACCGAAATTCTCTTACCTTGGCTTGGGACTGCTCATTGGCAGGGTGCCATCGGTACCTCGGCGTATACGGTGTAGGTGTCAAGTTAAAGGCGTTTTCGTGTTAGGGTTTATCCCAGTGTATGGTGCGTGTGTGGTGGGTTTAGATATAACGGTTTCA
The DNA here is from genome assembly GCA_019208055.1 of Stipa capillata. NCBI lineage: Eukaryota > Viridiplantae > Streptophyta > Magnoliopsida > Poales > Poaceae > Stipa > Stipa capillata. The sequence continues at coordinate 429,462 of JAGXJF010005252.1, read as the reverse complement.
TGCATGGTTAGAAATGTCTTAAGCATGTGTGAGGTCATGTTGGTATGCAGGTTTTGGAAATCAGGGCGTGACAACGACCCGTCCACCCGCCTAGCCTGCTAGGCTGGCAATCGTGGCTCGGCCAATGGCTAGCTCACATGTCGCCCTGCCTAGTCTACCTAAATACTGTGTCCACTTTACTTTACTGTACGTGTATGTATGTTTATCTACTACATCTTCTTCCTTCACCGTCAACTACTTCCTCGACTATGCATACGCCATGCAACCCTTGACCGGACCACTAGCACGGGTTGTGTGACATGTCATCAGCACGACACTCCACCCATGAGCCTTCTTGTAGGCTCCTTACACGGTTGAGAAGGTAGAAAGTTGAGAACTCCTAGTAGATAGACTACGTTTTTCAATCTAGATTTAATTTTGCATTTATTTTTGGTATATAGATTCATTTTTCTACCCACATGTGAAATCCCCAAGAAAAACATTGCCTACTAAAGTTTCCAACCAATGCAGATCGATTTTGCTATTGGAAGCAGGGACTTGAGGGTCCCACGTGGGGAGACCACAAGCACGTGCACGCACATGCACATGTCATTTCGAGCGCGCCGTTCCACACGGCCGCCGCGTACCACCGGCCCTCGCATGGCCATTGTGCTCGCTAGCCATGCCTGCGGCCGGCACGCACGTCGGTGATAACACCACTCGTCAATGGCCGTGCCGACCACCGCGCGCACCATGCCGGTCCACACACCGCTGAACAGCCGCTCCCCCATGAGCTGGAGCGCATCATGGCCACCGCACGACTGAAAATCACCCACACGTGCGGCACGTGACTGTCGCGCCATTGTAACCTCTCGTGCACCGCGCTTGCCAGCCTCACATGCTGCCAGATACTGCCTGCACGCGCCTCCGCACTCACAGTGCATTGCTGGCCCGCATGCTCCTGTCTCCCCGTTGCTCACGGGCCATGGACACAGACGCCACCATGCACCATTGCACGCTACACCGCCCCACCACCGCCATGAGTCACCGCCATGGCCTCTCGTCTCGCGTCGTGCCCCATGCACAGCTGGCCCCACCTAAACGCTGGCGGGCTCCCTTACAAGCCATTGTGCACTGGAGCCGCCACCTACTCGGGCGGCTAGGGAATCCCTAGTGCTGCCCCTCTTTGCGAGATGGTATCGTGGGTGGGCCGGCTAATGGGCCACGTAACCCACGAAGGAAACAGGCCAACCCGTGGAGGTAGAAAAAAAGGTGGGGCTGCGAAGGGAAGAGAGAGGAAATGGGTCGAGGGCCCAATTAGTGCGAACGACTAGGCTGCACTGGAATTGATCCGATTCCCATAGTTTTGCAGAAAACCCCGTCGGGTCTTGGAAATTACACGTAAATTTTTGCAGTATTAGCTGAAAACTTGTATTCTAGCATAAAAGAGCTTAACATGCTATTATTATTTACATGTCATTATTTATATGTTTTACTATTTTTAGATTAATTGTAATCTGAATATTGCTCTTAATCATTGAGTATTCATATAATGACATGTTTAAATATTGGAACACCTTTAAGAATAACTTTGTATCATCATTCCCATGTTATGCAAAGTTACCTAAAGTAATCTTATTAAAATTGTTGCATGAAATGTAGAATGACCGTGAGTTTGAGGAGTTGGTCTAGCACAGCTGCAACCATCTCACTTGGATGTCTGATGTGGAGATTGTGCTTGGAGCTAGAAAGCGCCGGCCTGAGATTGGTGTCAGTACCCTACAGGTGACCATCACCACTCTTGGGGAAAACAATCAAGCACCATCTCTATAGTACTCTACAAAATGAGTACACGGTGAAGAAGAGTGTGCTTTTCTTGTGGAACGCTTTGAAAAACCGGTTGGAGAAGCTGAAATACACCATCTTGCACCAGGCAGAGCAAAAATGGATCCATATGAGGTTTGCAGACTTCAAATATAGTTGGGAAGTACAACTCCGCACTACATTGAATTTTGTACTAACCTTTAGCTTTGTGGCAAGGTCATCACAGATGCCCAAAGGATTGAGAAGACTCTCTACACCTTCCACCCCAACGTCATGCAATCAGCCCGCACCTACCATGAAAGCAACTGTGCAGATTATGTGGAGTCGATTGAGGTTCTAAGGAAGAACTTGATCTTGTAGCACCTAGTAGCAGCTCGGAGGGAGGCCAATGCAAGATACACAGTGTGTGCGCCCCTCAAAAAGAAGAGGGGGGCCTGAAAGGTCAAGACGCCTCCTGCACTGAAGACGGGGAAGGCCAAGCTCCATAACAGGCCAGGGCTGGTTCAAGTGTGGCCTCCACAGGCACTGGTCTCACCAGTGCAAGAAGCCCCAACACATGATTGACGCTTTTCAGGCCTGGAAGAGGCACGAGGCTCACCTCGCCATTGCTCAAGAGGAGGTTCCGCAAGTGATGGCAATGCATGTGGAAGCCTCACCTGTGATGGTTGTGCCCATGGAGGTGGATGTCATGGTCCTAGCGACAATAGTCTCTCCTCCTCATCAACACAATCACAACCGTAATTGCCGAGGAGGGAATACTTTGTCATCGAGTTGACCAAGTGCCTGCACTTCACTATGGTTTGTTTATTTATGCTCTGCTATTTGATGCATTGATTATTTGGATGATTTGTAAGCTCTATGAGAGCTCAACATTATTCTGATCGTTGGTTGGATGACTATTTGTTTATTGATAAATTTATCCAATATTTATTTGTGGCATGTTATGTTCTAAAATATTTATGGCACTTATTTAATTATGTTGCTACTTCGTCGCTTTATTATTTAACTAAATACAATATTTTAGAATACATGTGGTGCCAAATGGAGGAAGTGTGCCTTGGAGACAGCGGCACCACCAATACCATATTAAGGGAGATGAAGTATTTCCAATCGATTAATAAGGGTGTAGGTAGTATCACGACAATTGCCAGTAGTAGTTTTTGTATAATAAGCCCTGATAGGGTCACAATTATACTCCCCATGGGCACAACATTGATAATTAAAAAAGCTTTGTCGTACTCTCAATCGACTAGGACACTCCTAAGCTTCAAAGATATTCGTGCAAATGGTTTCCATGTAGAGATAGACGGTGAGCATGCTAAAGAATACCTATTCATAACAAACCGTGATGAAAATGGAAAAATCTATTGGAAAAGCTTCCTTCATGTGACATTGGGTTGTACTACACCAGAATTATAGCACCATTGGTGTACACTATCTTAAAGACCGTTTAGAGGCTCTGAATTATTTTATCTCTAACATGACAGATTAGGTCACCCACGTCTTATGATTATGAAAAGTATAATTAACAACTCGCATGTCATAATATTCATGTAAAGAATTTCCCGAATTAAGAAGATTTTGTGTATCTCGCATGTGCCACTGGGAAATAATCATTACATGATCCATTTTGAAAGTGAAAGATAAAAACTCTGCATTCCTATAACGAATACAGGGGACATTTACAGTCATATACAGCCTCTATTGGGGCCGTTTTGGTACTTCATGGTGCTCATTGATGCGTACTCAAAAGGATGGCATATTTGTTTGTTATCTACGAGAAATGATGATTTTGCAAAGCCGATCTCCCAAACCATTCAGTTTAAGAATAAGTTCCCAGATCTATATGTGAAATTCATTCGAATGGACAATGCCGGAGAATTCACTTCAAAGACATTTGATGATTACTTTATGGCAATGGGAACAAAAGTTGAGCACTCGGTACCACATGTCCACACCCAGAATGGTTTGGCAGAGGCATTAATTAAAAAAAATTAAATTTATTGCCTGGCCGCTCTTGTAGAGTTGTAGTTACCAACAACATGTTAGGGTCAGGTGGTGTTGTACATTGCAAATCTCATCAACTTTAGACCATCGGAGGAGGACCAGTTGATAAGGGACAAGAATGAAACCTCTCCATTTGTAGATTTACAAGGGCGGGCACAGTCCTTGTTAAGAGCTCGTGCCAAGTTAGACCTAGTGACGAGCACCCCCAAATTTCCAAACCTCGCGGATGACTTAGTCACCCAATGCATGGTACATGTCACTTACTTTTTTTGTGTACATATTGAATCGGAATAGTTCAGAGGAATTGAGGTCTCAATGCTTTTGTAGATACAGATGAGTTCTCTATGCTCTCAAGGTGATGTACTTCGTACATCTAGGATCCAAGATCTCCTCATCATGGTCTTAGGAAACCTTGAGCACTTGGGTCACACATGATGTGTAGAAAGTACGAGCTGAGGATGAGTCCCAAGAGGAGGCAACAGACTCAGTCACATACTACTCAGACAGATCAAGCTACCATAAACGAACATATCAGAGTGGAAGTAGTGAGGCAGGTACCTTTGTTTAAGGAAGAGTTCAAGGCTCAGCTTGCCATCAGTGTTGTTGCAGCGAGACCCAGAAAATGTAGGAGTAACTGCGCATCCGACTGTCTGGCTGGAGAAGAGGGAAGCCAACCATTTCCTTGCGAACTCATCTCGGTAAGATATAAACAGGTTCCATAATGCTCTATGAATTAAACTTCTAGGGTGTCTTAGCTAATTACTATATCATTCTGTAGGAAGCTACCCGATGCAAGCTCATGCCCAAGGGGGTTGATACTCTCCTCGATGCTGATTTTGGGATGGCATATCCATCGGAGCCGGGGTCTTCGGTGCATGGTCGCCCCCTTGCGCCTAACTACATCAAGGTTCTTGTGTACTATGTGGCTGATGGTTTCAAGCTCCTCTCGATGTCCATTCCCATAAAAGACGAGATCATGATCTTGGCAGAGGCAATCGGCTCGTTCATACAATGGCCAAGAGGGACGTCATTTTAGTCGACCAGACTTCATCGCAGCCGGCATCACAGGCAGGGGGAAGAACCCAAGCCCAATGGAGCTTGTAGTGGCAGCGAAGCATGCTGACATCTTGACCGTTCTTGAGCCAAGGAAGTGCCACCAGAGCAGTCGGACACCTTGCCCGTTCATGAGCAAATGAGGACTGAGCCAGCAATGCCAACAGAGAAGCCTTCTCTGGTAAAGAAAAGCAAAGGCGAGAAGAGAAGCAGGAAGGAACAGCAAGAGCAAGAGCAGCAAGAATGTGAAGAGCAGCAAGAGTGTCAATCCACCGTCTCCCAAGTTCCCGACAGATGTTGATAATCTCCCAATGATGTTGTTGGCTCGCCGATTCATCAACAAAGAAACAATGATGCTGGTAGATGAAATTGCAAACTTGTCAATAGCCTATCAGAGATTGCATGAGTGGCACATGGAACAAAGCAACAATTTTTAGCCTGGACAAAAAAAGCCAAAATTCATCTCTGTCAAGTTCAAGGAGGAGCACTTATTCCACCAAGACCTCAGCGGCTACTTCTATGTATTCTTTCAGGACTTGTTCAAGCTCTTCTACCTTGACTCCCTTGAAATGAACCTTTTGAGGTGTTGGACATTGTAAGTCTGCTCACTCAATTCATATTACCTATGTAAATGAGATAATATATAATATCATCCTTTATTTCGTATAGATACATGTACAATAAAGCCAAGTTGCATAAGGAATTGGTCGGTTTCCTTGACCCAGCCAGGATCATAGATAGAGTCATCACAATACATTCTAGAGTACGTCACACAAGCGTTGGTGGCTCAAAAGAATAAGAAATACATCCTTTTCGCCTACAACCCGAGGTAAGTGTTGCACTTATTGGTTAATTCTAAATTTTAGGAGAATGCACTATGTTAAATGGTCACGACGACATGTCTATATGTAGCTTTCATTGGGTTTTGGTAGTCCTTATACTAAAATAGAACAAGATGTTATACCTTGATTCCTCAATTAGTCATACTCACAACTTCAAACCTATCCGAGAAATATTTGACAAGGCGTTCATCGAGTATGTTGCCTGTGGAGGGAGAGCCAAATGATCCAAGTTGCAGCACAAATTGAACTTTCCAGTATCTCCGCTACTATGTTAATATAGCTCATTTCGCCGTCATTAATGGCTCTCGAACTAACTTATTTTTTAATTTCAATGCAAACTATAAATAAAATCAACTAAGACATGTGGATTCTATGTTTACCACCACATGGAGATGGTGACGAGTTTGTCAACGAAAAATTAGATTTGAATGTTTGTTTTTGAATTAAATCGATTCGTTTATAGTTGTCAATATGTATATGCATGATTTTAGTATATCAATTTTTGTTAGTGGACAATCGACAGCAAGAGTCATCTTGATGAAACCGAACTAAAGTGGATCATTCCACGTAAACGGGTCAAAAAACCGTCTGAGATGACAGTTTTGAACCACATATGATGGCTCTTTCTGCAGCAGTGATCCCAATGGGATATAGATAACCAATTCCCCCTGTTTTTTAGAATTCTTTTTTTTTAGAACTTGTTCTTGAGATTGGTACTACTCTGTCTTTTACTTCACCCAAACAAACACCAAATTTCAGGCATATAGCAAGGATGCATGCATGTCGTTTACTTGTATGCACCACTCTTGTCCGCGACGTCTCTTTCGTCCTTCAAATATATTGATCGCAACCCGGTCTCTGCAGTGAGTGTGCAAGTGACGAGGAGGTTAGCTAGAACGTCACTCAGATATAGGTAGGGATCAGAAACATAACTTTGCCGGGGTGATTTAGATAAAGCCAGGGTTTTGATTCGTCTCCGTGGCCTGTGCAAGCTCTGGAACATACAGTGACCTAAAGCGTGACCCAATTCGACACATGACGAAACGGGGACCAACCTATCGAAAACATGTCAAGAATTAGGTGCGAGGAAGGTAAAACGGCAATGGGTAGTCGAGTACCGGTCACCCTAACTCAAAGACTTGAGACCTCGTGCCACACAGAAATTAGCAACCTTTGGGCTTGGAAAGGGACCGGTTGTTGAAACCCATACCGAATCAGCACTCATCACTTCACCAGAAGTACGCAAAGTCCATGCATATATACATGTGGGACAGAGATTGCAATCTGCGGTTCAGAAGTGTGTGAAGAACTTCATAACTACTACCGCAACAGAAATACTGGCGGGTTGGATTTCTCGAGCAGCTGTTATTTTATTTTTACCGCTGTTGTCGGATTTGCTACAGGAATCAGGTTGCGTGACTCGATTCGTCCGTGGTCAGTTCGTCTTTCTAAGTTGTATTTGCAAATTGTGGAGCTTGGGAGTGGTGACCTACAGCTTTGGTGCTATGAGATGACAATGAAGTAGGCTAGAGATGTGGGATTAGGCTAGTTCCTGCCAAAAGTACAGAGAAATATTATAATAGATATTGCACGAAAGAGCAATGTCATTGATCATTGAAGTACTCTAAGATATCTGATCAACTAGTTGCTTAAAAGTGACTTTAAAACATGAGTAGGTAGTTTGTTTTCTCTCACTTGTTTGAACAGTATGTGAGTAGCTACGTCTGTAGCAGACCAATAACTATTTCTCGGAAGTAGGAATGACAAGAGCAACTGTTAGAATATCACATCCTTGCTTTTCATTTACAAAAACAAACGCCACTTTGATTCTATTGGGAAACAAATGTAGAACCTTTTCAAAAGACTATGTTGCTTGAGAAATAATCTGACTAGGCACCGAAGAGTTCAGAAACTATTGACATATGTAGTGATGCAAAGATCATATTACTTGCGATACAAATAGTCATCATTTGATAAGTAAATGTAAGATTTATTTTGCAAGGTAAAGTTTAATTAAGATTGATGACTACCGTCTGTTTGAACATCCAGTCTCTTGTTATCTAGTAGGGATCATTTTTTTCCCTTCCCTTGAGATGAATTGCTTCATAAGGTGAAATCATTGCAGGAGGTAGGGTCTATTCACAAATGAAGATGTTTAGAATAGTAGTACTATTGAAATATTAATTCCTCAAAAATAAGAACAGTAATATTAGTTTTCAAGCAAAATGCTTACAGATCGATCTCTCTTCTTCATAACTCCTGTTGATTAGGAGAGTCCCTGAAAGTTCAGCAGTTCCCTTCAAAATTACCTTTTCACTAAGCTTCCACCAAAAGCAGACTTTGGTTCGACGTGCTTAATTAACTCGCAGCTCGCTAAAGCAGAACAACTTAGCACATCTATAAATCACATAGCCCGAACAATGGTATCGCACATTGGACATCTAACTTACACAATCAAAAAGAGGCAAACAGCAATGAGATCAGCACTGGCCCAAGAAACCATGCGGTCACATTTCAGCCAACTTTTTGCTCAGCAAAAGTATGAATTCAGCTACCTTCCCAGTTAAACGGACCTCCTAGGACAATGACAACGTTGATTGGCGATGGCTACTGCCAGCTACGCTACACCATTTCATACACAAGTATCAAGCGCCCACGATAAAACAGAATATGTTCAACTCATTCAACTAATGAACAGGAAGTTCAGGTTTCCCTCAAAAAAAAAGGAAGTTCAGGTTTATTTAATTGAGTCCCGGAACAGATTAATTAATAGACAGAAGTATAATTCACTTCGATTAAGAAAAAGAGTTACTGAATTTCAAATTAACGGATAGAATTGAAAATAAAAAGCGTGGATTCATATCTAGCAAGTACAATCCATTCTCAGTATAGAAAAAAGGCAACCATTTTTAATTTTCTCAACTACTACAACTTTTTTTTGGGGGGTAAAAGAACTTCGAAAATCATCATCTTGATTTTTAAGCAAGTATACGTGTAAGATTGCTAGGTGTACTACCAGCAGGATGAGAGCACATCCTGATTAACAACAGTGAGTAGACCCTGCAACGCATCATCTCGGAGAAACGTGAGCCACAAACGGATCGCTCGCCCCAGAGCTGGAGGGCCAACACGGCGTCGCTTTCCTGGGACAGGGGTTTGGTAAACGCAATAGTCCCGAGTGGTAGGAAGAGGTAGGGTCTCGCAACTGTTGGGTTTGTCACTTGTCATCATCGCATCAGAGCCCCTGGGAGCGCTCTACCAATTTCAGACTTCAGTGTGTGCGTGCACATATATACCTATCCCTCCCCGGCTGATCCATGCTCTGCATCATCCAACCACTTCTTGGAGTTAGCAGCTTTAGCAAATCAAGAACACGCAGAGAGAGTGTGAGGTCAGGACATATGGGGCGAGGCCGAGCACCGTGCTGCGCCAAGGTCGGCCTGAACAGGGGCTCGTGGACGCCACAGGAGGACATGCGCCTCATCGCCTACATTCAGAAGCACGGCCACGCCAACTGGCGCGCCCTCCCCAGGCAAGCAGGTAGCTACCATGGCAATCGCGAATATGTATGGCAAGTTTCAAGCAGAGGAGAAAGAGAGTTAACTTGTGGAATTTGCTAGGTTTGCTGCGGTGCGGGAAGAGCTGCCGGCTGCGGTGGATCAACTACCTGCGGCCGGACCTGAGGCGCGGCAACTTCACCGCCGAGGAGGAGGAGACCGTCATCAAGCTGCACGGCTTGCTCGGGAACAAGTAAGCACGTGCTGTTGCATTCGGAGATTGCTTTGGAGTTTATCCCTGTAAAATTTCTGCGTGTTCTTTGGTCCAAATCTCCAAGAAATCGGTGTTTTGATCGAATTTGCAATTTGTTCAGGTGGTCCAAGATCGCAGCGTGCCTGCCGGGCAGGACGGACAACGAGATCAAGAACGTCTGGAACACGCACCTGAAGAAGAAGGCATCGCAGAGGGAGCAGCATCAGGAGAAGCCGGGCACCGCCAAGAACAGCGGCACGAACACCCGAGATGCTGACACGCCTGTCCCGTCGTCGTCGGCTTCCTCCTCCACCACGATAACGACCAACAACGGCTCCAGCGCCGGCGGCAGCGGCGAGCAGTGCGGCACGAGCAAGGAGCCCGACATCATGATCGACATACTATCCCCCCTGGAGCTCGAGCCAGATATGGACATCTCGGACACGCTGGTCAACGGGCCTAAGGAGGCGTTCCCGCGGCGCCAATGCCAACGTCCCCGTGCTCGTCGTCCTCCCTGACGACGTGCATCGGTGGCGGCGTGGAGGAGCTGCTCGAGCTGTCGGAGATCGACATCTACACGGACATTTGGAGCATCATGGACGATTACGACGGCGCGCGCCTGCAGGGCGATGGAACAGTGCCGTGTACGGCGGCCAACGCCGCGGGCGCCGCCAGCCAAGAAGAGGAGGGAAAAGAGTGGTGGTTGGAGGATTTGGAGAAGGAGCTCGGCCTGTGGGGGCCCACAGAGGAATCTCAGGCCCAAGTGGGCCCACCAGACCAAATAGGCTACCCGGGCCCACTGTACGACACGGACGGGGACCCGGTCTCCACCTACTTCCAGTCCAGGCCCACCACCCCTACACTCCAGGAGATCGGATCATCTGCCATCTCCAATTCAGAATAGACGGCTGAGATTTACAGTGATATGATCGGACGGACGAGATCAATCATTACAACCTGGATAAGTTTTTAAGGAAACATTTGAGTAAAAAAGGTTAGATTAATTAGAATGCATATACAAAAGGGTTCAAGTCGTCCATACAAATGTTTCCATGCTGTTACTAGCATTGTTCAGAGGCACTCGAGGCTGAATTACATGCCGCTATCGTTGGTGTCTCTCTAGCTTTGCAACATACAAACTTGCTAATCATTCTGCAATCAGATTGTGAGATCATGTTAAAGGCAATAAGGAGCACGGAGATGGATAGGTCCTGGGCATGCCACATCATCAGAGAATTGAAGCAACTAGTTTCGGGAAGCAGGGAGCTTGAACTCAAAAAGATTAGTCGACACCAAATAGGGCTGCAGATGTACTAGCTTCATATGGGCGGGAAGGTGAGCGAACAGATGTTTTGTTTCGCCACTCTCTAGCTTATACTGCAGACATAATTGTTGTAGATTGTAACCCTGTTAGTGAGTATATAAAGCTCTCATATTCCCTAAAAAGGAAAAAAAATCGTCCATACAAGGCTAAGCAGTACCTCTACTCTTGAACAGTTTAACCCAAACGTAAATTTGTACCATGCATATAAAATACTGCATGGTGTCACCGTGACGTAAGCGCTGGATCATCCAATGGCCTACCACTACTACCACCATCATGTATGCATTTTGAAGAATCATCACCGGGCTTCAATTATGCTTTCTAAAGCATTTTGCTTTTTCTAATGATGTAACCTTTTCTTCTCCTTTTTCACTTGCCTTTGTTTCTTTGTTTTCTTTCTATACATTTGAGTGCATATCATTTCGGATGAGCAAAATCACATGGAACTTGGTGACAGGGAAATAGGTCATCTAATCAATGAAACGAAAATATGGTTCTGCCCCCGGTGGGCTATACCCCCCATATAGCGCCCGTTCGATTCAACTGTAAGATTCGTGCTTCATTGACTCCTCCCTTCTTCCTAACCATTAAACACACTTCGAAATCAGTGATTAAGCGTAAGGTTGCAGCGTTCACACGGTGCTATAAAATGTCAGATAGTAGATGGCAGGCTATACACCGTTTGCCATTCTGACGGAAGCAGGTTCTTCTTGTCTTTTTATGCTCCGGTCTTGGTCAAGTTGTTATCATGAAATAGGTCCCGCTTCATTTATAATGGTCTGAGATGAAATCGGCAGGAAGTACTTGTCGTAGTTTGGCTTTCGTCGCGCAACATTTGTAACGTCTTAGATTCCAGCTGTACAGGACGAACTCATCGAGTTCAATTGGCAGTCAATTTTTTAGATCATCGGTTAGACGAGATTTTGAGACATGGTAACTTTACAGTAAAAATACTATGGTGTGTCAGTTAGTTGTCTTAACCTTTTCTTTTTTTGAAAGTTAGCAGTCTTAACTAGCGAAGAACGAAGAACGTTGCTTTTAACCTACCTGCGACTCAACTGCCGCACAGTTTTTGCCGACTGCTTATTCGAATCTCAAAGCATAAGGTTACGGTGGATTTTGGGGTGTACGTTGCTCTCGGGGTAGCAAAATGAAATGGGAGCATGGGATTGGTACCATATTTAGGTGGTGATCCGTTCTGAACTTTAAAGGACTTGTTTTTCCTTTTAGAAAGATCCGAGGACTTTGAACAACACAACATTAAAGTACTCGTATATGCTGCATATCCAAACTACTCCATGTAATAAAATTACGTTGAAGACCTCGGTAATAAAATTTTATGTTCAAGACTCTATGTGAACAACATACTACCAGCAAATTATTTAGTTTATGTTGGACTTCTTTATGAAAAGCTAAGAGGTAGCCTTTATGTAGTCATTGTTCATGTTGATTTTTATTTGATTCATTCCTTCTTTTAGGGAAACTGACTCACTTTATTCATTACTCATAGATAAGTGTACATGAGCACAATTCGGAGGATCAGTAGGCCAAACATGGCGTCCGATACCTAAAGCTAAAGCACTCTTGGCTAGATTGTGCACTTCAAGGTTAGCTTCTCTCCATTCGTGGATAAACTTGAATATCCTCGAATACCTAGCAGCACCATAATTGAGATTCATTCATGTTGAGTTGTTCTTCGGGACCCCCTATGTACCGCTTGTAGCGGGTAATAACAACACGCCGCTCACACCCCCTTGCCTCTGGAATACGGCCACGAATTGGGACAACCTATACACCGGTGTGGCATCGCACTAGCGGGCTCAGCCAGCGTAGCTCATTGAGGCAACATGCTACTACGTCGTCATCTTTTCTCGTCTATACGGTAAGTTTATAGCTATGCTAACTCATGCTATAAAATTTAAATTTTCATAGCTTTTATACCATGCATCTAACCATGATCTGTTTGAGCTATTACATTCCATAGGATGGTACAAATATAAATGTCAAGGCAAAAATATTTAGAAAAGGAAAAATATTATATATTACAATCTTACAAATGAAACAATTGACATTGAAAAGATTCCTAAGGTGGTGCCCACAAAGTGGTAGGCTCTCTTTGAAATGCAGAAATCTAAACACACAGGACTACAGTGTCATGGTATGTTAAGTCCTACAAGAATCAAAACCATATTGCTTGAAAGAGGTGTTTAGATGTTGCACGAGAAAAATATAGGCATTTTGAGACTAGATGTTACTTAATTGGAGAGAGAGAAGGAAGAGAGAAAGAGAGTATGCATTAGAACTCTCATAGAAAACTTTCATGAGGGTAAAACTTATGTTTGGTTTCCTCCAAAATTTATATGTATAAAGAAACTTATCTTATAAAATTCCTTTGGTGCAGTCCTCTATTTTTACTCCGTCATTACAAAGAGAGTTCTTTTTGTCACATAGGACAAAGCTCCGCTACTTGATATTATTAGACTAAAAGAATAGGACCATGAAAAGGAAAAAATGGATGAACCTAAGGAGGGAGGGTGTATCGGGTGCTCTTACCTTCAGGGTGCATTCATCTCTATTACCCACCAAAAAATGTCATAATTTTTTTTAAAATTTTTATCACATAGATACAATATGTTCTATTGTGTCATAAATTTTCAAATTTAGTTTCAACCCACAACTCAAGATAAAAAAGATAAATCTGAAGTAAATAGTTGCTCATTCAAATTGGACTGTTAATTCGGCCCATTATCACTATCAGCTTTAGATTCCTTATTTTTGTTTCTCGAACCGTGGATTGAATTTAAAATTAGAATTTTGTGGCATGGTAGACAGAAGGTTTAATTACGGGATGAATTTTTTTGCGAAAATTTTATGACTTTTATGGGAGATATTGTGGGTTTAGGAATACCCGGTGCCCCCAGGCACGGGAGCACACGAGTGGGAACCTGCCCGCATGGCATTCTAGCGGCACGTCCCGGCCGTCTGGTGCGCGTCGCTCGCCACGACGCGGCTGGCGCCGAAGTCGGCGATCTTGACCTCGCCGCGACAGCCGACGAGGAGGTTGGACGGCTTCACGTCGCCGTGCACGACGCCGAGGCGGTGCAGCTGGCGCAGGCCACAGAGCACGCACCGCCCGACGCCGGCTATGGCATGCTCTGGGAGACGGCCGTACCGCTCGAGCGCGTCGCAGAGGGAGCCCCTGGGACAGTGGGACGTACTCGAGGACGAGGCACACTACCTGGTCCCCGGCAGCGGGGTCCCAGGGGAATACGCCATGAAGGCGGACGACGGACGGGTGGTCGGGCGCCGCGGCGACAACGCGAAGGTGCACGTCGGCCTCGCGGAGGGCGGCGTCGGCGTCGGCGTCTCGCAGCGCCTTGACCGCGAGCACCGCGCCCGTGCTGCGCCTTGTAGACCGTCCCGCCCGCGCCGTGTCCCAGGATGGCCAGCCTCTCGAGCTTGATGAGGCTGTCGATGGCTGGGGCGGGCGAGCCGGCGGCGTGGACGGCAGGCTGAAGGGGAGCTGCTTTTTTTGGTGCTGGAAAGGCGGCGACGCCGGCACGGACAGTGAGGCATAACGGAAACTGCTGGGATTACGGGAGGAGGTGTCAGCTCCACAGCGGCGCAGAAATACAACCACACTTGTATGCTTGGTTGTTTCACTGAGCCAAGAGGAAGATGGGAAATCCCCAAACAAATAACACGACGAGGGACAACGACGCAATCTGATTGTTAATTTGTGTCTTCCGATCAAAATTCTGCTTCCTTTTTTCCCCTATATGTTTAAATATATTACGCTTCCAATTAGAGAAAGAGATCACAATAATGTATCCCATTTCCTATGTCACTTCACATCGAAAAGAAAAAAAATCGCATGTCACATAAAAATGCCCAAACAAATGACACGAGGAGCGAGGGGAGAGGGTCGAGTTCTTTCTTCTTTTCTTTCTTTCTAATTTTCATGATCTCGATGTTAGCGATGGAGAGGTCGTATCCTCGCCGTTAGCGAGTGTTGTGCTCTTTGGTGCGACTATGCACCTATGAGTTGTAAGCTTTTCTTTGGTTGTTCGTTGGTTTTGGTCATCATCACTTTTGATGACGTTGTAATTGTGGCGTTATCTTAGCGTTTTATCCTTCTAATACACAATGGTGCAAATTTAAGCGTGTGTTCGAAAAAAAGAATATAACACGATGAGGGACAATTTTGAGAAGGAAAAGGAAAGTGAAGGGAAGGAAACGAAGCCCCCGTAAATTACTCCATTTGAAAAACAAGTAAATTTCACATAGCTACCACTTATATGACCTGAATCTGCTATTACTTTGGACTAACATTTTATAGAACTACCACATTTTGCCAGTTGCTTAAATTCTATTCAAAATTATAAAACTGTCGTTTCAACTTTGCGAAAGAGTCTCCATCATGTAAATAGTTGAATGTGTTATGACAATAGAACAAGTTTCTTTCCGAGTCTTGACACGTAATCATCTGAACATGACTTGGAGATGGCGTTGCTCCAAAGCTCTTAAGCAAGTCCATCTTAGAAGATTGTGCTGCAGTGCTGGTGGTTTTGTTGACAACCTGTAACTTTTACATTTACCTGCTTTGTAATCTTAGAAGCACGGTCGGCAATAGAAATCGTTTAGGTGGGACTTTGCGTCCCTCATAGTCCCTTCCAAAAAAAGTCTTGAGATGTCAGTTTAAGCATATTACAGAGAAGTTCAAACAAGTATCATGTCTGTTTCACCAAACTTTGGGGTGGTTTCATAATTTTGAGTAGAATTAAAATGTTAGCCAAAGTAATAGTATGTCCACTATTTTGATAGAGGAGTGGTCGTTCTGTGAAATTTACCCAAAGATGAAAAAGATAAGAGAAGAAACAAAATATTTTTACTCTTATCTTTTCTGCGGCTGAGAGGCTCTAGCTGCCTATCCCCCAAAACACGGGAAGATTTATCAAATCCCCCTCAGGTTCGTGCACAGTGGCGACGAACTCCGTCGGTTAAGATGCTGAAAGCTCTTCCCGCGCGCTTCCTCGCCTCGCCAGAGCCCGGCGGACGGCGGCGGCGGCCTCGCCGACGATCCCCACAGCCAGTTTCGGCGGCGCTGATGACCAACCCCGCTTATTTCGAGGTGGGCAGATTATTGGGTAGCTATGGCTTCATGAACATCACAAGGTCAGCATTTCTGGATGCTTCTTGATTTCGTGGCCCCTTTCCGCTTTCCTTTCAAGTTTCAAGCATTCGTACTATTCTAGCTGTTGCTTGGGTTAATTTTGTCATTTCCATTCCAAATCACTGGAGAGAGAAGTAAAGTGGGGATCTTGGAGTGAAATTATGGTGAAATATTCACGAGTATGTATGGTGTTGACCTTTCCTTTTGTGTTAGGTTAGGAAAACTAGGACATGGCCACTTCAGAGAAACGTTTTGTTGAATGCAGATGACCAGTAGTATTATATAAATGGTATCTTGTCTTGTGGTGACATTTTAGGAAAAATGTTAAGGGAGGTTGAATATATCTATTCATATGTTCATGCTGCTGATTCCTTGCCAATAAGTTTCGATAAAACTTTGTATAATGTGATGGAATCATGGACGTTGTATCTGATATTACCATCTGTTAACATTCATATAGTCTTCCATTACCTTTTATTTAGCGAGTTATTAAAAGGCTCATCAGATGTTTAGTGGCGTTAGTGTGTTTTTGCAGCTTGTTATCTTATACTAGTATAAATGAATGAACGTACAGATGATTTTTGTTGAATAATCACCATTTCCAACATTCTGTCGTGTGAAATAGTTATTCATCTTCTCAATCTGGAGGGCTTCCAAATGTTGCTGGTATTCAAGACGTTGGTCTTGGATATTCACCAGAAGAGATTGAGCAATTGAGAGTCCAAGACGTTGGAGAAGGAGAAGTAAAGATTAGGTTATTTCCTTCTATCTCAGATGCTGGTTTTTTATATATCACTTGATAGAAAAGGTCTACTGAAACTATTCATTTATCATAGTCTATTGCAGACTTTACGAGGGAAGAGTGGTTCAAGGTCCATTGAAGGGCACACAAGCTGTATTTAAGGTATAGCTTAGAGTCATCAGTCTAGTCATGCGCTATTCTGTATGTATGACATGACACACAATCACAGTAAAGGCCAGTCTTGTGGTGGTAGGGCCAATACTCTCAACCTTTCAATTTTTTTGCTAGATTCCAACCTTTCAATTTTATTGATTTATCTGATGGTGTTTCCTTTCTATGCCATACACATACGAATCGATTTACCATCTTATATGCGCTAAGACATAGGTTTTGAAACAAAGGTGTATCCTGGAGCCCTTGCTGGTGCTTCTGAAGCTGATTTGATGGCACTGAATGAGCTAAGAACTCATGCTTTTCTTCAGGTTAGGAAAATCATAAACTGCTAACAGAATTACAACTTGCAAATCTGAATGAGTGTGTTAGAGATCACATTTCTAAAAAGTATTTCGTTTTCCTTGGATTCTACTTACAGAGTGATGCTAATGATATCTGCGAGAACATTCAGTTTCTGTTAGGAGCCTTTGAGACAGCTACTGGAGAGCAGGTCTACCACATAACCTTGTCATTTCAGAGACGATCAACATAATGCTGTGAGACTGATATAAGTTTCTACAGTGGCTCGCCTTCCGTGATGATGGGAGATATAGCGCTGCAGACTATGCAAAAGTAACCAGTGAAATGCTATTGAAAAAGCAACCTGGATTCTGGAATCCTTATGACCGCGCATACAAATTGGAACTAAGGAGATATTTTGTTCTTAAGCTGCTTAATGGAGCTATGTGTGGCCTTGTCCACATGCACAATCACGATAGACTGCACCAAAGCCTTGGCCCTTCTTCTGTTATTCTCAAGTATTCTGCATTTTCCTTTTCCAGATTCCATTCTACAGTGTATTACTCATTTCCAGTTCAACTACAACTTGATGTAACTTTCTGTTCTGTAGCACTGTTGCAGAGAAAAATGGATATTATTTGGTTCCACAGCTCCGTGATCTGGCATTTTCTGTAGATATTGGGTATATGTTCACTCCTTGCTACATTTCTTTTATACCATGGATGTGTGCACCCCTAGCTGGTGCAGAGGCTGGAAGTTGTAGATCAATTATCTAAAAATTTCTTTTATACCAATGAGAAAACATTTTAGAAAACAGATATATTTTACAATGGTAGGTACTCGTCTGTTGGGGTTGGAGCATTGTCGGACGGGCTGTGGCGTCGAGCATCCGCCGCTGGAGCATCAACTCCTTTGGAGAAGAGAGCTTTTGGAGTAGCTGATGACATGCAAGTATTCTTTTTCCTTTAAACACTGACAAAATGTTAGTCTCTCACATATACGTGTAATTGGCAAAAACAGATATGGTGCTGGGCTGCTTCTTGCATATATGGCATTTATTCCGTTTTGCGAAGCAGGCATCATGGATGGCATTTCCTTGCAGGTTATTGAGGATACTTTTAGCTTTGAGTTCATAAGAGAATTGCTATTTTCCTTTTGCGTTGTGATGTAAATTGTGATACCTAACAAAGTGCTGATTTATTCTGCAGAGACTGCTGGAGACAACGTTCCGTCTCGACATTTACGCTGCAAGAGAGTATGAATTGCTAGAACAAAACAGAACTTACATGGTTTAGGCATTGCCAGATATGAAAATTTTGCATTCCAAGTCCAGTTGATAAAATCCATTCTTTCGTACTTATGACCTGATCGTCAGTCATGATATTCAGACTCCATAGGCATTCTTATCTATTTTACGAATTCACATAGGTACTGTCTGGAAGATGACCAGTTGTCGGAAGCTGTCAAATTTCTAGACTTAGGTGATGGTGCCGGCTGGGAGTTGCTGCAGGTTTGCCTCTATCATGCGTAGTTAAAACTTATATTTTCACAAACCTTCTGCTGCTGCAATGATGCATTGATGGTATTGGAGTATATATGTTAACTATAAACTAACTGTAGATTCAGTAAATCTACTTTTGGTTCTGCGATGTATATATATCTTCAGCAATGATACTGACTCTGATTTCTTTTCTGTAGGCAATGCTTAATCCGGATTACCGTAAGCGACCAATTGCTGAGGCTGTACTGAATCATAGGTTTATTGCTGGGGCTGTATTATAAAGTTATCGGCGACTAGATTCTGCTTGCAAATCTGTTCCATAGATGCGAGTTCTAACGTTGTATGGAAGAATTGTACAGATCCTAAAACATGTTGTGAGTTCAGGTACTTAAATAATGTGCCTAAACTAACGAGTAATGATCAGTGCTATGTCAGCTATGGTAAGAACGGCTAACACGGACTGTTAGAACATATGTACATGGTTATTTTTTTCGTATCCACGGAAACACACAGGCATTCAGCTGTAGTCTGCCACGTAGAACAAAAGCTACGTGGAGGGGGAGTAAATGAAAAGATAGACGAAAGCAGGGGAAGAGCTAGAATTTGGACTGGGCCAAAAAGACAATGATTATATGAAAGATATAACACAACGATATATCAAATCTTAAATATATGACTGATTTTAAATTATAGGGACATATGTTTTGCAATACAAAAGAATGCTACATTCTATTAGTTTAAACTAGCAAGATGTCCTACGCAATTGCACGGGAAACATATTTAGTTATCTTTAATTTTTCAATTTACATAGGTATATATCATTATGTTATTTGCGAGAACACCAAAATTACAGCCGGTTGTGCCAATTGTACATGATATTAGATCAATTAAAGGTTTGAATTGTATGCCAGTTGGTCGGTAGTTTCATGTGTTGTAGGCTTTTGTACATGATAACAGTACGTGGAATTGAAATTTAGATTGCTAGCCGGCTGGTCGCTTTGTGCAACATCCTGATTTTCAGAACTTTTTAAAATCTTTTATTCGAAAATCAGAGCCAGAAAATTTCCTTGTTTATTCTCGAATTAATTAAATCTTAATTAGAATTTCACAAATTGGACCGGTGTTAATTTGAATTAATCCAATTTGAATTGGATTGACTTTTCAATTTGGAATATGTCTCCCGGAGTTTTCTTAGAATTTTTAGAGTTCTTTTGGTATATAATCTCGCTTTGTTGTTCTTTGTTTTATTTTAGTTTTCTCCTTTTATTTTCTCTTTTACTTTTTGGTCGCGCCATCCCGGCCCATCTCCACCAGGCGCCCCGCCGTCTCATTCCTCTCTTGAGCAGCCACCTCGGCGAGTGTTGCGTAGCGCAGCATGTGTCGCCACCTCTTTTCCAATAGGATTTGATCCAAATTTCTTTCCCTAACCCTCCTATAAATACCCCACACCCCTCCACCTTTTCCCTACTCTCCCATGCCTTTTCCCACGAAACCCTAGCCCCCAAACCCCCAAAACAGCCGCCATCCCACTTTTCTTCCCGTGCAGTTCCTGAACAGCATGTCCCACCTCGGTATTTCTCCAATTCATGTCACCTCGGACATCTTTTGGCAAATCCCTTCGGTGAGATGGTGCACAAACTTCCCCTCTACCTCTCTGAAAAATTTGGTGAAGATCTAACAGTGCAATCACCGGGAAATCTCCGAATACTAACGTGCTGTTTGCACCCAGTTTTTCTACGCGTACATCTAGATTGGAATGACACCCTCATCGGCTCGGACCTCCTTTTCAAGATCCGTTCGGTGGGATCATGGATAATGTTGACAAGATCATCTCCACAAAATTTGAAGGCAATCCAATGGTCCAATCTCTAGAAAATCAAGTTTCTTTGTGCTGCTGTTCATGTCCAGATTTGACTACGCGAACGGTATAGTGGCACTATCACCCCTTTTCTCCATTGATCCGGTGAGTCTTTCAAGAATCTCTTCAATCAATTTGAGCCTTAGGTTCCTATGAACACTTCTATAAATTTTCACCTTGATCCATATATCCGTTTGTCGGGAATTGATCCATCTTCGACGTGCTGTCCACGGACGTCCAGATTGAATCTGCACAACATCTGACTTGTCTGACCTTTTTCCGTTGACTCGTTAAGAATTCTCCAAAACCCTTTGGTATCATTGTACCTCTGTATGTCTAGTTTTTAATCCAATTGGCGGATTACAATTTGGTTGAGCGAGCATCGTGCAGCGTCCAAAACTCTCCGGTCTGTCCAGAACCGATCTATGTCCAGTTCCAACTGTTTCGTGTTGCGAACGTCGCCCCTACCCATATAGTTAATCTCCTGTCATCTTGTGGTGCATCATGGCATTGTTTTCTGCCATTAATCCTTGTTTGAAAGCACTCACATCATCATGTGTTCATGTCTAATAATTTTGATCATCGTTTCATCATGCAATTGAATAGTATTTCATGTTTTCATATAGTCACATGTATAGTTCTTATGTAGTTCTTGTTTGTTGTTTATACAATGTTATCTACTGTATTACATAATATATGATTAGCATCTGTCTACTTTTAATATTTATTTAATGTGACTTAGTTTAGTTGTTGTTGCATGATGTATAGTAAATAGTGGTATGTGCATATATCATTATATATCATGGGCGCACATATAGTATAATTCTTGTTTATTGAATGATTGCTATATAATGGTTGGTCGTGATATCAACATTTTCTTATAACATGGTTAAGATTGCACACATAGCTCATATTTGTACAATGCATCTCAAACAGTTTGCATATATGTACATGCATACATACACAGCCCATTCCATATTTTAGATAACAGTTTACCGTGAATTTGTTTAGCACATTATTTTACTTATGTTTATAGTTAAATTATTTATTGGAACACTTAAGTTGTACATGTCCATCATGACTTTATGTTGCATAATCATGTAGTTGTATATAGATATATATATAAGTATCTAATTAATTAGACTTAATATTGTTGACCGTTTATATGTCAGAATAATAGCACTTTACTGAATTATTATCACTTGATCATGTTACATGTTAATTGGTTGTTATATAATGTGTATGTATTAGGACGCATAGGTTGTTATTTCATATGTGATACTAGCATGAAGGAATTCCATGTTACTTTGTTTTATATAGCAAGATAATTTATGTATCTACATATTGTCAGTATATAGATATATATCTATATTAGATAAGGTTATATGGTATTTTAGCGTGCTGTATCATAACGTATACTAGCATGCTTAGCTTGTTATCTTATGTTGCATGTTCATAAGGTGGTGTATAGTCACATATACATGGTTAACCTTTAGGTATCGATTATAATATATGTATATATATTGCTAATAATCAATCGTTACTAAAATAATGTTATTATTATGTGAAGTATGTGTAGATTGACTGCTATATTATATGTACACGATAGCATGAATAGGGTTGATGTTATTGTATGCGGCATATGATTGCATGTATGTTTGGTGCATGCCATATCAATGCTAGTTGTTATTTGGTCATATAGTTTAATCACCGTTTGCATTATTAATGATTGTTATTAGATTATAACTGCACGATCATATGTTATCTTATGCTACGCCATGACTAGTCTCTATTTCATGCCTAGTCTATCTAGCTTGTTACATGATGTCTAATTATATGTTGCACGGTAGTTCATATAGATTATCATGTCGTTTATTATCATTTCTTGCTGACTAGCATGTCAGGACCTTGCTTGTCTACTAGTATGATAGGTTATGCTTATTTTACTAGTATGCCGGATTTCCATGATTGGTGATAAGGGTGATCTATGATCGTCATTAACCATATCCTATCTCCAATTGCATGTCTATTCTCTATCTCGCATGTCCGGAAGACCATCTTTCGAGTACATGCACTCTATCCGGCTGAGATACATAATCTCACATCTTTCTATTTTATCCTTCAACAGTAATATCTCTTCACATTTGTCCTCCGACACCTATCCGACCTTGCTAGCCCTATTCTTCTGCTATTTCCATTTGGTATCTAATTTGGGGTTATATTTATTTGCTTTGCACTTTATTGCCGTTGCGATGAATAGAAAGTAACAACGTTAGGTAAGAACAAGTTCCTGCAGAAGAAGACCAACTCGTCAACGAAGGCATGCCCCCTCTTCTTGATCATGTTGATACTATATTTTCAAATTCATTATATTTTATTATTTATAAACATGCATGCTGTTTTATTCCAGTAGCTAGCGTGTCGATTGACACACCATTACATTTCCGCTTGTCGCCCTTTTACCTGTTACCCTGAGTAGATTATTTTAATATTCAGAATAGAGTAGAGAAATGCTTAGCCATGCTTAATTATCCCTAGGATGCTTTTATCTTGTCTCCTCGGAGGAACGATCTTTAGATCATTAATATCACTATTAAAACTTTATCAAATCCCAAAATCAACTTCCACATGCTGAATCAAATACATTTTCAAGAGCTAAAGTTTTAGACTGCAATTAGTAGAATAGGGTTAAGTTAATTAAGTCCTAATCCACGCATGCAATGTAGTATGCAACCATGATCAATCAAAATAATTTCCCAACCCTCCAGTAGCTGTAGGACATCTGTGTACCTCCACAATTCGTTTGGATAAAAGATTTTAAAAATTTAGAAGCTTAACCGGATCAACCTCCTTATTTAATCTCATCGTCATTTTATGTGAAAACTTTGCATATACCTGTCGCCGATATTATTCTTTGACCTCCTAAACCCAAGCCATGAAATCTTAGGTTCGATCTGTAAACCTAGCTCCAGGTATATGCATCCCATTTTCTTAATCGCTGTCCGAAACCCCAAATCTTAACTCAGTCGTTCTGAGGCAAACAACCTCCCCGGATCATCGTGTCATTCACCATTTCTCTGCCATGCATATTGTTTGATTTTTTTTTGAAGTATTCGGATTGCCCCTTTTATTCGATGTTTTCTTCCGACGCGTAGTCCACGGAGTGAAGTACGTGCGTCAGGACGAACCGACAACACCCCCACCTCAGGAACAGGAGCAGGATCTGCCAGGCAAGCAATCTCCCGCCTTGACCATTTTGAATCCTATATTTGTGAAGAATATTTATTTTGACTTCGAAACATGCATGCTATATTATAAACTGTATTTTATGTAGAATTAGTTATTTCCGATAGTTGCATATGGACTAGAGTCGAATACCTGATTTCTTGTAACCCTAGTGCTCCGTCGGTCGGTTTCCGACCGACAACATACCAAGGTTATAGGCAGTAGCCGATGCTTAGCCCTACTATAGTTAAAACTAAAATTTTGTTTAAACCCGGGGATGGGAAAATCAAAACCCGCGGATAACATATGTTATCCGCGGTGCATTTAAATGAAATGTTGCCAAAACCCAAAATGGAGTTGGAGATGATTTGGATTCGGGTAGGAATAAGGTGGTTTTGAAGGGAGACGAAGTAGCTGAAGGCTATTCGGTGTTCGCTGATAAACTGGAGTCCTACTCGAATCAGTTAAGGACCGAGCCACCGTGCCGCTAAACCAGTTCCCCCCACCGTACGTCCACATATCCTTTATGGGAAGGACTTGACTCGGTAACCCGCCTAATACTAGGGTTCGGACCCGTGGGAAGTAAGAAGTATGTGCTAGGTAGGACGTTGGGCCCCTAGAGAATTCTCACGGCGTCATTTGTGTCAAAAGTCCTAGATGGTGAGGCCCAAGGCGTGGGTGAGAATTCGACACAAAGATGAGAATAGTCCCACTTTAGGATTTGCGAGTCAAAATGTAAAGATTGGGTAAAACATCTAGCGGGTCCGACCCTAGGATGAAAGCAGGCGAAAAGTCTCGTTGTAATAGCCCTGTAAGTACACGGCGCGCAGTGTGCCCAGGGGGACTTACATCTTGTGGGTAAAGCCATACCACCTCTGCAGAGGATTAAAATCTATTCGAATAGCCGCGTCCTCGGTTATGGACATGAACTGGCACAGCCACACCCAGGCTAGATTAAGTTTTGTTTGCCAAAGTTGGGCAAAGGGATTAAGGACGTGGGCATGATGTGTCCACAGTTTGGGCAATTTAGGCCATGAGTCGGTGGTAAGGAAATTGCCGAAATAACCCACCGTATTGCCGGGAGTGACCGGATACGGCTTAGTGTTGGGAAACCTAGTTATCGGATGAGTGAAGCTACCGTTTCGATGATGGAGCCATGGCGGCAAGTGGAGCTATCAGGTAATAGGTCATGAGATGTTTAGCGGTGTTTACCGCGCAAGTTGAGAAAGAAGAGGATGTGATGGGATGCTGTTGATTTGCTACCAGCTTTTCCCAAACTGCTTTATAATCTATTATGCAGTATTTCCAAATTCAGAACTTACATTTCCGCACAACTCCCAACATAGGTTAGAGCTATCCTTTGAAATATCCCTGCATGAAATATAGCTGTATAATCCCCCAATGGGGATTGCTTGCGAGTACATTCAATGTACTCACCTGGCTTGTTGAATTGGCCAGAGGAGGAAGAAGACTTCAATTATGAGGAGGGCGACAGCGAAGCCGAGGCTTAGAACGTTTTCCCCAGTCAGCTGCCTGTTGGGTCGGCAAGCCGATGGGCTATCCACTTCGTTATGTTTTTCCGCTGCAGTTTTATTCGGCCAATAGGCCATGTATCGAATCTCGACCGTAATGGTCTAACCGTGTAATAAATCCGGTACTGTATGTGTATGCTATCAAGTATTTGTGCGTACTGGCTACTGATCCAGGGACCAGTACAGTAATCACAAATGACGTGTCCGGCCTTAAAATCGGGCACGCCACAGGTATCGACATTGCCGTACCGCAGAAGGGTGGACGTAGCTATGAGAACCTCGTCACAAAATGGGGCCACGTAGGGTAAGCAGGTGTACGCTCCTCCGTGTCGAAACCTAATGGGCATGTCGCATCGGGAGGAGATTAGCTAAAAGAAATCGTCACGATGTCCCTGCCGGTACACCGATGGGTGTGTACTCTACCAGTGGCCACTGGTGGGCAACAAGGCGAGATTGTGTCATGTGGGTAAAGTGTACAACCTCTACAGAGTGTCAAACTAATCGATTAACCGTATCCACTGTCACGGATGGCACATGGCTCATTCCTGATGAAAAGGACATATTTTTCTCCCCCTTGCTAATTCCCTTTACCCCAGTTCTGAAAATGTGAAAAGGTGGTTGGAACCTATTTACGAGTTTAGGCCAGATGCCTTACTCGCATGTGTTGGTCGTGGACCCTCACATTCATGAGAAACACCCCTGATAATAAAACTAGTTTTCATCAAAATGATGCTTCCGAAATTACCGTACTATTATAACCAAAGCTGCTTTTACGCAAAAAAAGCCATAAAATCCGTCCTTTGCTTAAGCCTGCACATAGTCGTAAGTTTGCTTATGAGGGGGCACGCTGGGTACGTGAAGTACTCATCGAGCATGTTATTTGTTGGACGTGTTCAGATATCTATGAGGATGATGAAGACTATGAGGAATCTTCTACGTCAATGCTGAGGTTTAGGTCACGTGGTCTCCGTCGACTGCCTGTGGTTGAGATGGAGACATCTACGCTTTATTTTCCGCTGTGTTTCTGAATGGGAAGGGACATAAGTCCTAATTACTTTATTTAGTCATATCACTGCTATAACTCAATTGTTTTTTGTTCTAAAATATTTCGTGATGTGTGCAGTGATATCAATTCGCCTATGTTCATCAGCTTGATCCTGAACTGATGAGGAGATACACAGGGAGGATCTAGAAGTTAAGTCCGGATCCCCACACTTTGTACGTGATATTAGGTCAGTACGTGGGACTAATCGAGCTCATTATATCTATAACCCAACCATTTGTCCATTTGTACTAAGCTGATTAGTTGTTTGTATATGGTATTAAATCACTTGCAATTAAAGTTTGGATCATGATTAGTCGATTGTTTGTATGTTATATTCAATCAATATACGGAGTTACGGTTCAAATCACTGGTTGTGGATCATTAATAATTAAGTTACACTGGATCAATGATGGATAATGTTTAGGTATAGTTATAAAGATCTATCGGTTATGGTCCATTAATAATAAAGTTCCACCAGATCAATGGCCTGGTGATATTCAGCTGCAGTTATAAAAATTTATCAGTTGTGATCAGTTTAGGTACAATTATGAAGATCCATCTGCTGTGATATGTTTAGGTACAATTATAAAGGTCTATCAATTGTGATATGTTAACTTAAGTTATGATGATCTATTGGCTATGATCTATTGAGATACAACTAAGAAGATCTAATGGTTATGATTTGGTTAGTTAAAATCATAATGATCTATTGGCTATGATTTGTTTAGGTACAAATATGAACATGTAGTAGTTATCGTGTAATAATAAAAAAGGTCCACCAAATTAATGACGAATGCTTTTTTTTTGGTAATCTAGCATATCTATCATTTTTCTGGTTAACCCGTCATGTACTTTTAATATATAATAGATTTATCTTGACGACTATCAAACTTATCAAACAAGTCAATAATCTCATCGAAGGTGACCTTTCCAACTATTTCCTTCTCAACATAGATGATCATGTAATGTTAAAATGATGGAACGATACTGATCGAGGCTGACGGGACGTTGGCATGGTAGCTCATCGAACAAGTTGATAATCTCATATGAGGTGACCTTTAAAGCTACTTACTTCTTAATATAGACTATCATGTAATGCCAAAGTGACAGAACGATGGTGACAGAATGACGACACAATAGGATTGTTGCTCGACAAAGCATCAGAGAGGCAGCTTGCTTGCAGTGCCCTATCATAGTTGGAGCTTGGATAACAACGATGACAGTCAAGAATTGAGTTGAGTAAACTCTCACATTGATTTGAATCCTCTAATGGCCGATTGCGATCATAGGTTGTAGCCTTGTGCCCACATACATAATTCTTGTAAGATTGGTTTTTGTTGGGCACTTAGGCCTAAAGTACAAGTACATGCACTTTTATTGGACTAACTACTAATTATCTAATTAATATATATGTAACGTACTTAGTACTAGTACTAATACGTAGTAAAAATAGTTAAGAGGAGGCTGGTCGATGGAGGGGATTTGGTTCTCGCCCCCTTGCCTCTGGATGAAAACTATATCTCATGTAAGATAACACTAAATTATGGATCTCCTATCATTCCATCATGCACACACTAAATGCATTTTCTCATCTATAAATACAAACCATGGATGCAACCATTAGGAGTACCCTAAAGTCACAACATGGAACTTAAAAGGGGTATAGATAGGCTTGATTCAGCGTTGCATTGGGTGAACCGTAGTATTTAAAATATACAATTTTTACACTCAGATTTGATGAACTATGGTATTTAAAATATGTATTTTTGACCCTTCACTTCCAATGTTCATGAGCTAAACTTGAAATCATGTAGGGTCCTTCAATATTAACACTAAAGTGAAAGAAAAAATGTGTTGGAGCCCGAAGTGTTATATACGAAAATTAGATACATACTACTATAAAGTAAGTGAAATCAAAGATCGAAAAATCCATTAGGGGCATGTACCATAGCTAGTTTTATCCGGCGACGCTTCTCACACGTTCTTGCATGTCATATCTACCCCTCTGGCAATTTTCTCATTCGATCAACACGACAACACAACTCATTCCTCTCCCCTCACCATGCACACAAACTAACAATCTGCTCTCACCTTGCTGCTCTTCCACTTCCTCTGTCTCACTCCTACCTCTGCGCCCACCGGTGTCGTCATCGTAGACTACGGTAGCATATCCTTCCTCGCGTCCTTCCCTCACCCTTCCCCTCCTTCACCACCCTCCTGGAGCCCCACCTTCCCCTTCATCTGGTGCGGGTGGAGCACTGGCCTCATTAGCGCTAGCTAGATCTCAGGGAGGATGGGCCAGAGCCGAGTGGTTCATCCATATGGAAGATGGATAGCACCACTCCCATGTGTAAATATGTGATGATGGTGAAGGAGTGCAAGCGATGGGAGAGCTGGTGGATGGAGAATTATAGTAGCAATGATGGATAACCACGCGGCTAGAGCGGTGACTATTTTGCAATCACCCTCCATGTCGTCCTAGCCGCAGCTATGGTTGTAAGCTCTAAGTCTCTGACGACTGTGAGTACCTCGGCATGGCCATCACCAATGTCCTCAACCACACTGTCGTGACTAGGTCATCCTTGCCTAGGCCGACAATCTTGTCACGCCGTCAACACCCCTGAAGGTACCCTAGCCTACTATCCACCCAATTTCTCATTCCTCTACCCGATTCTACGCTACCCAATTAAATTCATGGTAATCAGATACAAATTATATAATAACTATAATTGAAAAGGCTGATAACTTATATATGTGCCTAAAAATTTACTTCACTTGTGACTTATGAACATGAGTTAGTTTTGTATGTCCCGGTAACTGTGAAACAAATTCATGGTAATTGTGTCAGAATTATATGATAACAGTAGCCTAAGAACCTGATCTTCTGAATATGGAGTTAGTTTTGTATCTCCATGATAATTGCAAACTAAATCCATGGTAACTGTGTCAGAACTATATTATAACTATTATCGATAACCTCATAACTTATACATGTGCTTGAAAGGTTACTCCCTCTCATCCTTCTATTTATGTGTTAGTCTATACACCGTGATAACTGTAAACTAATTTAATGGTAACTGTGCCAAAACTATATGATAGTCGTTATCCAAGAACCTCATAACTTGTGCATGTGCTTGAAAGGTTTACTTCTCTCATGCTTATAATATGTGTTAGTTTGTATACTTCTAATAACTGTAAATTAAATTTATTGTAATTATGTCATAATTGTACATGTGCCTATAATGATACTTCTCTAATGTCTCATTGAATACGAATTGATGCTTTTCCTTGAAACTGTTGTCGCTAATACATTGATAGAATTGTATAGTACATTAACCCCATCTATTCATCCTTAGTGTTGTTAATAGTGATTTCTTTGTTGTGCTATGCAGATTTGTGGATTTGAGTAGCACCAGTGATAAGGATGACAGCAACCCTTATCGAGGACAAGTTTTGCAGACCGAGGCCATAGCGCGTTGCAAGCGAACGAGGAAGGGTGCTGGGACTTGGGGATTTTGGAGGCGGTAGTGTCCATGGCCAGTGTCACAATAAGGGCTAGGAATGGGCATCATGGACATGGGGATCTCGGAGATGGATGCGCCCATCAACAGCTGTGGGAGATAGTGATGGAGTGGGGCCAGATCGATGATCACGTACCACGGAGACGAAGCGGTGGAGTGTGAGCAGGATGATTTTTGTCTAGTGACAAAGACTTCAACATAAATGGCCTTGTCTTGCCTCCATCGGAATGTTTATATTCCAACTTGTAAATTTGGCTCCGTGATGTTTTATACTCCACGTCCTAATGTGTGGTACTAGTACTAGTACTAACTAATGATTGCAATTCATGTCATTGCTTGTTGCTTAACTGAGCTACTTGTTCAGCTTCTATGTACATGCACAAGCTAGACATGCATTAGGACTCAAATTTCTATACAGGAACAAGCTGGGGTGCTGGGAGAGCGTACTGGAGACGGATGGACGCGTTCTCTGACATAAACCTGCGACGAGAGGACTAGGAGGCTATTTTTCAACATGGCCCGTGATGGAAGGTCTAGGAGGCCGTTGTTGCCTGACACTACTAGGGCACGATAGCTATGTTGTCACCTCCATTAAAGATATACCACTATAAACAAAATTACCATCATCTTCTTCCTTTCTCCTCCCAACCTTAATTGCTTCCACCGGCTCCCCTAGCGGTCGCGATTGTACGGAAATTCCCTAACCCTCCTCATCTCCCAAGGCCACGTGTTGGCATCCAAAAATCAAAGAGGAAGAGGTGCATGGAAACATGTTGATGAGAGCCATGGGAAGTGGCAGTGGGCATGCATGTCATCATTGCTCCTCTAGTGAACTCGGCATCAAGGAAGAGAGGGTTTTTACTCGTGGAATCATGGACATGTTGCAGGATCCAACAATTTTAGAGTGGTGGTAACCACTAATGAGAGGGAGGCGGCGACTACTGATGGATCGGAAGGCAAGCGGCAACACCAGTGGCAATGAGGGAGGAGAGATGGATACTAGCGCGGGTAAGAAATAGGGATGGGGAGTGGAGATGGTGCACATGGGCACATGGAGTCGATATGGGTGCTACGCGATATCATGCATGGCCACTATCATTGCACGCTTCAGGTAGATTAGCGCGACATCATCGAAAGCACCTTTAGTAGCGTGAGGCGTCTCTAGTGGTGGACTCTGAGGGGTTGTCGATAATGAGGAATTAGATGAGGGCCAGGACGAAGGAGATTGAGAAGAAATGAAACATATAAGTATTTTTTATCTATTATGTCTTCATGAAGGGATTTGATAAAATATTTTATTTTGCTTTGTCTTTGATAAAATATCTCATTATATGTCACTAGCAGTTAGAGTTTAGAGCTACCTATCAATGACATATGATAGGATATTTTATTAAAAAGCAAAGTAAAATTTCAGACACTAATTTAGATTCAACTAATAACATCTTCCACCATTTTGTTTAGAGGAGTACAATTATCCGCTCCATGCTAAAAGACAAAAAGAAAAGGAGGAGGAAAAACTGCAAACGGGGAGGAGTACAATGATCCCCTCCATGCAAAAGGACAAAAAGAAAAGAAGCAGGAAAAACTGCAAACGGGTCCGTAGGGTACTTAGGGTCTTCATCACCATTTTAGCTTCAACTAATGACATCGAAACCAGCCGATTAGCCTCCCTCACCTTCCTTCTTCCTCCTCCCTCCCGGTCACCGTCGCTCGTACACCAGCTCCTCCCTTCCCTCCCGCCGGGCACGCCCGATCCGGCCTTCTCCTTCCCTCTCTCTCTTCCTCCTCTCGATTCCACTCTTCGATCGGTCTCCGGCGCCGCCTCGCTTCCTCCCCCTCTTTCCTCGCGCCGCTGCCACCAAACCCCGCGGTGATTCGACGTGGCGCGCTCGACGCGCGCCAACGCAGTGGCACGCCTCGACGCCGGGAAGCTTTCCCACCCTGCGCCACGCGCCCTGGGCCTTCTGGCGGATAACCTGGTCGGTGCTCGTCGTCACCGGAGCTTCTCATGTTGGACCCAAGATCCGAAATCTACCCCACCATAGAGTATCGCCCTATCCAGCCCTCCGACCTCGAGGTTCTTGAGAAGATTCATCTCGCGCTGTTTCCCATAAGGTAACTACTGCAAGTGAATGCTTCTTACGCTGTTCTTGCTCATACTGTTATTACCTCACTTGCAAGTTTACTTCTACAATTGTTGCGATCCATTTACGAATTTCCGATTATTGGGCCAGTTAATCACCTGCTTCTTGGTTCCTTATGTTGAGGTACGAGAGAGAGTTCTTCTTGAGTGTTGTCAATGGCCATGGTATTATTTCCTGGGGTGCTGTGGACACCAGCAGATCGGACGAAGGCAGGGATGAGCTGATAGGCTTTGTAACCACGAGGATGATTGCAGCAAAAGATAGCGAGGTACAATATAGAGGATGTACTTAAAAGTGGTATGATCTTGCTGCTGATCTCAGTGGAAATAATCATTTGAATTTGCAGATTGAGGACTTATTTAGGTATAACAGCTCGAGCAAAGATCTAACACTTCTGTATATCTTGACGCTCGGTGTAGTGGATAGCTACAGAAACCTCGGCATAGGTTTTTACCTGTCTCCTTATCTTAGCTTTACAGTTTGTAGATGGTGATTCGGTTGATCCTCACAATAATTCAAATTTGCAGCATCTTCACTGGTTCGGGAGGTGATTAAATATGCTGCGAGTATATCAAATTGCAGGGGTGTTTATTTGCATGTCATTTCATATAACCAGCCTGCTATCAACTTTTACAAGAAGATGCTATTTAAGTTAGTCAGAAGACTTCCAATGTTCTACTACATAAGAGGGCAGCATTATGACTCATACTTGTTTGTGTACTATGTCAATGGGGGTCGTACACCTTGTTCGCCACTGTAAGTAACCACTTCCGTGTTGCTAAGCATGCTAGTTTCATCTTCGCCAGTTATCCAATGTTATGTTTTCATATGATTTTTCTGTCTTCAATGCTCAATTTTTTGTTAGGATAGTATGCAAACTCGACTGTCCCATGAAGTCTTTCATGCTTGTTGCGGTCAATTGTGTGAACCCTGTAGTGTGCTTGGTTTCGTTGATAGCTTTAGAACTGTTAATGTTACGCATCAGACCTGGACCTGTCCACATGGGACTTGTCACAAGGAGTTGTCGTTGTGAAATCAAATGTATCAAGTCCTCTCATGTTCATCTTGCACAATTTTATTTATTTTTGCTGCAATGCAAAATTTGCAATGCTAGTACTCGTGCATGTGTACACAACTTAGGTTTTTTAAGCAGTTTACATAGATCAAGCTGAATCTAAACTAAAACATCAAATGCATAAACCTTGTATCCTCATGTGTCAATGCCTTCTTATTGACCAACCAACTAAGCAAATTTCATACTTTCCAGCTCACACTTGCATTGTGGACTTTTGCCTCCTTATGCAACCTTTGGTTTTGACGTTTTCTCGTGAATGCATTATTGGGTACGTCCTGACTAACTAATTATTTGAAGAGCATGGACCTTTGGTAGCCTTCCATTATTGTTTTTAGGCATTTCAAATTCAAATGGATGACATGAAACATGATATAAGTTTTAGTCAAATAGTACATGAAATGCAAGGTTACAAGTTCAAACTAAGTTACTGTATTGCAAATTCCCACCCAACTTCCAGCAAACTTATATGTCTTGACGTGCAAGAATTTTGTTTAGAGAGTGGCATGGACTGTCCAACAATAGTTCGTACCCATTAGCTCTAAGAGGCATCAATTTGGATGCAACTGTGTGAACATCAGGTCCTTCAAACCCTCAACACACAACTGGAGCTTAATAACTAATTGAAATAAAACAAGATCATCTAGCGGATGATGTTTATATGTAGTGTGGCAGATTTGAATTGGTATGTTTCATTGTTTCAACATCTTGCTAGATGATCTCAACCCTGATCGATGAGGTGAGGGTGATATCTGCCCTTCCTTGTCCCCTGGTCAAAGAAATCGGATGGCAACAATTCCAGGGATTTGACCCCACCAGAATCTGCCCCTGAGGTCCACACTACTCCTGATCCATGAATGCTCAACTCCCACGAGGCTATTACATAGTCTTGATTTTTCCCACTCTTTATGAACTAACTTCAAAGGCTCGAACATGACTTGCGCGTTTGCATAGCGAACTGCCAACCTCGATAAAGCACCTCCACTTCAATTCCTATTGCACCCGTTGGTTATCCTATAACGCTATAACTGATATGTTGTTATTTCCTTCAGAACAGATTGTAGCACCAAATACTTGACAAAACATTGGTCTATACACTAACTGCTTTCCTATTCTATATGAAATTGTCTGAGTCTTCTGTTAAACAAAGTTTGTTCTTCCTACATTTACTTTGCTGTTTCTAATTTAAAATTTTGTGATAAATACCCTTTGAATCCTGTATATGTTCTCAGGTATTGTGCTTCTAATTTCTTGCAGTAATAGGACTCAATGAGCAACGCTTTTACCACCTACTATAAACAATGCTTAATGAGTTATGAGAATGATCAGAGTAGAGTCTCAGTTTTGTGGGCAGTAATACTCATGTTCTGTCATTGCAACTTTAATACAGATGTTTAAGCTAACACCTTCTTTGGGTATTGAGTCTTTCTTTTTTTTGCGGGATTTTGGTATTGAGTTTGAAAGATATATTTTGCAAAAGTAGGCCACATATTCACTGAAGAGCACTGGTTTTGTTGGATTCCCTATAAGGCTATAACGACCTGTCATGATACTGGGCATGAACTATATTGGTTGATTAACACCAATGAACATTGTAATAAAATCAACTCGTGACCCAAACAGCCCGTAGACATCAAATTCGGTCCAGAAGAATTTAATCTTTAAGTTTGTGGACCCTTTCTATTGTCAAATTATTTCAGGGTTCTAATAACAATGTACCATCATCTTGCTGTCCAATGATGCACTAATAACGCATGGCAATCTTGTGCAGGGAGATTGTAACTTCATTTGTTGTTGAATTCAGGGCTTTCCTAAAGATGATGGTTGGCAAGTTCTGGAGCAAAGAGGAAAAAGGTACCCCAAGATGGTCCAAATGTAAGGAATCGACCACTCTCTTGGTCACACAGAATAATAAGAGGATCATCAGCGGTGAAGATACGAGATGCCACGTGTAATTTTAGGTGCACCGAACATAATGTTTTCTCTTGTTTTCATGGAAACATCAGTTTCTTGAAAACAGTCGCTTGCAATGTTGTTTTACCTTTCTGATACGTTAGCAAACCAGGTATATAATTTCTCAGATAGTCATAGTCACATTCATTGTTGTAAAGAGAGGGAATCAAATGGAGAAAATAAATGCCACCTACTTCTTTGAACATCGGGTAGTCATGTATACAATCATGCAATTTTTGTTGATTGAACACTGTTCCAGTAGGAGTTATTACTTTTATTTTTTTCATCCAAGACCAATTCTTCTTTTAAAAATCAGTATTACTTCTTGATATATGGAGAAAGAATTAAGGTTGATCTTTTGACATGAACAGAACCACATTGAACTAAAATACTAAAGACTGAAGTAGGCAGGAAAGAAGCTGAAGAGGGACATCAAATGTATAATCGAGTGTATGTCAGGCAATTACTTCTTCCTTTTTGCGGCAGTTACTTCAGCAATAAGCAAAATGCACATTTTACTCTCTGCGGCCAAATTACTATCTGCGTGCGACTGCTACCAGTAAATACGGTCAAACAAAGCTACATCTCCAATGTTTAGGTATTAAGGTGAGTTCCATTATAGTTGTTATAGCCAATAAAAAATACTGTAATATATAATATCTCTATGGGTCTTAAGAGCAACTCTAGCAGATTCCCTAAATCCCTCTAGTCTTTAAAAAAAACTACTATTATAAAGAATAGAGGACAAAATCTCACTCTAACAAATTCCCTAAACCTCCTTCTATCCCTAAAATTTTTAAAGTGCACTTTAAAAACAGACCTCTAGTCTTTATATTTAGAGAAAGGGGGGGAGATTTTACAGTGCACTTTATATGGGGATTTTTTTGCGCCAGGGACATTTCACCCCGTCCGTTCTTCCCGCCCGCGACGCCGCCGCCTGCTGCCTCGCCGATGCGCCGCCTCCGGCCGCCCGCCGCGCCTGCCCACGACCCCCGCGTCCCATTCCGCCGTCGGGCCCGAGCTCCCGGCCACCTCCGACCATCCCGCCGTCGCCCGCCCGACCACCACCATGGCCGCACCTCCCGAGGTCCCGCGCCTCCCGAGCTCCCGCCGGCTCCCGCACCTCCCGCGTCGGCCGCCGCTGCCCCTGCACGGGCCGCCTCGCACTGCCGCCGGCCGCTCCGCACGAGCGCGCACGCTCACGGACGCACGCCCGAGCCGCGCCGCCGGCCGCTCCCGCAAGGGCGCCCGCGCGCCACCGCGCCGCCGCTGCCCCTGCACGGGCCGGCCGCTCCCGCACCGGCAGCCGCTGCCCCCGCTCGTGCCGGCTACCCCGCGCGCCGCTGCCGCACGAGCGCGCGCCGCCGGCCGCTCCCGCACGAGCACGCGCGCCGCCCCGCCGTCCCACCGCCCGCCACGCCGCCGGCTAGCACCCGCGCCGCTGTCCCTGCACTGGCGCGCCCACGGACGCATGCTCGTGCCGGCCGCGCCCGCGCCGCCCGCGCCCACGCCCACGCCCGCGCCGCCTGCGCCCACGCCCGCGCCCACGCCCACGCCCACGCCCGTGCCGGCCATGCCCGCGCTGCCGCCGGCTGCTCCGCCGCGCCGCTCGCTACCCCGCGCGCCGCTGCCGCTGCACGGGCGCGCCGTCTCCGCCTCTGCCAGCCCGGCCGAAGCACGCCCTCAAGGTGTTCGATGAATTGCCCGAAGTATTGAGCAATGAGAAAAAATTATAAAGGCAGGGGATTTAGGGAATCTGACTTTGCACACTTGCTCTGGAGTCTTTATAAAATTTTAAAGAACACTTTAAAACTGTTTTAAAGGCTCCCTTTTTAGGGAATCTGCTAGAGTTGCTCTAAGCTGGGTTCTACATGTCAATATTTTCTCTTCTAGTTTTAACCCCTCAAATCATGTGAGAGAAGAGAGAAATAGTTTTTTATTCTTTATGACTTGGTTTTAGCACTATGACCCGGTCTTAAGTTTTTTAGCTTAAGATCTTTTCCCACAATACTTAAGACCTGATCTTAAACCTATTTCTTTATTTAAAACCTCTATTTTTTCAACATTAAAGATGCTCTTAGTGTAACAAGAACAACGAGCAATCTGACCGTGCATACAATGCAGAGTTCACTTCACGATCCACGTAGCCGCGCTCGGGAGTCCAAAACCGAAGCAAAAACCACGTCGAAACCGACGTGGGCAGGGAAACCATTTTGTCTTCTACGCGTGCCAAAAGGCTCAGAAAAATAACACCCCACGTCCACGTCCACGTCCACGTCCCGCACGACGCCACGCCGCGCGCGGAGCACGGCCACGACGCGAAGAGGAGCCAGGAACCCATCGATGTTGCCACGCGCACAGGCACGGGGGACGCGACGCCACGCATCCGTGCGCCGCCTCCGCGGCACGGCATATGCGAGCATGCGACGGTTAAGCCCAACAAACTAGTGTGCCGCCTCACGATTCGCACCCGCAGAAACGGCATTAAACCGTAGATCGGCTGCGGCCGCCGCCGCGGGGCCGTCGTCGCCTCGGTTCCACTGTTTGCGCTGTACTTTACCTTCCCTTCCCGACAACGTCGCCTTCGTTTCCAGAAAAGCTTCCTCCGAATCGCGGAACCGGAGCTTATAGCCGGGTGCAGAAGGGGGTTAGGGGGAGAGACAGGCGGAGGCGGAGGCGCAGGCGGAGCCATGCGCACCAAGCATTTGATACCCAACCACGCCGCCGGGCTCACCTACGCGAGCGCCTACGCCGCCGCCGTGGAGGGCTACGGCGATGGCGGGGGCGGCGGCGACCCGTTCGAGGGGTTCCCGGACGCAGTGCTCGGGCTGATCGTCTCCAAGCTTCCCTTCAGATCCGCCGTCGCCGCTTCCGCCATCTCGCGCAGGTGGCGCGGCGCGGTGGCCGCCGCGCCGGTGCTGGACCTCGACTTCGCCGCGGCGTTCCCAGCCGCGCCTCGCCGCAGGACGGCATTCGCGGCCGCCGCGACCGCCGCGCTCGCGCTCTCGCATCACCCGCTCCGCCGCCTCCGCCTCGCGCTCGAGGGACTCTTCGACCAGGTCTTCGCCGCCTCCGCTGCCGGCCACGTCGCCTCCTGGCTCGCCGCCGCCGCGGCTCGCGGCGTCGAACAGTTGGAGCTCCACCTCCCCCGCTCCCGCCTCGCCATACTCCCTCCCTCCCTCCTCGCCTGCACTAGCCTCACATCCCTGACCCTTCGCCTCGACCACTACGCCCTTCGGCTCCCTTCCCTCTCTCCTCTCACCTGCCTCTCCCGCCTTCAACTCGCCTCCGTTTCGGTCGCTGGCCACGACGACTTTTTTGAAGACCTCTTCTCTCACTGCACGCAGCTCGGGTACCTAATCCTTGAACAGTGCCATATTGGTGCACTCCGGCTAGCCGGTACGCCGCAGCTTTGCTCGCTCGCCATCACGGACTGTTCTTGGACCCAGCAGTCGTCTATTGCCATTTCTGAGATGCCGGCGTTGCGTACTCTCCGCTACTCGGGTGCAATGGCAAAAAGGCACATGATTGATGACGCTGTTTCTTTGGACGAAGTCGTTCTGGCCATTGAGAAGCCACAAGTTAAGCTCCAGGAGCCTTATCTCAGAGAGCTTCTTACTTTGGTTGGCAACGTAGGGAGCCTAGTGCTTTCGCCCTGGTGCATTGAGGTATATCACTTATTAATCTGGTGAAGTAATTTGTTTTTGAGGAATCTAATTATTCAGCTGTGAATAACTTGAAGCAATTTGCACGCCCTGAGGAGTGGTCGAATGTGCGGCTAGTCAAGGTGAAACGTTTGGCATGCATAATAGAGAGGAGGGAAGAAGGTGCTCTATCCATTGCTCCATTGCTTGTGAATTGCCCAAATGTGGAAGAACTTTCTGTGTCTGTCGTGGTGAGATATACTTCCTTGAGTTCTTTCACTGTTCTGATAACTCTGCTGCAAATGGTTCGTCCAAAAAAAAACTCTGCTGCAATATAATGATGGCAATGCTAATGATGTGATTGTGTGTTGTTGCAGCCATCTCAGTGCAAGCGGAGATGGTGTAGCGACGATGGAGTTGAATATGGTGTTATGGGTGGTAAAGGGGTCACTGTGAAGCATCTCAGGGCAGTTAGGATGGAGTACATTGATGAGAGCAAGAGTGGATTGGAGCTGGTTAAGCTTCTGCTCAAGAGTGCGCCAATGTTGGAGATGGTGACAATTGTGCCTTCCATGGATGGTCTTGAGCAGGCCAAGTTCAGGCGCAGGGTGTTGAAGTTCAAAAAGGCCTCCAGGAATGCCAGCATCCAGTTTTGCCCTACTGCATGATGAGATGATTGTGTGTTAGTCAATTAGTGAATCCTCATGATGAGTCCTGGAAGGAATAAGTAACTTGGCGACCATTAGTGAGGTTCTTCCAGTCCTGTTCTGGCTACTTCTAACTTGTTATGGAGCTGCTAATTATCATTTCAATTCATCGCCAGCTACATTTAGCTTGACTGGCCTATAAATTTGAAATTCTTTGGTGAATCAACTTTCATTTTAAATGAAACTTTATCTTTGTTGGATACCAATACTAAGTTTTATGATTTAAGATCAACATGAATAGTATATTCCTTCAAAAGCTAAATTTGAAGAAAGGATATACTATCGCGTTGTGCAAAACACTGTGTATCTGTTTGGCCTGGATGAGGATTATGTAATTAGATAACTTTTGGGGCCATGCAACCCAACAAAAATGCTTATTAGATAAGCTATGAAAGCTACATGTGTATACCAAACTTATAACCTGCTGTAAAACTTATATGATCCAAAAGACCCCTCCAACCTGCACTATTTTCTATGTTAAAGACGGGCATAGTTTATTTTTAATGATATGTCTTAAGTGACTAGGCCAATTATGTTAAAATGTATGATGGCACGTAGATAAGTGTGAATGACATCCAGACCCGCTATTTAGCTTTGATGATATTAGCTGGTGTTCTCAACAATACCAGCTCCAGAAATGTCGGCCTCTTGAACTCTAGAAATTGGCTGGTTCTGACAATCTGGGTAAGCACACATCTAGAATTTATTTCTTCTCTCTCTTTTTTTTGCATGATATAGAACACAATATGATTGTTCAATGTTCATGAAAAGGCCATGTGAGAATCGTCCAGAACCGATTTGCATGCATCACCTATATCTCTGCAAACATACAAGTTATAACTCTGGCTTACCTACACCCTGTCCTCGACTGTAACATTGAACCAGTGAAAAAAGACCAGTTCCTGCTAGAGAGATAAGTTCATCTGAAAGAAAGAAAAGAAACATGAGATGGGTAGTGGTAGTAACTGGATGAAAAGAAATTGGATCTACCCAAGTGAAACAGTTATCTGTAGCCTCGACCCTTCAGTATTGTGTTCCAGTTTGCGTTCAACTTGTCAACTCATCCTCATTTGGTAGCAGAATAAGTAACATGGCTAAGCTTCTACCTGTAGCAGGCTGATTAGAAAATCCATTCTCAAATTCCTTTGTCTGTAGATACATTCTTCAAAAACATTGTTCAAGGGCTCGCGCGAGAGCTCTTCTGGTCTATTATATGGCACTTCTAAATTCCTGAATTATCGCAACTACAGTTGAAGGGCTTACTTTTGATTAAACCTATGCATGCCTACATCTATGTCACATACAGTAGTAGATACTCGTTAATTAAGCATCAGGATCGTTCCTTACGGTCTTGATACCCACCGAGATTGAAAGAAGTCCGATCTTTTGAACAAAGTAGCTTGCTATCGCCTTCTTGAAATACATTTTGTCCTTGACCTTATTAAACATTTAGACCCTGTTTGGATAACGGGGATGTGGATCCAAATCCTTGAGATTTCCGTTGATGTTTTTGCAGTTTGAAAAAATAATACGCTCTTAAATTTCTTTTATAATATTACTCCTCAAATCTACATAATCGTGATCATAAGAAACTAATCTAGAAGATAAATTCGACTTATCCCTGTGTTGAAGAAAAACTATATATCTTGTTGACTAACTGTTGGATAAAAGTTAGAGAATTTGATCTTGGAACGCATGTGCACCTAAAAATCAACAAAAGGAATAGTTCGAATTTGAACTATATCCCAAATTCCCAAAGCAATCTTCTCGTCCAAAGATCCCTAAGAGTAATCCCTACGGATTGAAATGGATTTTGGTTCAAATTCCTTGTCTATCCGAAAGGATTGAGTCAGATCAGAGGATATCCAAACGAGCTATAAACTATTCTTTCACCTTACAATGCCTGGAACTCCTAGCAAACCCATAACGTTATATTAGTGGTTTCAGAAACTCATCCCGAGGAAATGTTAAGAGGACAGATGGTCCCAGACCCAAGACCACAGCTCACTAGTAGAACTGAGTCGGATTAGAGACGATGTTGTTATTAGGAGTGGCCCAAACTTCCCGTGGTTTGCTTGCTCAGAGGCTGGCAGATTCAGAAGACATAGATAATTGTAGCGATGTTGCCATGCTGGAGCAGGACAATGATGTAAATTATGAAATCGTCCTGGCATTCTTCCATCAGAAGAAACGATGAGTTATGATGTTGAAGGAAGACTAATCAATTGTCCTGAGTTAAAGTGTACGGTTGTCCTGTACTCTAGTAGTTATGTTATCTGAAATCAGTCTACTATTCTAGTAGAGGGGCATATTGTGAAAATGCACTTCTTTTTTAAAATCTGAGAAGTACCATTTACTACTAGGAAAGAGGGTACTTTACATGATTACATCCATGTAAATTTTTAGCTTCAAATACGATTCTATTTACATAATGCTCCCTCCATCTAAAAATATAAAATACACATGTCTTTTAATATCACCTTTAACGAAAATTAGTCCAACAAATCATTCCCCGATGGCAATGCTTCATGCGCCAGATAACTCGACTTACAGGCCTTGACGTCGCCATGCAAGTTGGGTGTCCTCGCAGTTTTCTAATCCAATTTTTTTAATCGAGTTCACGTATCTTAACATGAGCATATGTCTACGTCGATGAATTTCGGAGTTTTCTGAACTGGGTAAGTGCGCGAACAAATTAGGTCTTGAAAAATCGCGTCAACCAAGGTCATAGTATTAGTTAACCTGTGTCATCGAGCAACTGCTGCTTGATTGATTAATTGGAGACATGAGGACTTGTTAGAGGGGTTTGGACCTCGTGTCGATTGATTCTTGAGAGAATAAAGAGATCCGATGGAATGTTTTAGCCATACAGATCATGTCCGTTGTGTCCATGAAGGTCTCTTGTCCCCACCCTTAATAGCACAGTGAGGACAAGGTCCGCTCATTATAAGGGGTTGTCTTGTACTAGCACTAGGTAAATTCAGGCCCAGTGAGTGTGGATGTAACTATATAAGGATGTTACTTTGATACTTTAGCTATGGAGTTCACTACGAACAAGCCATATTTCCAAGCATTTCAGTTCGTGCACTTGGGTTGTACACTTGTACTACAACAACACCTTTTCCCCAACAGAGCTTGTACTACCTACTAAAATTAGCGGTGAAGCTCCGTAATTCCAAAACTGCAACGCCTTTTCCTTTCTCTTCCTACTTTGTTCTTCCTTTTTTTCTCCTTTATGGAGCAGTGCATTTGTCCCTTATTTCATTCCCATGCTTAAGTTGACAATGAAGTCGACTCCGTGAGACAAGTGATTACATGATGCTCAGGCGACTATACCATGTCTCATACACTCTCAGAGCCATAATACAGGTCATTTTAGAATATTGACAAGTCAAACACTTTTAGATTTGTGTTATCAACATGGAAAAAATATAAACTTCCATAATAGGACATTGATGTTACTAGAACTATCATGGAATCTAATTTTAAAATATATACTTAATTTTATTTAAAGCGTTATATTTTCAATTAAATTGATGATCAAAATGAGACCTCTAGAGGACTACGTCGATATGTAAAACGACCTATATTGTGACACAGAGCTAGTAATTCATAAGCATTTCATGCCCTGTTCTCTATACGCGTACCCTTTTTTCCGGTCTCTGAACGCCCTGCAACGCGAAGTGTGCTTGGAGAAGAAGAAGCGGCATGCAGATCAGTGACTTTCTACAGCACCCAATCCCAGCAGAAGCTGCGTACCCCGAATTGGCACACGCGTGTCGCGCTGGCTGCACGGCATAATGGAGAGCAAGGGCAAATGCGGGACGAATCAGCCACCAACTCACCATAAATCGCACGTCCTGGCATGCGGGGAAGTGGGAGCGACGCGATCGATCACCGTCCATTTTGTGTAGTATTCCTGTAGCGCTCGGCGAGTCCACCTCTACACTGATCTGTCGCGTATGACCTTTCTATCTATCTTTCGCATCCTCAACTGCATTTTCCTTCCACATTTAATTTCCCCTTTTTCCCTTCGCCATTAAGTCCGTCCTCACAACAGTACATTTGGTGCTCCTAACCTTCTCAGGTGTCAGATCAAGTGAAAAAGCCTTTCTGGCACTGCCAGCTTCTGAACTCAGTACTAGGGTAGAAGTTATGTAGTACGGTTTACTTTACGGTTTAGTTTAGAGCTCTTTTACCGTACCCA
This sequence comes from Stipa capillata, assembly GCA_019208055.1. NCBI lineage: Eukaryota > Viridiplantae > Streptophyta > Magnoliopsida > Poales > Poaceae > Stipa > Stipa capillata. The sequence continues at coordinate 385,906 of JAGXJF010005252.1, read as the reverse complement.
GAATAAATATAAACCATTCATTCATCCTAATCTAATGACTAATATTATCTGGTACTCTAATACTAGATCAAAGAGTACCACCTCCAAAAACTTTTAAAAATGAGAAAGTATCTTAATATTAGGGGTAAAACCAGAATCAAAAGAATAAATTAACCTATTTTTTACACAATTATTTTTAAAAAATATTTTTCACATCTTTCAAACCCTAACCCTAATCCCCAATTTCAAATCCCTAATTCCACCATGTCACGCCAACGAGGAGAGGAGGGGGCACGCCGTGCGCCGGCAAGGAGAGCCGGCGGCGTGCGCCCGTGAGGAGAGGCGGCGGCACTGGGGGAGAGAAGAGACGAGCGCGCAGTGGGAGAGGGGCGGCGATGCTGGTTGCTCGAGCGGCGGCGTGCGTGCGCCGGCGACCAGAGGCGGCGACGCGGTGGGAGAGGACAGGGCAAGGAGTTGTGCGCTCGGGATCGATCGGGAGTTTTTACAGTAGCAAAGTAAAAAAGACTATTTTGCCCTTACTAATGGATGGTTAGATTAGATTGGTATTGCTATCTCAATTTAGGGAGTATCAAGGTACAGTAAAAAAACTCTTAGTTTAAGTCTAGTCTATGATCCTTTTTAAGCGATGTTAAGGTGGTGTTTGCTGAGCGATAAGACAGCTGCAGATTAGTTGAGACTTCTGATACAAAGCTGAATAACAGATCTTACAGGATGAACCTACCTGTTTTGCCTTCGCTTCAGCTTATAAACTCAATACACTGAAGTCGAAGTGGCCTGACGCACCGGCCCTACGCGCCTCATTAACCTTTTAACCGCCGAACCCCTTCTCTCGAGCTTGCTCTGCTCTACGTACCACACGAATCACCTCCGCGGCGACGTGCGTAGGCATGGCACGCGCGCCCACAGCTAAAATGTTGGCAAGGTCCAACCACTCCAACCCAGTGAGCAAGCCTGTCTTTATAGCCCTACCACCCTCATGTATAGGCACAGCGCAGATTCTTCTCTCGCACACACACTAACAACACAGTCGCATCGCGACCGATCTCAGCCGTGGAGGGAGCGAGGAGGCGCGCGAGAAGATGAGCTCGTCGGTGCATGGCGCCCAGGAGCACCAGAGCGGCCAGAGCGGCGGCGACAAGAAGAAGGCCGAGACGGACCAGAAGGTGGAGAAGGTGCCGTTCCTGAAGCTGTTCACGTTCGCCGACCGGTGGGACTACGTGCTGATGGCGGTGGGCTCGGTGGGCGCGTGCGCGCACGGCGCCTCCGTGCCTGTCTTCTTCATCTCTTCGGCAAGCTCATCAACATCATCGGCCTCGCCTCCCTCTTCCCCACCACCGTCTCCGGCCGCGTCGCCAAGGTGCCATAGCGTGACACACGCATCTCCGTACCAACTTGCATTGGCCCCTTCTCCGGCGACGACGTACGTGGGCTAACTTTTTTTCTGTTTTCCTTGCGTGCATCTTCGTCATGCAGTACTCGCTGGACTTCGTGTACCTCGGGGTGGTCATACTCTTCTCGTCGTGGACCGGTGCGTGCGTCCTCTAAAACTGATCTCAACTAACGAGGGTGCTCGATCTTGTCCGGATGCATATGCATCTGTACAAATACACAATGTGGCATCATGCATGCTACGCATGGTTTTTTTGGCAGAGGTGGCGTGCTGGATGCACACGGGGGAGCGGCAGGCAGCGAAGATGCGGCTGGCGTACCTGCGGTCGATGCTGGACCAGGACATCGCCGTCTTCGACACCGAGGCCTCCACCGGCGAGGTCATCAACGCCATCACCAGCGACATCCTCGTCGTCCAGGACGCCATCTCCGAGAAGGTACGTACTATCATACGTGTACGCGTGATCTCTCCTCGATTCCATGCGCGTGTAACATGAGCGTGTTACCTTTCTCGCCGTTGCGCGCCGTTCAAAGGGGAAACGACCCGAGAGGGATTGACGGCAGCCGGTGATCGAGTTGATAGGGCGAGTTATTAGGGTTGGTGAAGGGTATTGAAGGCGTTATGGGTGCACGACGATTTCATCTCATCGATCGAACCGTCTCAATTCTACTGGGATCCAGCCGTCCATCTTCCGAAATCCACCGCCCAGTGGGTTTAGCCCATACGTCCAATCTTAACGTTCGCTCGCTTTAAATTCCCCGTCCAAGGTTTTTTTTCTCGAGAGAATTCCAAGTCCAACTGTTGCAGCACATTCAGGTCCTCATTATTCCTGTCAATTAGTTAAATGAAGGCTGTGTTTCGTGGAATGGTGGATTATGACAATCGTATTATATATATATATATATATATATATATATATATATATATATATTTATGATAAGTGTAATGTTATTATTTCGATGTCTAAAAGTTAGTTGGATTAATTTGACTTGCGAAACTTAAAACAACTTTTGTACAATAATTCATTAAATAAATTTAATATAACACAGTCTAACGACTATAAACTGAGCCGAAAAGGATAATAATACCCTCACAAGAGAAAAAAAATAGATGGCATATAAGATGAAAATGAGAACCAGTGAAAAATCCTTGAAATTCACACTTAAAAGTTTCTGGAAATTCTCAAAAAAAAGTAAGGCAGATTTGTCCTATACCTTGCAAAAATTCGAAACCAAATTTAATCATATTTAACAGATAAAAATGAAAATTTCTTACTGGAATGGTGTTCTTACTAGTTCAACAAGTATTTTTCTTTTTCTTATCACTCAAATGTTATTGAAATTTTGCAAAGGTATAGCACATATTCTTCCCTAGATCTGGTAGTTTTGCGAGAATCTATTTTTAACTCATATTTCATCAAGTAATAGATATTGTTCATCGATAGCCTTGGCCCTTCAGTACGTAGTTCAACTTGCGTATAAACTCGTCACATATTCTTACCAGCACATAGGAGTATGTATTTTTCTGTACTGCAGAGAAATAAATGGGCTTGAATTTGATGGCCGTCTCTCCAGATGTACATAATGCACAATAAATGCATGTCTTGATCCACCGACTGTTTAGATGGAGCTTAGAAAGGCATGGTACTGCTCACACTGTTCCCATCCTTATGGCTTTTTAAGTAGCCTGATATGATAGCACGACCTATATATGCATGTATGATCAACGAACGGTTATGTTACAAGAGTTTTCTCTATCATGAGCTGGCTATCACTATCACAAGATTCTTGTGATGTCTATCCAACGTCCACCGACTGAGCCAGCTACTCTGAGCATGTGCCTGAAATTCAAGTCACCAAAAATTACGAAAATTATAGGACAATGAATATTTACTCAATCAAGTAGTACGACATACCTTGTGTTGAGCATTCAAATGGAATTAGCCCGCTGCCAGGGGAATAAGAAGTCATGAGGATTGATTTGGCTAATTAGCTGAGACAAACGCAGAGCGGGACTCTCCCCGGAAAACACACACAGAAAGTGTGATTTGAGGTAAGGGCCCAACTTCAATTTTCAGCCCTTAGATTAGAAAGATGGAGACTAGATACCCTAGATCCGTCAAGTGAAAAATGCTAGTTGGGTGTAAATTATATATTCACCTCTAAAAGTTCCAAAAGATTAAAAAAAATGTAGAGGAGGGAATGTGATATGTCTCAGCAAGATTTCAATATCTTCAATATGCCTGAACTTGATCTTGAAATTTTGCGGACACATTGAATACGCCATTTTTCTACATGAATTCCATCTTCAATTTTGCATAGACACATCACATATACCACGAGGAGGAGATCCATTGTAAGCCTTGCCAACCGCGAAAATGGCATACCTGTCTTAAAACATACATGTTTTGTATGTCCTGAGATAATCCTATTGGTCCTCCTAGCAAATAAAAGTGTTACGTGTCAGCCACTGCATCTTCCCACGTTGACTCTGCTCCACATATGATAGTTAGTGGGCCCTGCACAAGAGGAGATCCTGTGGCGTGGTCGATCCGCCAACGTCAGATCTTAATCGTACGGCCTCCTGCACAGCTGACTGAGGTCTTGATGCTGCGTGTTCGTTCCGTTGCAGGTGGGCAACTTCATGCACTACATCAGCCGGTTCCTGGCCGGCTTCGCCATCGGGTTCTCGCGCGTGTGGCAGATCAGCCTCGTCACCCTCGCCATCGTCCCGCTCATCGCCATCGCCGGCGGCATCTACGCCTACGTCACCATCGGCCTCATGGCCCGCGTCCGCAAGTCCTACGTCAAGGCCGGCGAGATAGCCGAGGAGGTCCATCCACCCCTCCTTCAATGCACTTCTCTCCTCCTCGATGTACATATGCATGCGTAGCAAGGACAAGGATGTGTGTACTGACGCTGGCATTGGTTGGTGCGTGCTCTGCCAGGTGATCGGCAACGTGCGGACGGTGCAGGCGTTCGTCGGCGAGGAGAAGGCGGTGAGGACGTACCGGGAAGCTCTGCTGAGGACGTACAAGTACGGCAAGAGGGGCGGCCTCGCCAAGGGGCTCGGCCTCGGCTCCATGCACTCGGTGCTCTTCCTCTCCTGGGCTCTGCTCGTCTGGTTCACAGGCATCGTCGTCCACAAGCGCATCTCCAACGGCGGCGAGTCCTTCACCACCATGCTCAACGTCGTCATCGCCGGCCTGTCAGTACATCCTTCGACTCGACAATCTCACGTCCATGTCCAACATGCTGACCATGGATGACATTTGTAATGTGCGCAGGTCGCTTGGCCAGGCCGCTCCGAACATATCGACGTTCCTCCGGGCGAGGACGGCAGCGTACCCGATCTTCCAGATGATCGAGAGGAGCACCGTGAACAAGACGAGCTCCAAGGCTGGCCGCGCGCTGCCGGTCGTCGACGGCAACATCCAGTTCCGCGACGTGCGGTTCGCCTACCCATCCCGCCCGGACGTCGTCATCCTCGACAGGTTCAGCCTGGACTTCCCGGCCGGCAAGATCGTCGCTCTCGTCGGCGGGAGCGGGTCCGGCAAGAGCACCGTGGTCTCACTCATCGAGCGGTTCTACGAGCCGCTCTCCGGCTCGGTCCTTCTCGACGGGAACGACATCAAGGACTTGGACGTCAAGTGGCTGCGCGGCCAGATCGGGCTCGTCAACCAGGAGCCGGCGCTCTTCGCGACGAGCATCCGGGAGAACATACTCTACGGCAAGGGCGACGCCACCAGGGAGGAGATCAACCACGCCGCGAAGCTGTCGGAGGCGATGACCTTCATCAACCACCTCCCCGAGCGGTACGAGACGCAGGTCGGCGAGCGCGGGATACAGCTCTCCGGCGGGCAGAAGCAGCGGATCGCGATAGCGAGGGCGATACTGAAGAACCCGTCGATCGTGCTCCTCGACGAAGCGACGAGCGCGCTGGACGCCGAGTCCGAGAAGAGCGTGCAGGAGGCGCTGGATCGCGTCATGGTCGGCCGCACGACCGTGGTGATCGCGCACCGCCTGTCCACCATCCGGAACGCCGACATGATCGCGGTCGTGGACGGAGGTAGGATCGTCGAAACCGGCACGCACGAGGAGCTGATGGCGAACCCGAGCAGCGCTTACGCCTCGCTGATCCAGCTGCAAGAGGCTGCGCAGCTTCAGCACAAGCCGTCTTTCTCGCATAGCGCAAGCATCACCAGGCCACTAAGGTATCAGATGTACACTGCAGTACGTGGTATCAATATTGTCTCATGTCATGTGGCCACCATTGAGCTAATGATCTTAACATGTCTTATGGTACGTAGCTTCAAGTACTCAAGGGAGTTGTCTGGGAGGACGAGCATGGGTGCTAGTTTCCGCTCCGACAAGGACTCGATCAGCCGGTACGGCGGCGCGGAGGCGCACGACGAAGGGCACAAGGGGAAGCCCGTGTCCATGAGGAAGCTCTACTCCATGGTGCGGCCGGACTGGGTGTTCGGCCTGTCGGGCACCGTCGGCGCCTTCGCGGCGGGCGCCCAGATGCCGCTCTTCGCACTCGGGGTCACGCAGGCGCTCGTGTCCTACTACATGGGGTGGGAGACCACCAAGAAGGAGGTGCGCAAGATCGCCGTGCTCTTCTGCTGCGGGGCGGTGCTCACCGTGGTGTTCCATGCGATCGAGCACCTCAGCTTCGGCATCATGGGGGAGCGGCTCACGCTGCGGGTCCGGGAGATGATGTTCTCGGCGATCCTGCGGAACGAGATCGGGTGGTTCGACAGCACCAGCCACACGAGCGCGATGCTGTCGTCGCGGCTCGAGACGGACGCCACGCTCGTGCGCACCATCGTCGTCGACCGGTCCACCATCCTGCTGCAGAACGTCGGCATGATCGTGACGTCGCTCATCATCGCCTTCATACTCAACTGGAGGATAACGCTGGTCGTGCTTGCCACCTATCCCCTCATGGTCAGCGGCCACATCAGTGAGGTGAACACAGTATCTCTTCTTCAGAGTCTTACACATTTCAGATTTTCAGTGGCATTGCCAAATCCTAGTTCTCTGGCTATATCAGTGATCTTAATGATTCTGTGAGCAACAGAAAATGTTCATGAAAGGATACGGAGGCAACCTCGGCAAGTCGTATCTGAAGGCGAACATGCTCGCAGCGGAGGCAGTGAGCAACATCCGGACGGTGGCAGCCTTCTGCTCGGAGGAGAAGGTGATAAATCTCTACGCAGATGAGCTCAAGGAGCCTGGGAAGCGGTCCTTCCGGCGAGGCCAGGGCGCCGGCCTCTTCTACGGAGTCTCCCAGTTCTTCCTCTTCTCTTCCTATGCATTGGCGTTATGGTAAAGTGCTATCGGAACACGGCGAAGTAGGTCTAAATTTAGAGTCGAGAAGCAAATGGTGACGTGTTACAAAATTCAGGTACGGTTCACAGCTCATGAGCAAGGAGCTGGCCAGCTTCAAGTCCGTGATGAAGTCCTTCATGGTGCTCATAGTGACGGCGCTGGCAATGGGCGAGACACTGGCGATGGCACCGGACATCATCAAGGGGAACCAGATGGCGTCTTCGGTGTTCGAGATCCTGGACAGGAAGACCGAAGTCCAGATCGATGCCGGCGACGACGTGAAGAAAGTCGAGGGCGTGATCGAACTACGGGACGTGGAGTTCCGGTACCCTTCGAGGCCCGAGGTGGTCGTGTTCAAAGGCCTCGACCTCCTGATGAAGGCCGGCAAGAGCATGGCGCTCGTGGGGATGAGCGGCTCCGGCAAGAGCACCGTTCTTTCGCTCATCCTCCGCTTCTACGAGCCGATGACCGGGAAAGTCTTGATCGACGGTATTTTCTGACCAGCGATGACAGTTTCTGTTCCAGTTTCTCCAGATGAGCAGATCAATTGCTCTGCCTCGTGATGGAAACGAAACTTATGTACGTGAGTACATCGATGCGTTTTACAGGGAAGGACGTCAAGAAGCTTAGGCTGAAGTCGCTCAGGAAGCACATCGGCCTAGTCCAGCAAGAGCCGGCGCTGTTCGCGACGACGATCCACGAGAACATCCTGTACGGCAAGGACGGCGCGACGGAGGCCGAGGTCATCGAGGCGGCGAAGCTGGCGAACGCGCACTCCTTCATCAGCTCGCTGCCGGAGGGTTACCAGACCAAGGTCGGGGAGCGCGGCGTGCAGCTGTCCGGCGGGCAGAAGCAGCGCATCGCCATTGCGCGCGCGATCGTCAAGGACCCGGCCGTCCTGCTCCTGGACGAGGCGACGAGCGCGCTGGACGTGGAGTCGGAGCGCGTGGTGCAGCAGGCGCTGGACAGGGTGATGAAGAACCGGACCACCGTGATGGTCGCACACCGGCTGTCGACGATCCAGAACGCTGACATCATCTCGGTGCTCCAGGACGGCAAGATCATCGAGCAGGGGGATCACCAGCAGCTGATCGAGAACAAGAACGGCGCCTACCACAAGCTCGTCAACTTGCAGCAGCAGCAACAGCAGCAGGGGCAGCAGAGCTCATGAGCTACCTGAAGAACCCTGCCCTTTTGTATCTTGCTGTCTCTTTCTTGGCTTCATGTACATCGAACATAAAAGGCTCTGCGCTACTTTTCTTTTTTTGAATACGAGCGTTCACAATTACAAAGAGAAAAATTATTGGTTTGTTAGTTCCTTTGTAGCAGTTGATAACAACGGAATTTCGATTAGGATACATATATACGTGGCTGGGTGATAAAAGTTGTATTATATTCTTGCACTGGTTTTCTTCTTGCTCGAATTTGTTCTTTGACACCAGTACTGTTTGACACTTCAAGTTTCTTCACCAGTATGGCCCCGTTTGGGAGTGGAGTAATTTTTCACACCTGTAAACACATTCTGCTTGTGATATATCACCAGAAAAAACCCTTTCAATACAAATGGAATTGTATTCCCTTGTAAACGGTGTTTGGGTAGAAACCAGCCTTGAGTTGAGAAGTGCAAAAGATGACTACGAAACGAACCTTTTTTCATGTCCAAGTTACAAAGCCATAGATGGATTTTTGCATCTACACAACCACACATCAATAGTTGATTGTTGCATTGAATCAAGGAATTGGTTCGTGCAACCGAAAACATATGAAAAAATTGATTTATGAAATCAAAATTCAATCTGTGAAAAGAGAAAAGAAATCTGTGTCAGGGATGAGAGATTGGCTTTAGCCGCTGTCGGGAGGATGGGTTGGTCTAGATCAGCTCCAAGCTTAGTGACAAGATGCCATCCTCCAACCCCAAAAAGAAGGGGGGAGGGGGCTGGCATCGGCGTGCGAGCTGCACCTGGAAGGCCACGATTTCACAGTCATCAAGCCGAGGCACGGGGTCGGCAGGCAATGGATGTACGACCGCAGCCGCCGCAGCATGGCCGGCACGCAGAGAAGCGTCTACACGTACCTCCGGCTCAACACCCCGAGAGAGGCCATGGGCTTCTCTGACTTCCTGTCGCTGATGACCGCTCGCTGTGGGCAGTGAGGTATGCGTGGGACGAGGTGGTCACGGAGGAGGTGTTCACGCCGTTCGTCATGGCCACCAAGCGCTCCCTCTCGTCCCACTCCCGCGCCTTCTGCTCCTCGCGATCCCACTTCGATGGCGAGAGGTGGAGCGATGGAATGAGCCGGATCTCGGCGAGGGGAGGAGAGAGCATGTCAACGGCGGCTCAGTTCAGTGACGGGAGGAGATGGCGGCGGCGGATCTGAGCGGTGGAGGGTGGCAGCGGATCTAAGAGACGTTGCGGAGAAGGTGCAGGAGCGGATTAGAAATGGGATGTCAGGAGGTATATTTTATTTTACCAATGTAATAAGTAAAACGACGGATCTGAGCCGACCCAAAACTAGACATCCAAGCACAAATTTCCAGTTAGACCGGATTATTTGTGTAGGCTATAACTTACACCGATTTGGGCATCAAAACCGGTCTTCCAAACAAGGCCTAATAGGTGTATTTTGCCCTCGCCAAAAGAAGTTATATGAGTATCTTGCATCGTTGAAGCTTGTATGTGAGTGATTATCGTTACTCTTATAAAGATCTAACTTGGTGGTTGTCCGTTCACCTTATTAAGACTATTTTTTAAGTTGCCAATAAATTACCGTAATTAATATTCATTTTATGTGGTTGATATATGTCATGATTTTATATTATAGTGAATTCAATTGATACACATTTTAAGATAATTATTATTTAGCATAAAATTGAGAAATATGATGACACAAGTGTTTAAATAACTCACGTAATACATTTTTTTTATTTCATAAGAATGCATTTAGCTAGTACCATACAAGCTTAGTACAGAAGGGCTGTGAAAACAGATTGGTCCACCCATAGTCTTAGCCCATACAAGCTGCTAAAACACATGGGCCTGACCAATTAAAATTACATGTAAAGCAGATTGCTCTAGCAATTGAAGTTGAAGCTTGTCAGTACAGCAGATGTAGAAAGGAAAACACGAAAACCATAGCTGATGGCGAACGGCTATATTGTTTTGATTGTTACAAGATTGAACAGGCCAGTTACATGTACAAGTCTCCACTAGACATTCGATTTCTACTCTAAACAAAATGGCCACTGACTCGAGCGCAAATTCCATAGATATGAGGCATTTCACATCAGAGAGCAGCAAAAGGGGGAGATAGCTTAAGCAACCTAAACTCTTAGCTCCAATACAGCTTATGATCTGTCTAGCCGGTCATAAAGGCTATGGGAGCAAGATTCAATTAGTTGGTCCTGGAGGGCTAAACTACACGCAGCAAAAGGATTTTTGACAGTCGAACCTGACTAGAAAAATACTTAGTATTGAAGAAGCGGAACCGGGATGCCCAACTTTCTCTTCTTTTTGCCCAGAGGGTCACTTCGAGGGCCACTGCGAGACTCCTGCTCTGCATTGCACTGTGAGATCATGCAGTCCGTTAAACCTTTTCTTCGAGAGGCTGGCATGCCCCTCATTAACCGTGATGCATTCTTATCCAGGCAAGAGCCCTTCACAGATTTAGATGCAGATGCAGCCTTAGCTTTCTTCAACTTCAGTTGATGTTCAAACGTTGGAAGCAAGGGAGTATCCTCATGATCTGTAAATGCGACAAGCAGAAAGGTAAACCTTATTTTCAAAAGATAAAAGGGTGAATAAGCAGAGAAAGCAAGTATGATAATGAGCAGACTGAGAAATTAATTAGTTACTGCAACTGTCTGATGTTTAGTCATGGAATTAGAATCACATTCTCTACGATTGGTCCATCAATTTAAATTGTAAAAGAGATACTATGACAACCAGATCATAAATTGAGGATGCAACTATATGAAGGTACTGTTTTGCAAAGCACTGGTTTGCAAAACATAAAACAGGTGTTCCAAATATAGTTGAAAATGCATCCTTACCGTTCTCAAACTCAAACACACCAAACTCATTGTCAGAGGACAGTCGCTTGGGACGTGGAGGTGGAGTCGAGGGTCTCTCCAGATTGGTGATTTCGGTGGCACTGGGGGCACACCTCATGGCCACATCATCTTGGAGAGATGCTCTGCATGGACTGATTTCTTCCTTTTCGTTCGTGCTATTGAAAGCCTCAGTCGAACATCTCTTAGCTGGCTCCTTAGGAAGCAGAGATGCTTTGCATTGGCTCATTTCATCCTTTTCAAACTTATCACCAGAACTACTGTTACTGTCTTCTCCCGAAGATGTTGAGCAGTCCGCATCTATATTCTCCAAAACTGACACAGGAGATGCACCTCTAGTAGTCTCAGCATGCAGGGCCTCCTCTAGCAAACTTGAGAACCATGGAAATATGCGCTGCCTAACATAGAAGAGAATATATGCTTCCTGGTGTAGTGCACTTGTCTCAGTAATTGAATCAACCTGCAACACAAGTGTGACCATTACAAGGATGAAAAGATTCATGTCATAAAAGCAAGAGCAAGTGACTTGCTGCACACACATGGGAGTCATTCATCAAGTGCCAAGTGCTTGGTGAAGAACGAATGGTGCACACATAATGGCCATAGTTAGGCAAGCCAGAATGCTCAACAACACCATAAAGATCATATTTCAGTTCCTCCTGCATATGGAAGTACAAGCAAAACATCAAAATATGTCTTCATGGTAGCCCTATTGTGGGAGAATAGCACAAAAATTCACCTCCTTGTCGGGATTGCTGTGGAAAGGCTTCAAATCAAGTTCCAATGGGTATGCCACATGTTTGTCAATCTTTTCAATGGAATTACCAAGTGTGGTGAAACGCTTGAGTTGAAATGCAACAACATCAGGCGCTTTATCAAGCACAAGCCGCTTGTCCTTACAAACTTGAACATTACAACTTTCACAGGTGAGCTTGTTCTCAGCATCCCCAATTTGCTCCACCTTGGTGAAAGATTCCAAAGCAGCAACAAGATCATCAACCTGATCAATCTCCAAGCTGAGATCAAGGAAGGGCTCAAATGTCTCCGAGCAGTGACCACACTCACAGCAAGTCAACTATGTACACAGAATAGCATTAGTCGCAACACAAGTGCAAAGAGAACAAATAAGCGATGAGAAAGCAAATACCTGGCTTTTTAGTCGGCCTCCAAACACCTGCTTGACAATACTTTCTTCATCAAAAGATGAGGGCTTCCCCTTGGACTTGGGATCAAGGGTGCACTTGTGCAAGTTATCCAGCAAGCAACGTAAGAACTCATGTGCATCCTCTTGTTGTCCTGGTCTAAAATCTGAAGATAATTCTGCGAAATCTTGTCAAGGAATTCGATGACACAGAAATTTGTAGCATCACAGGCAAAAGGGCAATACTTCAGTGAATAGTATGATGAAAGAATTTTAAATAAAGTTTGGAGGAAGAATATACACTTAAGGGTGCCAAATCAGGGAAAATATAGCTTACAAACTTCAAACACTCACTGATTTGAAAAATGCAAGTCATATGACTGAGAAAGTGAGCACGTATGCAGACAGAACTTACTTGTGACAAAACCAAAGAGACAAGGCATAAAACTCAAAAGCAAAGGATACTGCTTAAACTATCTTTGAACCTCGCTGGCATTAGAACAGATCCAGACCTTTGAATCGATTCTTCAATATGTTCTTTAAGAGCACAGAAAGAACAGAACCCATCTTTATCATCTGTATCATAAGAATAGACCAAGTCATGTAACCCAAAACGAAAAAAGATCTGGGACACTTTTTCACACAACAAAAAGTGATTATCAGAAACTATCCATACATGAGCATGGAGTAGAGTGTTCAGTGCAGCGGAGTTTTTTAAAAAGTGGGGTAGTATGAGTGATGCACTGAAGAGTTGCATTTAGGAAGCATGTGTTCCCCATATTCCGAAGACCAGCTCCCTACACATGGGGAATAGTTTATAACAATATAACAACGAATAAACACCAAATCATGACAATAGCATATCAAAAACTTAGTACAGAATATATTACATACCACCGATTGGGGTTGCCTGAAGCGAGAAAAAGATAACGGAAGTAACTTATCTTCCTTGTCACAAGGTTCAATACCACTCTATTAAAGAGAAGTCATCAATAGAATTATCTCAGTCAATCTTAGAAAAGGTCTAATCTGAAATCTCACACGATAAAAATGCGACTACGATAATAAGTATGAAGTCACTTACATTGGAGCTCCACTGCTTACTGTTAGGAAGGGGTGGCGAGTGCTGCTTAGTTTCCAGCCCCCATGTATCTATTTCATCCTGTAGCAGTACCAACAAAAACATTACGGAATGTTAGACACCTAATAACTGCCATTCCTAGAGAATAATGTGACAAATATATTTTGATCCATGGCTTATTCTGTATACCATCAAGCATGCATAAATTGATCACATTCCCCAGAAGGACTTTAAATAGAAATGCAGATCTACAAGGTGTGAAACTTACAATGGAACTGGGTTTCTCTGTGCAACGGGGTTCCGGCTCCTGCTTTGTTTCCCCATCTGGCACACCTAAGTTATCCTAAAATAGCAACCAGAAGAAACAAAATAAAAGATTTAGAGAACTGGCGGATACAACAGAACTCCATGTAGGGATGTCATATACAACTAAATTTGGCATATCATATAAAATTAAATTGCATATGAGCTGGCTGCAGCACAAATGGTGTTTGATAGCCTAAGCTTTAAATTTTAACAATTAGCAAAACGACACAAGGTTCAGGTGTGCAGATTTTAATTATACTTGAATTTACACCAGAATTCAATTATTACAGTCTCAAATAGAAGATTATTTTAGCTTCAAAAAAATTTGATGGAAAAAACTGTCGGGGAGGCCCCGAGAGTAATTTTAGCTCTGAATTATAGGCTATTGTTAACACAAAATGAGGCGAGTCATATGAATTATAAAAAACCTCAGGTGCTTGACTGCTAAGCCAAAGGATTGAGCTAAATTATTAAGAGCACAGAGCAGGATGCTATAGACTTGTAGTTCCCTGGAGATAAGCATAATTTAGTATCTTACAACAGTGCGAGGCAGTTGGCACATGGAGAAAATGGTTGGTACTGCTCACTTTTCCCATCCCAATTTTCTGCACATATTTCCCCCTGACAAAATAATCCTCACAGTTAGATCCGTGCTTACATGATACAAAACTACAAACTATGCCTTTTGTGAAAGGTACTACCATTTTACCAGAAATAGAGTAACAACGACCACTGACTAGTAATAATGGCGGCGCAGAGCAACCAGATCGGGATTCACAGACACACGAACTCCGATCTACCCTGATCGAGAGATTCCAGCTAAAAGCAATGACCAAGCCGAAACACACATCAAAACGCTAAAGCCTGACATAATCACCGCACAGCGAGTCAACCTCCCGCGAAAGAAAAAAAAATCACATCTTGAGTTAGCAAAACCTAAGGACCCAGTCGAACGACGCAAGCTGCCGCTGAGAGAGTCCGAAACCCCAACCAACTCAAACACAGAACCAACACACCAAGCCAGCGAATATCACCTGGACGTGGGAGGGCTGGCTCGAGCTCCCGGCTCCGTCCTGCTCCGCCATTAGTGGGGGGCAAAGTCGCCGGCTAGGGTTTCGCGTGGGGGTAGGTGGCGGGTAGGTTGGTGAGGGAGGGGGAGAGGAGAGCTGCGGGAATTTGGGGGGAATAGGCAGGGGAAGGTAGGTTGGAGTTGGAGAGACTAATCGAAGATTCGAAGCGGCGCGGGATCAAGGAGGGGGGGGCGAATTGTTTGGGCGGAGGCGACAAGCGGTGGGGGTTTGAAACGGAGGCGGGCGCGTTAAACTGTCGCGGCGAGACGGGGAAATTTGATGAGTTCCGTTTTCGCGTTTCCCGCTCCTTAGGTAGCGTCCGGCGATCTTTTTTGCCCGCGCTCCGCGCTCCGCGTTCCGCCCCCCTCGTTTTTTTCTCGAGAAACCGCCCCCCGTTTCAGCACCGTACGACCGGTGGTCGACCCGATCGGCCGAGTGGTGTGCGTGGGCCCACCTATTCAGGGCAGCCCGGACCGGTTTTCCTGGGCTTGGGCCAGTTTTCTTCTGTTCCAAAGATGGTACTTTATTTCGGAAAATAAATGAAAGTGATGCTTATTTAAAAAACACTACTAATTTAGTACGTGCAATCGTGCATTACAATACGTATTGCACGGAACGTATACCAAATATCCACTTTAGAGCGTCATCTCTATCGGTCATGGACGTGAAGAGGAGAAAATAGAACATATGATTAATTAATTCTTCCTTAAGTGAGAATTGATTATTGTTTAATTCTCTTAAATATGTAATTATGAGATCATATGTAGGAGTCCAACTTAAATCATGAGCTGTCGCATCTGGTTGCATAGAGATTAAGACATTTACATTCCACTAGACTACATTTTATAGTAGTATGAGAATGGAAAAAAAACAAATAAGAGTGCAGACCGAGGGTTTAACATTTCCGGATGCCTCCCAAGGCCAATATTCCCCCAAAGACCATTTTTTCTCATGCTCCCTGTCTGATGAGAAGGTCCATGATGATTGCCACGGTAGCTCGTGGGACAAAGATAAGGTGACCAAGTAAACGCACACATTTTTAGAGTGTCCCAAGAGAAACCACGTATGAGATATATGGTAATTTGATTTTAAAAATGCATCCTACTAGAAAAAAAGCTATCCCCCTGTTCATAAATACACGATATTTGGATATAGACATGATTATCAACATAGATCTTTGAACGTTACTTTTCGTGTGAATATTATTTTACTCGTATTTTTTGGGTAGGCTTAAAATGATGAGAAGGTCTGCAGTTGGAACACGGTTTAACAATTGTTTTGTCATGGAGATTTAGCAAGTGTTGCATTAATTGATGTCTTTGTTATTAGTGCGAACATGTGTATTTATAAGGCCCCTCACAATGTTCCAACTTGGACCGGTGCTAAGACATGCCACATAGGCAAGAAAATGATGTGGCAGGGTAATTAAAAAGGAGAGATAGTTTTGGTGTCTCCAGGAAGAACCGATGCTAAACGTGCGGACCTATACAAAACGCCTATGTGCCATCTATGTATTGGGGGAGTTTAGTTGCTAAACAATTAAATGAAGGAAGCTTAGCTACAAAAAGCTAAGCACCTATGCATTGGGGAGTTTAGTTGCTAAGCCCTTTCATGCATTTAGCACCTCATCTAAGCACCTATGCATTAGGAGAGGCCTAAGATACTACCTTTTCGAAATAGGCAACGTCATGGAAAGTGTGCATTCATATTTCCTAACTTTAGCTATTAATATAGCAAGTGTTGTTTAGATTGACCGGCCAAAAGTAGTAGATTTGTCATCAAAAATATTATCATAATACTTTGTAAATTTTTACTAACATATTCATACGAAGAATAGTCGTCAAAGTTATATGTTGAAGACCATGCCTTTATTTAAGATATCATGTATTTATGAATGGAGGGAGTAGCTTTTTTCTAGTGGGAAGGTGAGTAATATTAGGACTTTCGATATGTAAATGTATCGAAGTCCGATATGATATTCTTTTTAATCGAATTACCATATACATGGTTTGCAATATCTTTTAGGTGTCTTAAGGGTGTGTATGTTTGATCGATTACCCTATCTTGATCTTGTGAACCACCACGGCAACCATCATCGGTCTTCTCCTTAGGTAGGGTGCACGAGGAGAGGTGATTCTTGGGAGCCTTAGCCCCAAGCGTCTCCACCTCTAGGATGGTATTCAGGCGCTAAGCACTCTTATGACATATGAAGGTTTTGTCAAAAACTAGATTGCTCACATGGCAATAAAGGTGATTGTACCCTGTACATACTAAGGATTAAACCTAAGGCTTCCTTTTACGTGTATCTTAAAGATACAAAAAAAATTCGATGATAGATGATTTTATCAAGTTTTAAGCTCGTGAGTTTAGTCTTCTCTACATGTAGATATAAGTAAGTGGCGACATATCATTGCGTGGTTAAAAAGAAGAGCTGCACGAGCATTTTCAAGAAATTGATTAGATTATTATAGTTGCAGCCCGAGATGCACGAGCAGCGCGACTGCCCATGCTCCAAGGCCATTAGATCGAGGATCAACAGCCCAAACTAAGCTCGCGAAGAATCGAGTATAATCCATTAATCTAAACCGTCGGTGGCCAAATCGAAAGGCTCACATCCATTGGAGCCGTCAGTCGCAACCGCTGGCCGGAGGGTCCTCCCCTTCCCCTACGGGCCCGTTTGGATTTCGGGAAATCGGAGGTGGGAAAGGGAAATGCAATGCCGGATGGGGATTTTCCACCGTTTGGATTTTGGGATCGGGAAAAAAGGAGGGATTGGGATAGGGATATGGGGGGCTTATTTCCCGGCGATTTCATCCCGGCGGAGGGGGTGGGAAAAGGGGGGAAATGCGTCCGCCCGAGCTCCGGCCACCATGCTCCGACCCGCCGCTGCCTGTGCCCAGATCCGAGCCGCCGCCGCCGGGATCCGAGCCGCCGCCGCTCTCCGCACCGCTCGGGCCCGCCACTGCTTGCGTTGCCGCTCGCCGCGCCGCTCGGGCCCGCCGCCGCTCGTCGCGCCACTCTAGCCCGCCGCCACCGCGTCCGCCCGAGCTCCGGCCACCAAGCTCCGACCCGCCGCGATCCGAGCCGCCACCGACTGGATCCGGTCGTCCCGGGCTCGGATGACGCCGTGCGCCGCCGGATCCGAGCTTCACACGCCGCGATCCGAGCTCCAGCCGCCGAGCCGCCGCGATCCGACCGGAGAAGAGGGGACTGGTGCGGTGCGGCGCGGCCCGGGCGGCGGAGGGGACTGCGGCGGCCTCGGGAAAAGGGAGAAAGGGGGCTCGGGGAGGAATGGAAACGGGGAGCAAGCGAGCAGGAGGAATTTGGAGGAGAAGAAGAGTGAAGCGGAATGGGAAATTTTTATCCCTATCCCATCTATACCCAAACATCGGAATGGGATGAGATTTCCATATCCCAATATATCCCTTTCCCACTCTATATCCCAATCCCTATCCCACATCTCATTTCCATATATCCAAACGAGCCCTACGGGAACACACCAGCCGGCTCTCCTCCAGCCGGACCAACCCGCCGCTCGGAGCCCTCATCGCCTTCCCCTCCGACCCGCCGCTCACCTCCGCGGCCCCGGGCTCCTGTCTCGACGGTCCCCGCGGCGCAGGGATCTCCGCCTTTTCGAGATCTCCCGCTCGGTACCCTCTCGGCTGCCCAGATCTCCGCCGCTTCGACGGAGATGGGGCTCGTCGCCTTCTCGGCCGCGTGCTATGCCCTTCCGCTACTCGTCTCCTTGGTCGCCGTCCGCGTCGCCTACGTGCTCTGCCGCAGCGGCCTGCCGCCATCGAGGCCCCATGCCGCTGGAGTGCGGTGTCTCATCGTCCTCGGGTCCGGTGAGTACGTCTTGGCCGTCAGATACCAATGGTCGTTTTTGCTATAGAAAACAATTTCCGAAGCACATGTCTTGAGTTCGACCAGATGGCAATGCTTAATACTAGTAGGCAGCTGCAGGCTCCAACGGGAATTGTTTGCCTCTACACGTTCCTCCGTCGCGGGCTTAATAATATATATAGACAATTATTTTCTTAATACGTCGAACAGCAGTATGGCACCACCAGTCCACCAGGACATTTATGCATTTGTGGTGCAGCAGTTTTGCTTGTTGGAGCTAATTTTGATAGCGAGTTGTCTAGTCCAGAATTCTTTTATTGCCAAATGGTATACCTCGCATTATAAGCAACTCTTGTGCTACCAAATTTGTTAATTCAAAGAAGATTTTAGGCATAACATATTAAAAACTTGACCTAGGATCAAATGCAGTCTATATTATCCATTGCCATGCTGGTCACTCATAAGACAGATCAAACCATCATATTCAGAACGTGTGAAATACTGAAACACCTGAGGTTGTTTGTCAATTAGCTTACATATGGTGTCTATTGTGTAGATCTGGGAATGTCGTTCTTTTTAGCAAACCTGATGAATACACCATCCAATGTGCTGTCAATAGATCCTTGTCTGAGTTAGAAGGTCACTTCTTGAGTTCTTGTAGTCGTAACCATAGCCTTTTCAGATTCTTCACTGGCTTTAGTTTTTCTTTGTTGTATATTTGAACTCAGTTTTGTTGCAGCCTGAATGTTCTCTCCTCCCCCTTCATGTGCAAATGACACTGTTGTTGCCAATGTGCTGGTATCACCATGTCTCAACTTAGTATTCTAAGTGTGTAACCTATATGGCTTGCATAGCTTTATGTCTCTTATAGTGTAAATATTGCCTAAATGTTTTGGTAATTTGATCTCTCTCTATGCAAAACTTTTATTTGTCAGGAATAAGCAGGTGCGCGTTCATTGTCAGCTCTCTATGCAAATGTTGTTCTGTTCTTGTCTATACATTTGATCACATCGTGTACCTACATAAGCACTGTTGGAAGTATCAATTAGCATATTCACTAAAACTACTGCTATTTTACTGGACTCTTGCCCTTCCACACTCTTGGGGGAAACATTAGGTTGGGACTCTATGCAATCATAACTGCCCACAAGAGAATGTACATTGAACTCCTTATTTTTTGTTTCTTTCGCAGGAGGGCATACTGCAGAAATGATGAATATTGTAACCAAGCTTCAGAAGGATAGGTTTACGCCAAGGTACTATGTGACCGCACTTACTGACAACATGAGCCTTCAGAAGGCACAAGTCTATGAGCAGTTACTGATTCAGGTGGGGATCAATTATATTGCTGCATTGAATTATGATATGCTAGGATTTTTGTAAGCAGTTACAATTTGGAGTCTGATTCTAATGATGCCTTTTCAGGGTGATAGAGAGAAGATCATCAAGAATGCCCAGTTCGTGCAGATATACCGTAGTCGTGAAGTAGGCCAATCTTACATTACCTCCATTGCAACAACATTGCTTGCTATTTTGCATGCTATGTGGCTAATAATAAGAATCAGACCACAAGTGGTGTGTACTCTTCAAATTTATTAGCACCCATTATGCAGCATGAGCACAATTATACTAATTGCTTGTAATACCCCTGCAGATATTTTGCAATGGTCCAGGGACATGCATTCCTCTATGTGCCTCAGCTTTCCTTCTGAAGGTAGCTTCACATGTTCTATACTGTCTCACTAAAAGATTAATGCTTGATGCACTATAAGACTTGTAGTACATGTTCTGTTTGTTATAGAACAGAACTTAGGAGGTCAATATTGCCATAAATCTACGTCTAAAAAAATCTTTTCATAAATATAACCATCACACTGATTTTGGGGGGTCCTAATTTCAAGTCAATGCAATTCTTTCTATTTTCCATTGAGTTCTGGATTGCTATGTTTATGTAGGTGCTTGGTTTAGGATGGTCCTCCATTTTCTACATTGAAAGTATTGCAAGAGTGAAGAAGCTTTCCTTAAGCGGTTTACTGTTGTACAAGCTGCGAATAGCTGATCAGTTCTTTGTGCAGTGGCCCCAGCTGCAGCAAAAATACCCTCGAGCACAGTACGCTGGGCGATTAATGTGAAGATTCACCCATGGGCCATAGGGTTATACCGTGATACTGCCTTTTTTCAAACTTTGGAGCTTTTGAACATGCTGACGATATCTGTTACACTTTGACAAATACAGGTGCAGTTGTTACTTGACGCGCCCTGGACTCTTGTTTTGCTGAATTTTCCATTTCTTTGTCTTTTTTTCTTTTTGGCATAGGGTCGCAGCTTTCTTAGGATACTCAAACATTTATTTCAACAGTATGACTACTGGTTGCAGAATAGCAATATAGCATGCTCCCTCTCAGATATTAGATATACCCTGTAACCATGTAGAGTGCAAGTGTAAAACTCATTCTGTAAGTTCAGCCACATTCTATTAGTAAGTGTGTTCTGTGTTGTCTGTTGTTAATCGCGATGAAATCCAATCTGGGTATCGGAGTTTTGCATTCTATCATGTGTTTCTTTGTTGGCTTAGCTTCTGGATGACCTCAAATGAGACTCAGAGGAAAGGCTACTGCAACATGAAGGGGAAGAAATATGTGTCTGGCTGTACAAAATAACTTGTCCGTCCACGGCCCATATAATGAACATATGCCTGATTAGTAAGATTTGGAAACTTGAGAATGAAATAGGAGTTTGGCAAGATATGTTGAGAAGGAAATGCTTAAAGAAAGTTACCCTGGTCCAGTGTAAGTTTAAGGCTGGAAGCTCTCATTTTTGGGCTGGGTTAATGCAAGCTAGTAAAGTGTTCTACAGGTTTTGTAAACGCATTATTGGTAAGGATGGTGCATTCTCAGTGCATTTTTTATATGTTGCTTTGGAAGCCGAGCAAGTTCAATTTCCTTTTTAAGTATATGTGGTTTTCTTGTGGTTAGTTATGAGAAACAACATTCTTACTAAGGATAACTTGTTTAAAAGGGGTTGGAAGGGTTCCAAGTACTGTATTCTTTGTAATGGGGAGGAAGCTGTTGAACATTTGTTTTTTCAGCGTCCTTTGGCTAGGTATATGTGGAGTGTGGTGTGCTGTGCATTTGGCTTCAGCAATGTGCCTGGGTCTGTTGACACTATCTGGGAATGGATAAAGCGGAGTCCCAGGAAGGAAAGAGGTTGAGTTGCGTTGGGGTGTCAGCAATGTTTGTAAACTTTTGAAAACAAGAAATAATGCTTGTTTTCAAGGAAAATTACCTAAAGATCCTACTGATGCTGTCTCTCTTCTTTGGTCGAAATTCAGGATGAAAGTGGCTCGTCCAGCAGACGCCGCACACTCGTCCGCTCTGGCCGCAAATATGTCTTGTGGGTATTCCGTCAGCCGCTTAAACGTGGCTGGTATTTCGAGGTGATTATGTGAGTTTGGTGAACAAATTCACTTAAACAAGTCAAGTAGCAACTCAAGGAGCTCTCAACTTCACACGTTAGTACATTACACAGGAAATGGTTTCAATTTCCAACTCCTATACAACGTAGGGGCCACAAAAAATATTCAATCAGATCACAACACCACACCCAGAGAATATCATATCCAATTGCAATTTAGTCAAGCAACTATGCATCAGTTCAACTACAATTTCATTTTAGAACATCGCCATTACTAAAAAGAAAGGGTAAAAGGAAGTCTTGAGGGGCTTCTGATCAGAGTTGGGAGCTAAACATAAGCATCTAGAGCACACTTCAGTTGGAAGAGGAACTCTGGGAAGGAAAGGGCCTGGAGGAAGAAGAAGAGGAGCTTGCCGCCGCCGGTGCCGAGGTAGAGGAGCAGCGAAGCGGACGGAGCAAGGGTTGGCGGCGCCAGGAGGAGAGGTGGCGGCGCAGCACTAGTATCTAGGAGGCAGAAACCGCCGGCTCTTGTGGGGTTCGTGGGTTTGCCCACATAGTCCAATTAAATTGTAGCAGGCCGTCGCGTGAGCCGCTTGAACTCTTTTTGATGGGCGGCGCAAGCGGGCTCGTGGACTGCGGCTTTCGCTTTCATCCTAAGTTGAAATTGCAGAACGAAGGTGCTCGAGACCGGTTGCCGCGAGGAGCCAGTGTCATCTCGGATGGCAACTGAAGTCTTCTGTAGCCAGCAGGGTTGGGGCCCCAACATCCGGCGGCTGGAGTGGGCTACTGGTGCTACGATCATCTTATATACGCCTAGCTGTGCGGAAAGGACCTGGATTCATTCAGCAATTCATCAGAAGTACAAGGACCTCAAAAATAAAGAAAATTACAAAGAGGCCCTTGGACCCGCCGGTGACCACCACAGCCAGAGCGAGCCGAGGGCGAAACGCCGGAGCTGCCGCTCCCCTACCGGAACCGTCCAAACCTTTTTGCGGACGCAGACATCCGGGAAGTCCCCGGTCACGTGCTCCGAAGAACCGGCGCCTTGGAGACGAAGCCGCCGCCGACGAACCGCCGAACTCCACCGCAGATCCAAGCACCAAAACTCGCCGGCGAAGACGCCGGACGAGGAACCCTAGCAGCAAACCAAAAACTCCACTCACCTCCCGATGGCGCGGCGCACCACCAGAGCGAGACCGAGGCGGGGAGACCTTATTCCTAACCGGCGGCGCCGCCATCGCCTCGCCACCGCCGGATGGAGACCGGACCTGCACAGAAAAAACAAAGCAAGCCACCCCCCAGCGAGCCGAGGGTCCGGCCCGCCTCCCGAGACCAAGCTGGTCGCCGGAGACGAGGCGGACCGGCGAACTCGCCGGAGGGAGGAGGCGGAAACCCCGACGCCCTTTTTCTCCGCTCTCTCCTGTAGCAAACGAGAGGGTTCGGGAAAGACCTCACGGCGCAAACATATTCCGAACACCTCTCTTTTCTGACAGCGCCCGCGCCTAGTGAAATAGTTGTGTTTGTATATACACCTAGCTGTTGAGTGGTCTGAATTGTGAGGTGTTTTAAGTGTTACTTAGATCTGTGTTTTGTTAGGATGTGATAGGTGCTGATTTGATTCTGGCACGTGTATGTCTGGTCTGTGATTAAAGTTTTATCTGTGATGACCGCATTCCAGTGCGTAGAAATGTTGGGGATGGCTGCCGAACTGTATTACTCTCATCAATTTCAGAAAAGCCCAAGCCTGCAGTAGCGGAGCCCACACCCGGAACAAACATCCTGCTCGGGACCCTCCGCGGCACGAAAGGATCCGGGTCGGATCCACGTCACCACGTCGCCCTGTGCCCGCATCACGGAATGTTTTAATAAAAAATGAGCAGAGGAAAACAGGAAAGGAGAGACGAGGATTCCTCGCGATTCCTCCTCCCCTTGGCGAGGCCGAATCCCCGGCATCCCCAACGCGCACGGCGAAATAAGGAGAACCAGGCGAGGCGGAAGAGAGGCCGGGGGTGATGAATTGTTACGCTGCATGGACGGAGCAAGCGAGGAGCCTCTCCACAAGGTGCGCACCGCGCACCCCCGCGATCCCGAGATAATCTCCGGTTGTCGTTGCCGTCTCCGAGACACATCGAGCGTTTTTAGCTTCGGTAGGATCGGTTCGTGGATCTGTCGCTCCAGTTCGACCTCGTAGGATACGCTAGATTTGGTTTGACGCCGCTTTTTTGGAAGAGAGATTGAGAGAGGATGTTGTGCTGCGGCTGCGAGGCCGTTCCTTGTATTGTTCGACGAACTGACCAATCGTTGTGTACTTGGGCACGAAAGGCGGATAGGCTTTTCAACTTTTGTTGTTGGTTTGTTTCGGAGCAACTTCTTTTGTGTGTGTGTGTGTGTGTGTGTGTGTGATGCCCACAAATAGTTCTGGCTGTAGTGTCATATTGCTTTGTTTTGGCCTCGCTAGTGGAGAACATAGTGCTGCTTGGTCGATGGCTAAGTTTAGGCATACTCGACTGGGGCGAGTGGCCACATTCCATGTAGGGGCTGTTACTCATGTGTGATGGCTTTCGGTTCATCTTTCTTCACAAAGTTTGTGCAAATGCTTGGTAGTTCATTGTTAAACTAAACGCCGATGAGAAATGCAACATGCCAAGATGAGTGGAACACATTTCCTCCCCATTGTTTAAAGCTAATTTGTTACCAACCAAGCAATGGATACAATAATTATATGGTTAGCTTGCAGCCACCATTGCTTTTTTTGCTAGGCACAGAGATCAGCTTTTGATGCATGCTCTCCGGGAGTGGCCTAGTTTTTTGCCCCTCTTCTGTGGAGCTGGCTCTCTCCCCTCGGGGACGTGGACGTGGACGTGGAGGGTTTGGTTGGCATGAGGCGTCCTGGACGTGGACGTGGACGTGGCCAGCTTCGTCTGGCGGGGTTATTGGTGGTGTATCTCGTTTTTTTCACTCGTCGATGAGGCTTTGTGGCGTCGCTGGTGGGCTGTATAGGGTGGTGTTTTTCTTTTATTTTGGTTTGTAACCATGGTCTTTCTTGGGCTTTTACTCCTTTCAACGAATAAGCAATAACAGTTGTTTCTTCCAAAAATAATGTGCTAACGAGGTGTTGGACGGTGATGGATCAACTCGTTCTATTGGGGGTGGTGGTAGACCAACTAAGGGGGTGTTTGGTTGGGCTTTTCAGCAGCTTTTCACTGGAAAAAGCTGCAGCCCAACCAAACAGCCAGCTTTTCAGCAGCTTTTCTCAACGGTAGCTGTGAGCTTTGCAGTGTAAATTCAGTTGTTTGGAAAAGCTGCCTTCTGCCAGCTTTTTGCAATGTGCTAAAGCTTCTGTGCTCATTTTCTAAAATATTGTAGATGGTTTGGATCAAGTAAAAGCCATATATTCACTTTCTCACAGCCACAGCAGCTTTTCTAAACAGCCAGCCAACAGCAGCTATTCCTCAAACGGGAATGAGTTGGTGGCATCTTTAGGACCATTCCTGGACCCAAACTTTCGGTAACTAAGCTGACCTTTCCTTCCTGTGCAAACCTTGCAGTCATCAAGTGGTGTGTTTCTAAATCAACGTATTCCACTCATGAACTTCAGTGCTTTGACCTGTAAAGCGTGTTAACGTGTAATCTTGATATTTACGATGTAAAGCTTTTGTCTCCCAGCTGAAATAACCGGGCCCTGGTGTGCTCTGATTGTCCTATTAATAACATAAAATAGTTTCACTGTTCATATAGTCCGGGAACATGGACCTGATTCTAGATCTCTCTCTGGCTAGTGGCAACCGTACAGGTTCCACGCTTGGGCCATGGTGCCATGGTTCGTCGGGCCCCGATGTCGAGTGGAAACAAACGGCCGATATGATCGGACAGTGGCGTGGGCTTCTGCCGTACTGCAGGCTTGATGAGCAAGGCAATATCATGTTGGTGTCGGAAGGCATTGTCCCCTCGCTTTTCCTTTCCTTTTCGCTCACCCCCTCGGTTACATGAATGAAGAGGTAAATACAATTGGACGCTCTCATTCGTGAACAAAAGCTGCATTGGTCTATGTTGCTTTCAGGCGGCGATCCAGGACCAGACGGATGTGGTCAAATGGTCACTCGATGCATCTACCTTTGACACCTATAAACCAAGGGGCAACGGTTTGCACATATTTTGGGGATAATCTTCCAGTCGGGCCAATGCTTTCTAGCTACTTAGACCTTTTTGGATTGAAAGACTTTTAAAAGAATCATGTAAGATTTAGATTTATAGAAATTTTTTCTACCGCGGTCTTTTGGATCACAGATGAAGTTAAATAAATCCTACGAAATTTTCATAGAATAGCTCAATCCATAAAATTTTTGAAGAAATTATAACATGAGTTTAGACCTCGTGAAAATTTTCCTTTGTGTCTTGCATTAATCGTCACTCTCTTTAAATTCCAATAAAAATTCATGTAAAGCATCTAAAGAGCTAGTTTTACATATTTCTATATTTTTGTTTTCTGTATGATTTCACAAGCCATGATATTTTATTTCTATATTCTTTCTATTCTTAAGTTTTGAGAAATCTGCGTTCCCCTTAGCTCGCCGGACCTGTTTCCACTGAGAAGATGGTAAAGCAGCCGCGTGATGCGGCACTCCCGCAGTGCCGCTTCGAGACGAACAAACAGCAGGAGAGATCGGGCTGGGCCGTCGCGCCTCGCCCAGCGGCCAGCAGGTCACAAGGATCCAGCGCGGCGCAGGCAGGGGGAGGCACGTCGCGATTCGGTGGCGCGCACGGCACGCCGACGGGTTCCCGTCGCAAATCGACGCTCGAGATGACGACGACGTGGCGCCTACCGCAGCCGCTCCAGACGGACCAGGACGCGGCCCTCCGTGTCGATCCAGAGGGTTCGCATTCTCGGACGCTTGCGGCTGTAGGCGATGTGTGTGCCTCACAAGCTACTTCGCGCTGTGGATCAATGATTAGTTGATTACCGCATCAGTGTCGCAGATAGTGAGCTCGATTTAGGCGGGAACTGAAGAATCCACCGATGAGCCAGTAGAGTACTGGACTGCACCGTGCAGGATAGCTAGCTTGAGGGGCAAAGGGCAAAAATCATAAACGACTGCGCCTGCTCTGGGAGGCAGGTGCAGCGGCGGGTGACAGGGCAGGGCAGAGCAGAGGCACTAGACCGCCGGGGCAGGCTACTCCTTCCACGTTGTGACATACACACGTAGGATACGCTGGGCCCACCTGGCGGCGAGCCAAGAACATCATTCGTCTGAACAATTCCTAGTCCTAACCTGCTCCACCAAAAGCAGCACGGCACACAGGCCAGTACTCCTACATAAATAAATGGAGCAGTGAACCCCTACGCTGATGCCTTGCAAAGCTAAAGATACTGGTGCTAGCAAGTGCTTAACTGCTTTCGCTGCCAAGCCAGTCGTGGGCCCATCTGTCTGTCAGGAACGTCTGCAATTATCTCGGTGCCATTGCAACCAACTAGGACGAAAGAAAAACTTGCTTCAAACTACAGATTCACACATGGTCGAAATAGTGCAGATTAAATCGGGGAGCTTAAAATGTCCAATTTGATGGTACAAGGTACAGACCCACTAACGAAGGGAAGGTAGGAAACACATGGAGAGAATACAACCACCCAAAGGTATAATACGCACATTACGCCCAAGTCACAGGCTTTCGAGTTTGATCCAACTTAATCATCATAACATTAGCACGCGATCCAAAAAATAAAAGAAAAGAAAAAAAGAAAAAAAGAAAAAAGAAAAAGAAAATCCTCCTCTACTAATCCCCCATATAGTTAATTAATTGTAATCACCATCTAAAGCAACTCACCTGCCACTACTCGTCGAGCAATTTCACCCCCGCTCCGACATGCTCGCCGACGACCTCCGGTGCCGGAACGCCTTCATCGGGCTGGCGAAGTGCCACCCCCACCGCGCCTTTGCCGCCGCCGCCTTCGCCGCTACTGCCTTCGCCTCCACGGCCGTCGCGGACACCGAGCTAGACCTCGCCAGGCCCAGTCCCTCCTCCTCGTGCTCCTCCTCCGCGCCTCCCTCCTTCGCCGCAGCCTTCCAGAACGGCGTCCATCCCCAAACCCTCGCCTTCCGCCTCCCGCCGACGCCGCCGGCAGCGACAGAGGCTATCGCCGCGGAGGAGGACGCGGCGACGGACCGCGACCGCGCGATTCGATGCTCCCGTTCGATGAGGCTGTGGACCCGGCCGACAGCGTCGCCGGAGGCCGAGGACGAGGAGGAAGGGGAGGCGCACGTGGTGCAGGGGCAGGGGCGCACGCGCGCGCAGTTGGGGCAGAGGCGGAGCAGACGGTCGCGGAGGCAGTACGGGCAGACCCCGCCCCCGGATCTCGCCGCCGGGTGCTTCCGGCACCGCCAGTCGTCGCCGGCACAGCCGCCGCCGATGGCCACCGCGAGCGCTGCCTTCTCCGCCTTCATCTCAGCCGCTCCGTGCGTTGGCTCTCTCACACACACACACACTCTCTCTCCCCTCTGCGTCGCGCTTACGAACTCACAGCGTCGCTGTAGAAAGGCAGAGAAGGAGCGACGGCGTCTATAATAAGGTGTCACCGGGGATTAACGGCGTGTGGTTTTGCCGGTTCGGATAGTAGGCTCGGAGTCTGTGGTAATTCACGATAGTGCCATTGGTCGAGATGGACAGTGGTTGCGCCGGGATCTTCTGCGGTTGAGGAGCAGCTGCAGAAACCGCAGCTGGGAAGTGTTCAAGTATAGGTATATTCAGAGCGGTTGTGGTGCAACCTGCCTAGTCGGTTGCAGTGGATCCTGGGCGGGTTCGAAAGATAAGGCTGCCGCCGCACGTGCGTGGCGGGAATGATGGCGTGCAGGGGTCAGTTACGTGGGACCCACGTGTCGGTTTCTGATGACGCGAGCGAGACGGCTGTTGCTTTCCTTCTTTTATTATGCTCTCGCCCGTGTGGCCTGCGGAGCTGCAGAAGAGCGATACAGGTTGCAGTCTCGCAGATCTGGTTTCGCAGTCGCCGAAATCGTAGCTATCGTGTCTTTCGTAAATCGAGTATGTTGACGACTGCTGGTGCAGCGCTGCGTAATGCCGTATTGTCAATGGTGGCACGTGTTGTTGACAAATGGTGTCACATACGGTCCATACGGAGTATGTCCCAGGCTCGGAACCATGCTGTCTCGAAGTCGGGCGCTCGGCAAGTCAAAATGATTAGGCGATCGATATTTGTTTACTTCTAGATGAATAATTTTCTTCAACGCCCAGCAAGTAACCGTAGCTAGAGCAACTCCTACTAATCGCGATTTGGCAGAAATATTTACGCCACACACACTGAACCAGAGCATTTTGGCTAGATGGCACGGCCATCTTGATACGCCAACAAGAGAAAAGCCAGTACAGATTCGGTAGGTGGTCAGTGATTAAGAAACTGTTTCTTAATCACTTTCAGCACTTCCTCACTAAGATCAAACAAATTCCAACGATATTTCCTACTTCAACTAGGAACCAAACACCCTGGTCAAGTAGTACGCTGTAACAGAATAAAACGGGAGATACAGATCCTTTCATTCTCAAATCACCAATCAAAGCGCTCTTCATTATTGGATCCTGCCTCCGAAACAATCCAATTTGTGCTGAAAGAGACCAATCCAAAGCTTCTTACCCATTACTATAGTCCATCAATTGATCAAATAAGTACTATTTCAATCATGTTCGAGATTCCGTCTACAACTACCAAACGTCGGCAGAATGGAGATCACAAAAATTCCCTATAAAAACAGTTCTTGGAAGAGGTTTTGCTAAACATCCCGAGTCTGTCCTATCCGGCTATCCCTATCGTCACATACAACATTAACGACCCCGAAATATCCAGCCTTCGTACGATTACGCGAATAATTAATATAGCATCAGATGCAGCGACGTTCCGTTAAAAAAACTGATCTAGTGATGTGCCAGTCGATTCCCATCATTGAGTAACACCCTTCGCACGCTCGCCTGGAAGTAAAATCTTGAAGCTTAAGATATCGTTTGGCACGAACGAACCAACCGACCAACCAGGAAGGGCGAGCACGCACGCACGCACGCACGTAGCGAGTGGCTGCTACACGCGTCTCGGTCGCTGGCCTGACGCGGCATCAGCTCGTGCGCCGCGGCACGGGCACGGACCCCGGCCCTCATCATCAGTAGGTGCGCGCCCGCGCCACGGCACATGGCACGCGCGCGGGCGGCCCCAGTATTCCATTGGCGAGACGGCGCAACGTCCAAGCGCACGGTCGGCGTCAAATATCCCCACGACGGCGACGGGGATCAGACTAGTCTAATCCCCGGTTTCCCTTCGTGCCTGATGTCGCAGTGCGTGCGGTAAACTAGCTCGATCGTAGTCTCCCATGCATGGAGCAGGTTACTAGGTTGTTTAGCCGCTTAACTACCGGGAGCGCGGTAGTGGCGATTAGACAACCCCTGCGACATTCTTTAAGGTAGCTAGATCATGTTACCGGGAGGCGTCAGCATATGATGATCTCCTGCAGTTGACCATGGTAATCATGTTCACGGCATGCAGAATTGCTCGACACAAAATACAGCTATGAGGTGGAAGAAAATCTAGTGATTACGTATAAAAGACGTTAACATTTAGGCCTCTTTTTTCTAGCTTATAACCCCAATAAATCATAAACTGAAAAGAAGGGTCAGTACATAGTAAGCTTTGGGTATAAGCATATCTCAATTCCAGTTGGAAAGCCCTTTGATGTCAATGTCGGAATCGACTTAGAGAGAGGAATGCGCATCGAACACATGTAAAGTATCAAGAGCGTTGAGTAAATAAAATGACATGAATGACAACCGCGTTGTTGGGCGTCAAACACTATCACGAATGACACATTGATATTTTTCAACCGAGTTTAGCCTCAATGAGACGTAGTCTCGTTTAGGGGTGTGGATTCAATCCCTCAGATCCGTGTCTCGGACGGTGTTGGAGACGACAAACAAGCTTCGCTCTAGCCTCTGTCGAGTCAAATGATGCGCCATCGAACATGAAAGAGATCCCCAGGAAAGGTCATCACACCTATAAGAGGTGAAAGTTCTTATTCCTCAAGTGAGATGCATTATAGATAACTGATGTGGTGCCTTTTATAGGTCAAGAGTGGAGGATAGATGATCCACTTACACTTGGTGGATGAAAGAGAGGGATAAAAAGATAGTAGTTGATCTATAGACTAAGAGTGAGGACTTGATCTATGATCTATAATGTAACATGGACTTTGCTCTTCGCAGGCGTCTTTAGCTTTGAGTTTAGTTGACCTTTGTCCTTGACTGTTTTCTTTTTATTGCTGTATTTCTTATTCTTCATGCATATTACTCATGAGGATAGGAGTGATAGCCCTCTAGCAAATGCTGAATTCATGCTTACAACGGTAGCCTCTTTGACCAATGAACTTGAGCTTGCGATCGTTTGGTCAGAAGAAGATGTTGATGTTTCCTTAGGAGGTCGGTGAAAAATAACCAATCTTTCCCGAACTCATGTCTTGGTATGGAACGTCAAACACCTGCTCTTTTCTGCTGGAGTCAGTCCATTAAATAGAAAGGAAAGCTTCCTGGGCTGATTTGAGATAGGCAAGCCCAAGAAGGAACACGAGTTCGGGTGAGACTGCGATCAATCGCTAGGGGAATCGTGACAGGTTGCCCCTGCGTGACGCGGTGGACGCCGTTCTTGGGCTTTGCACGACCTTGGGCTGGCTCCGTGAGTTCGGCCGATTTGCCGCTTTAACTGGTCCGCCCGGATTTGACGATTGTGAGTTGGGCTGCTTACGCCCGATCTAACGGCCTGCAAACGATTTTTGAAGGACACGCACACGCTGATAGTAAAAGACATGCCGTGTTTTCCTGGATTTAACAATATTTTTCGTTGTATTTTTATTTTTTCGTTATTAAATAATTTTTTAATTGTCTATTTATTTATCTATTTTATATACGCCCAAAAAATTGTTGCAACAGTTAGAAAATCAAACGTATTTGAAAATGTTCCGAAGAAAGGAAACTTCGTGCGAAAGAAGATAACTAGTGGAGGCTTGACTTTGCGGGATAGCTAAGGGGAGCGACCAAGCTCGTCCCCCAATCAGTCGCCTAGGCACACCAGGGTTCGGCGACTGGCACCCTTTCATGTGTAGATTCGTATTGTCTTTGATATACATTCTATGGAGTTTCACCTATATATAAACGGTGGGAGAGAGAAAGGTGACATAGCAGGTTCAGCGGCTTCCGCCAGGAGTCTTAGTTTTTCATCTCCATCATCACAATGAATTCCACCCTATCTATCATCACAATGGGTTTGTAACTCGATATTCGTCAATTTATGAATTCGATCTCCTATTTGTTCTTGTTGATTTGCATGATATGCAAGTAGTCAATCGAGGCTATGGGGTTGTTAGTAGTAACTGTATAGCATTCTTTATATTTGTGATGATCATTGATCTTTGGCGCCATCAACTCAACATGATTGACATTCACTTCGGCACAACCAATTTATTTTTATTTATTGAAATTGATTATGATTATTTCTTTAACACCCCAAAAAGATTATGGTAGTTGCTGTTTGTCTTGTCATCCCCATTGCTCGACATGATGGTGTTGATGGAGAGGAGATGATGCTTGGTGGATTAGTGACATAAGATATACATGTAAGAGCTATAAGATCAAATCTACTAAGGAAAATACGAAGCCTAATATGTTATTTCATAACTGATGCAAAGTGACATTGTACAAATTTGGATTAGTCGTAGGTGTGCATAGTATCATCCATTACGAAAAATATTCTTTATTTAGTTTGACACTTTCCTGTGTGCCTTAATTTATCTAGAATCCTATATATTTTATGATAATTGCTACTAATGAATCTATATACATCATACTTTATTTTTAGTCATTATAACACTTCTCCTATCACTTTTAATATTTCTTTATTTTCTATTTTTATTGTAAAAATATTTTTAGTTTTTAGTAAGTAATTACTCTTTTTAATTATCACAACTATTTAAGAAAGATAGTTGTGTATTTTAACTTTTTATTATCTTAAGTGTAATTTTA
The DNA here is from genome assembly GCA_019208055.1 of Stipa capillata. Classification (NCBI taxonomy): domain Eukaryota; kingdom Viridiplantae; phylum Streptophyta; class Magnoliopsida; order Poales; family Poaceae; genus Stipa; species Stipa capillata. Next base: position 353,201 of record JAGXJF010005252.1, on the reverse strand, counting down.
GAAAGATTGTTGTGTATTTTAATTTTTTTATTATCTTAAGTGTAATTTTAGATTTATCAAATAAGATAAACCACTGCTTTCCGGGTTCGATGCTTTTTCTTATAGAAATAATTGATTTTGTACGGGCATCACACGCGATGCCTTCGCCTCCTAGCAGGGTTCACTTCCGTTCTCCTGTAGCCGCCGGCGGAAAGCATTAAGGTGACGTTGGCGAGGAGCGGTTGATGCCGAAGCTTCGGGAGTACCCACCGGACGAAGCTTGTTTGGGACGCGTGGCACCGCAGATCATCAATGATATCTCCTGGTGCTATAAAATGGGATGCAGTGTTCCGGTGAGAAGGCGGCCTCCTCGTCACCTCCGCCGCCGGTCGATGGTGGTGAGGTCTCGAGGCTCGCAACATTCCCTTGTCGGCTCGGGCTCGAGCTTAGGACGGAAAAGGAGTAGCAGCCTTCGGTGCTCAAGGCGGCCACGGCGCACGATCATCTTCTCCGAGTTGTGGGCTCCCGTGGTGAGGTACCCTTTTCTCACCATCTCCGCCACTGGCTGAAGGCGGCGAGATCTCGAGGCCCATGATACCCCCTCCTCGTTGGAAGTGCTTGCGCTTATGACGGAGAAGGGGTAGAATTTTTCGGGCATCGTGGTGACGAGTTCTTCCAATGGGGTGGCGCAATTGCGACTGAGTTTCTCTTGATCTTCTTACTGTCGTCGTTCCTCTGTTCGTCGAGATCTTGCTGAGGCCGAGTTCGAAAAAACGAGCCGAGAAAAGCGTCTCAAGGGAAGAGCCACCCGCGGCCGCGAGCAAGCCGAACACCTTCCGAGCATCACCGAGGTTCATTGTGGGCCAATACGCCGCCGCGCCGGAGCGCTCAAGGTGCTTGATGAAATGTTATGTCTTTGTTTGAGCTTGTCCCGGGTGTACTTTTGAGCCTTCTTTGAGAGGCGAATTACTTGCGTTGAACCGGATGTAGTCGTTGGTGTTTTGAGTACCGTGGGTACGCCCCCATGCCGCTGGTGGCGAGAGAGAGAGAAGTGTCGGCCATCGCGGGTGCGCTCCCGTGCCACTCGTGGCGAGAGAGAGGTGTTGGCCACCGTGGGCGGGCTCCCATGCCGCTCGCGGCGAGAAAGAAACACAGGTGTCCTGTTTGATGAAATGCCCGAGGTTTTCGTATGGCGTCTGCATGTGTGTCATCGACGCGCTGATCAGGTCTGATTTTCGCCTAGTGAAGTAACTGCTCTGCTTCATGCCCTTCGTTTCCGAGTGCTCTAAACAGATCCGAAAAGAAAACTTGTATTTATCGCAACTGTTTCTATCAGTGTTCTGGGAGAATTGATGTTGTGCTTAAGCAGACGGCTTGCAGAAACTGTTCTGATCTTTAGTTGTTTTCAGCTAGGCTGGAAACTGATATTGATCGACGTTTTACCGGTATATGGTCTTGATTACTCTTGGCTTCGTGTGCTGATTAATACAAACGGCGAGCTCCTTCGTCATTTGGTACCACGAATATGTGTACGTACTCGGCATTTTCTTGGAAACAAAGATGTAGCTCTGGTTAGTTTGATTTCACTTTATCTTCCTGTCGTGTTACAGCTGTTTGATTGTGCCCCATGCTGTTAGGCAATATTGCGCATTTGTCTGTTCCTCGAGAACGGGTGTGCTGAACTATTGCGGTCTGTATTTGCGAAGTCGTGACTGGTAAAAAGGAGAGGAGACAGAACGCCAGACTTTACTGTGATTCACAAGATGTTGGCTCTGCACGGTAGACATGGGCCTCGGTCATCCACTCAGCCTTTGCGGCCCGTACTGAGTGCGGGCAATTCTGGGTCGTGATTAGAGCCTCCGCCTACACATCTCTTTCCTTTCGACCAAATGTCATGGGTTAGCCCGCAGTAGCGCCTTGGCCCAGGGAACACAGCAGGTTGGACCGTGCCTGTCATTTCTTGCCGACCTAGGAATTCTGGGCTTCAGCAGTCCACTGGCTCGTGCGGCACGATTATTAGCAGTAGGACTGTGTTTTAGCTTGGGCCCCCTTAGCTGGCGTAGGAGCTCGGACCGTGCCTGTGCTGCGGCCTGCGGCCAGGTGATTTTAGGCGGGTTCAATGGAGGATCGGGTAGCAGGTGGTGCGATGCAGCTTGCCATCGAGGCAGGCTTGCGAAGGAGGCGTGGTCACGACAGAGATGACGGTCGTGACAAAGCATGCTCACGGTAGAGATGATGCTCGTGATAGAGGTGTATTTATGACGGAGATGGTTATCATGACAGATGCGTCAGATCTTGCTGACTCGAGTGTCTGCTTTGTTCTCTAGAAACCATCAGCATTATGAGCATAAGAGAGGAGATTGGTCATATATACTCTTTGGGATTAAACCAAGCTGACCTTCATGAGGAGGTACCTCAGTTCGATAAGTTATCCCGTGGTTCTTTCACCTAGCTAGTAGGGAGAATTAGACGCATGATGTGACTTGTGTTCGTGGTCTGACTTGACGTCTGGTGGCTATGCGTGATTAGTTCATGAAGCCCTCTGTTACTTAGAAAAATAATTCCCTGAGTAGTTACCATATATCCCGTGTTAGAGGACTTGTGGATTGCCCACGTGGCGGCAACGGATGCCCAAGCCACTCCGGTTTTTGTAGGTTAGGGTTCGGAAACCTATGCGTCTACGTGTCATGTAAGTCTTTTTGTAGGGAGAACTCTTCGTCTTCAAATTTAGAGACATAAAAGCACAAGTAAAGAAGAACAATACACGAGGGTTTGTGATGCACATGTTCAATCTTTATTTTTCCTGATTATAGTGGGGATACAGAGCCTTAGGTGGTTGTGGACGATGCTCTTATAAAGGAGTTAAACACAGGCCGTGAACAACGCTTTGTTCGTCCGAAGCGTGTTAGGGGAGGTTTTGATCTAGTATTTTTTTGATAAGGTCAACTTCTCCCATATTTTCGTTTGTATGAGTGACCCATATCCTTGTGTTTCTTCTTTGGAGAGTTTCTCGTCTTTTATACTTGATGAAGTATGATCGCTTTTCGAGAACTGGTACTCTTCGCCGCTTGACGAAGTATGACCGCTTTCTAAGAAGTGGTCTTCTTCACCGCTTGATGAATGATCACTTATTAAGAATTTGTTTGTCTTTGCTAGGTCAACATCTCCACCTCACACATATTTGTTGATTGTGTGAGACAACTCCTCGGTGGTTCTTGGTGTATTTCTTGCAAATACATGATTTACCTCGTCTAGGAGTAGCCCTTCACGGCGAGCATTAATTATTCTAGTAGTTGGAGCATTGGCGACCAGGCTTCTTATTTTAGAGAACCATTGGAAGTAACTCTACAAAGATTCTCCATCTTCTTTCTTAATGGTGAACAACTTGTTTGACGATCAAGGTTGGCTGAAGTTTCCTTAAAAGTTTGCGATAAAAAGCTCCCAGAGAAGATCCCATGACCTAACGGAGTTGTTTATCTGGTTATAGAACTATGTTCGAGCCATTCCTATTAATGAAAATAGGAAAATATTGCACATTCTGTCTCCTCCTCCTCTAGCTTGGATTGACCTGAAAAAAGCTCTTATGAATTGCAAAGGGTCAAAATCTCCACTGTATTACTTCAGCGTGGGTTGATAAAATTTTGACGAAAAATGTGCTCCATGAATTTTCCTTGAAATAGGATTACAAGTTTTCCTATTGTTCCTGGCCCTTGGTCTTGGCGACATTCTTTATGAGTTTGATAACTGCTCTCTTCGTAAGAACTTGAAGAACGATGATATGAGATTAAGTTCATGTAAAGTCCTCTTAGATCGGTGGCGGTGTTAGAACTTTCAGTTCGCTCACGATCTCTGCGTGTTCTATTTTTGTGGCCTGCGTCAGCATCCCTCCCCTGATGACATACTTCTCCATGTGGCTCTCCATGCAATATTGGCCTTTTTGAGATCCTTCGCGACTTGGAGGCATGTTGGTAGTTGCTCTGCTGAAATCTTGGAGACCAATGGATAAAACCATGGCACTCCGTTCATCATGGCCAGGCAGGGCAAGGGTGGAAGGTGCGAAAAATACACTGGATGAAAACCCGATGGAGCCTCCTGGGTGAACTCTGCTTCTCGAGAGGCTCAAAGATCAGTTCCAATTTGGATTGTCGAAGGCAATGGTTGCAAATGGGCTGACGTGCCAACTCTCATTTGCAGAGGCGACATAGTAGGAGCTTGTCAGACATCTTGTCCTTGTGAAGTCCCAAGCAATGCATGGAAGGCATTGATGTCGAGAGGCTCGGTGTTAACCATTTTTCTTAAGCTTGCGACGAGTGTCGACACTTGCCGGATTTCTCCAGTCGATCTTCTGGTGTCTTCCTCGGTGGCGGGTATGACATTGATCGGGTTCACCATGTATGTATCTTCTGGAGTTACGAGGATTGCCGTTGCAAGGCTCTGTTCTTCCACGGAACCTTGAATATTTTTCTTCTTGGCGATGCGGCTTTTACGTGACTTCTTTGTGCAGTCATCGACGACTTCTTTCTCGGTTAGAGACATGGCGATACAGAAAACTGAGAAGATCATCGACTTACCGAGCTTTTAATGGAGGGGACGCGGCTTGTGTCTTGCTTGCTGGTCCCCATGGACGGTGCTACTATTGTCGATGTCGAAATCGACTTGGAGAGAGGGGGTGCGCGTTGAGCACGTGTAAAGTAATGTGAGCGTCGAGTAAGTAAAATGAAGTGAATAACAACTATGTTGCCGAGCGTTGAACACTAACACGAGTGATGCGGCGATGTTTTCTAACCGGGTTCGACTTCAAGGAGGCATAGTCCTGTTAAGGGGCGTGGCTTCGATCCCTCAGATCCATGCCTCGGACGGCGTCGGAGGCGACGAACAAGTTTTCACTTCAGTCTCTCTCGAGTGGAGGGACGCACTGTCGAACACGAGAGAGATCCTCCCGAGGAAAAATCACCATATCTAGAAGAGGTGAGAGCTTTTATTCCTCAAGTGAGATGGATTACAAATATCCACATAAGGTGCCTTTTATAGGTGAAGTATACAAGACAAATGACTCTTGATATCCTTAGTGAGATGAGAGAAATAGGGATAGAAAAATAGTAGTTGGTTTATGACTAAAGATATATGGACCTGATCTATAGTCTATGATGGATCATGGTCTTTATTTTTTATGGACTTCTTTAATTTTGAGTTTGGTTGACCTTATCGTTAACCATTTGTTTTATTTTTGTATATTTCTTGTTCTTCATGTACATGACTCATAAGAATAGAAGTGATAGCCCTCTAGAAAATCCAGGATTCATTCATGGAACACCTTGGCCAATGAACAGTTGATGTTTATTTGAATTGGTAGAGCTTACGTATCACGAATTCACGATACCACAAGTGAGTGACCAAATCTCAAGCTCGCCGTTTCTTCGTACGGTCAGCAGCCAAACAAACCCGTGCCTTGTGGGCCGCCGTGTCAGCTGAGCTATAACCCGCCGCACACGACGCACACCCTACTTTAAAGAGATCGGAAGAACTGGAAAAAGATCGCGAGATACTCCCGAGATCAGGACCAACCCAACACCTACGTGTTAAGCGGGAACTGGGCCCATGTTAGACTACCCATGTCTGGAGCAATCATTCATGCTGTCGCCTCTGTCCGGTTGGTTTATCTATCCCGGCGTCAGTCTCTGCAATCCACAGCAGCCGCTGGTTCATTAAAAGAAGGGAAGTGCTAAGAATAACTAGTGTTTCTTTCTCGTGGATCACTAGAATTTTCATCCACTAAATTTACATCACGATTCGTGTTTTTTTCATTCTTTCATCCTTTTCCTCTGCTTTGACGATAATTCAGGTGATAATGGTAAGCCCATCGAAACTTTGAGATAGAGCTATCAGCAACGTGGCAGTGAAATTGAGGAAGATCACCTTGCTGAAGTGGTTAGCACGGCGAGGTGAAGCTCGCGAGCGACACAACATCGACGATGATGACATCAAAAAAGAGATGCGGTGGAAAAGAGTTAGGATAGAGGGTAAGAGACACTGATGCTGGAGAAGAATCACCGCCTCCCGGGCATAGAGGGATGACCGGTGGCGGTGGACGGGGCAATGAGGCGGTATGGCGGCGCCGTCGGCCATGGGCTAGGAGAATGGCGATGGGCAGAGTAAAATGATGGAGCTATGAGGTAGCGGCGAGGAGATAGTACAACAGGAGGAAGTTGGTGGTTGGATCAGAAGCAAGACTAGAGTTTAGAAGGTGAGGTGTTTATAAGAGGCAGTGGAGATAGATCTTGGTCGCTGAATGCGGATCCAACGTATAAAATCATTGATTTTAAATTAGAAAAAAGCACTTGAGCGATCCCTTATATACCCGGTTCAGGTTCTTTCCTCCTGGCTAAAGGCTATCGCGTTGTGACCGGCACTAGGACCAAATACTATACTAATAGTCTGCAGAAACCACAGATTTCGTCTGCTTAAACAATGCGGCGATTTTGTCGTGCGCCCGCGACCGTTTCCGCATTGCTCGGCAGCCGCCATGAAAAGTATAGCAGCACGCGATGGCTGCAAAATCCATTTTTAAGTGCCTTTAGTTATTTGCACTGCTCATGCTTGTGCTATATATAACTGGCAGAAAACAAATGAAAGGCTGCTGATCTGACGGAAAAAACGATGAACGTACTGTTCCGTCTGCGAATGGAACAGCATTTTGAGTGAATCACAGTGCGCTCGCAACTGGATTTCATGAATCTGAATATCTGATGCACCCATGTGTCAGCATTCAGAAGAGCCCGGAAAAGCGCATATTTCTAGATAGATCTTTTGGGTAGGATGCAGAGAAGAGTACACTACGGAGAATACATTTTTCTAGTGTAGATGATTGCGGAATGACTTAGCACCGGAGGAAACAGGAACTGAAGCCAGTAATAGTGTATGGTGAGGGCGAGCAGATGCGATGCATGCACAGCTTTAAATTATTAGCCTTTATGCCAGAACACGGCCGCTTTTGAGGTGCCTCCCGAACAGCAGATGCCAATATGCCGTCCCACTACAATCAGATAGCAGGAGTGGATGATCTGACCATGCACTACGCAGAGTTGCAGACTTTAGGTTGGAGACGAACAGTAACATAACACAAACGCCAAAATGTTCAGAGACAATTAGGGTATTTATTCAATTACCTTAATTAGATTATGAACGAAGTTCATCACTAGGTCAAAAAACCGGAGCCAAATATATTGGCACCATGGGCCAGATTACCCGCGATTTCCTGGTGCTATACTAGGGCGAACCCGTGAATCAGGGAACGGCCAGTCATGTATATATGCATGTGTTCCTTGATGCTTCGAGCAACGTCAATGTGTATCTCTAATATAAGCAAGCAGAATGGGCTCAACTCGAAAGAAAGTCGCTTTTGCTATTACGTAGACGACTGTCTTTTTGGCTCGTCATGATTGGTCTATTTCTTTAATCTCGTGAGCTTATTGGAGTAGTTAAGAATTAGTGTTAAAGATGGCTAGAGTGAAAAATTTACTGTAACCTTAGGGGTTTAGAGAGAAGGCTTAATCTAACGATAGTTGTTGCCGAACATGATGAGTTTGAGATGGAGATGACGCCATTGATGAATATGAGCTTAGATTAGAGAGGCATAGTGATAACGAGAGAAAGAAAAAGACTGAGAAAGAAGAAAAGAATACGTCGTAAAATCTAGATCTAACAGTTGAAAGAGTCGATTGCATTTTAAAAATAAAGCAGGCGATGGCTGTTTAGACGAATCCAAGCAAACAAAGCTTCATGTCAACGCCTGCCTGCTCGTTTGTGCGACCTAGGGACCCACCACCCGTTTATTATGTTGGCTAATCGGCTCATCAATTGGTTTGTAAATCATAATTGTTCGTCACTATCGGCGAAGAGACTACGACCGGCTCCAAGGAGATGATGCGACGTATAACCGCTGTGAGACTAATTTACGCTGTGTATTTGGACTTTTTTGCTGTAACCTGACAGTGATCAGTCACAGGATTTTACACCGATATATTTCTCGTGAAGCTGACAAGTTTCTTCACACATGAACGGGGAAAAAAAGAGCACCACACAATGCACAAAACGTGTGCGCAGTAACCATTACCCTCAGTAGCACAGATCAATGTGCACACAATACCAAACTACCAACCAGGAAGAAGCAGTAGGAAATAGGAGAACAGTTTCGACGTTACAGGAGTGGGTAACCAACCACCATACGCCCGTTGCATCACCTGCCGAATCAGTGATGGCAGAACACAACCAGGGTTAGGTGCAAAACGGCAAATGAACGGGTCGCTAAGAATCCCGGGAATGGGTGGTGCAATCACCGTTCGGGATCATGAGGAGCGACCAGAAAACAAGTTAGGCCACTAGGAAAAAAAGGAGACCCTGCTTCCAGAACGCGAGGCATCTCAGCAATGTGCTGCGCCATCGAAAAAGATTTGGTGTAGTACATATGGCAGTATACGCACGGCTAAGGATGCATCCGATCCCTTTTGAGTTTTGGTCCACTTGCTCGGGAAGAATCGTGCGAGTCCTGACCAATGGGGCGGCAAAGGTGACACATTAGGTGCAGCAAATGGCGTCGTCAGTGGTAACTTTTGTACCCTTTTTCACTTTTGCTGGAGAAAACGTGGGCTTACTGTTCTCCACCGCCTATGTGGGAGCTGAAACATATGTGGGATAGAATCTGTTAGAGAAGTGTCGATGCAGCAAGTGCTAATTCCAAAGTGAAAAAAAGAATGGAGTATAACATGTATACTAGTAATGAAAAGAGTGTAGTAGAACCATTCCCTGGATACGATCGCACCGGGTCGCAAGTCGCAACCCAAGCCGGAACCGTGACAGTGACAGGGTCCCAATGGGATGCAACAGTTGATATGTAAACTTCAGAAGAGGCAGTTCTGACCGTGCTAGGATTTCACGGTTGCATACGATTTCCAATTCGATCGACCATACACACATGTTCTTGCCGGGTCGCAAAACGGCCCGGATCCGCGACGAGTCGATAAGAACGAGCCCGAGAGCTCCGTATCAAAGACCCGCCGAGTCTTCCTCCCATTTGTTCACTTACCACCAGTGTCGCAATACTTTTCCCCGGTCTACAAAGACTTTGCCCACTCCTACCCCCGACGAACTGCTTTCTTCCAAGACTCTCTTCCTCCTCTCTAGCTTCCACGTTCTCCTCAATTCGCCAGCGCCGAGATGGCAATAGATCATGCATCCCCTTTCGCACTGAAGAGCAGAGGCGCCACGGTAATTAGCTGATTGAACTGCTGATGTTTTTCTCTTGCTCTGTTTCTTGGTTCTTGGTTGGTCCTAATGGCGGTGCCGGATTGAATGTTGGGTCTGTGTGCTTGCAGGGAGGAGCCGAGTGCGACGACGAGGCGGAGAACCAGCGGTGGCCGCCGTGGCTGAAGCCGCTGCTATCGACGAGCTTCTTCGTGCAATGCAGGACCCACGCCGACGCGCACAAGAGCGAGTGCAACATGTACTGCCTCGACTGCATGAACGGCGCGCTCTGCTCCCTCTGCCTCGCCCACCACCGCGACCACCTCGCCATCCAGGTCAGTAGACTACTGAATGACTGATACGCGCGAGCCTCTTCCGCATCCCAATGCCGGCTTCGTGCATCCTCCTCCCCTGTTTGATCGGTTCCTATCGGTTTTCTTGGTGACTGATGCGTGTGCGCGGGGCGGGGAAGCAGATACGGAGGTCGTCGTACCACGACGTGATCCGGGTGTCGGAGATACAGAAGGTGCTGGACGTCACCGGCGTGCAGACCTACATCATCAACAGCGCGCGCGTGGTGTTCCTGAACGAGCGGCCGCAGCCGAGGCCAGGCAAGGGAGTCACCAACACCTGCGAGGTCTGCGAGCGCAGCCTCCTCGACTCCTTCCGCTTCTGCTCCCTCGGATGCAAAGTACGTGCTAGCTCATACGCGCCAAACCCCAGCAATTCCATTCTCAACCAGGCTCTGGTCTGGTGGATTGCAAGTTTGTAACCAACATTGCATCTTTGGCGCTGCAGATTGTAGGCACTTCCGGCGGCTACGGACCCAGGAAGAAGCACGGTGGCGGCGGCGGCGGCAAGAAGAAGAAGAGGGCGGCGCTCAAGGACGCGCGGTCGGATTCGGAGGACTCGTGCACGAGCGCCAGCGGCAGCAGCAGTGACAAGAGCAGCGTCGTGCAGAGCTTCACGCCGTCGACCCCGCCGCCGACCTCCACCAGTTACCGCACCGGCAACAAGCGCCGCAAGGGCATCCCGCACCGGTCGCCATTCGGCGGCCTCATCGTGGATTTCTAGCTAGCTAGGACAACACAGACAGCGAAGTGCCCTGTATACATGACATAGCCACGAAGGTAATAACTGCGCGCCCTGAATGGCGAGCCCTGTGCTTCCGGACGCGGAGGCCGGCCAGCGGACTGCCGGCGAGAGGCAAGAGCATTAAGCACACTATAGCGTGTTACTTTCAGTGTCAGATTTTACTTACAGTTCAGTTGTAACTAGTTAGCAGTACGAGCAAAGTCGTAGTACTAGCTACTTATAACTCCGTAACGACGACTTAAGTTTTTCAACCTTGCAATGTAGACCTCCTTATGGTAGATGTACATAGATGTATCACGAATGTGTGGATTAGGAGACAGTGGGATGTATATGTGCACGAGCTGTGTGATAAAAATAAGAACGTGCTCGTCTGCTCCTTAATTATGCACAACCATGTTTTGATGTTCCCAATGCTGCAGCTACGCAGGACGCGATTAATCTGGTTGGGTGGCTCTATGGTTCATTCCACTCACGCGGCAGCGGTTTTCGAAGAATTCAACCACAGGACGGTGTCAGTCCTGTGACATTCTGCAGCGAGCAGCCCAACCCATTAATGGGGTTGCCGCCACGAAGGTGCTCGACATGGCAGCTGATACGGTGATCGGCTGAAGAGGTTCGGGGAGGCCGGCACGTGTTTGGACCGTTCGCGCGCGTGAAAGGGGCCGTGCCGGTGTCTTCTGGAGCGACGAGTCATGGGGCGTGTGGCCGACTTGGCCTCGTCCACCCGGCGTGGAGGCTGATGCGCGAGTCGTGCCGTGTCGTGCGACGCCGCCTAACTTGAAAGACCCGCCATTTGTCCCCGGAAAGCGGCCACCCTGACGTCGACGCCTGGCGTCGTCTAACGCCTTTACTTTCCTCCAACCCCGTTGCTGTCCATCCAGAAGAAGCCGTTCCTCCGATCAACGTCGGGCTTTTATCGGCGAGGCAGGTCGAGTTCTCACGGCTCTGCAACTAGCTAGTGATCTCCGCTCTCCACTAGCAGCAACCAACAGGCTGATTTCCCTGCGAGATGGACATATAACTCCGGTGATGGCTTCTGCTGCCGGCAAGTGGGACACGGGTAACAGATTGCTTGCTTCCGATCCGAATGAGGCGAAGGTAAAACGCGTGCACTGACACATGTAGGCAGCAGCTGCTTCTACAGCACCCTGTTTTGAAGATGCTCGTGCGGATCACGTGCATCCAAGCTGTCCGTGACTGCACTTTGCACGGTGTCTTCGTCTTCGTCTTCGTCTTCGATTTACTCCATAAGTGGCAGCATTTTTTGGTTTATCCGTAGTAGAGAGCACGCCTCCACAGCATTTCGTACGCACACTTATGGTCTGTCTATTGAAGGCAGCATTGGAAAACGGCTGCCTCCCACTATATGCCAATGCCATGGCGTACTGACGTTGTCAACCATCCATGACTTATCTTGGAGGTTTTCTTTTCCCGAACGGTGATGTCATTTGGCCCCTAACTTTGATCGATCAGTCGCCACGGCGACATACTGACACGGACCCGTTAGACCGACCTCGCCGCCCCGTGTGGCCGTGTCCCAAGTCGCGGCTCCATCCATGCGAGTGGGTCGTTTCGCATCGGACGGGCAGTGCTAGACTGCTAGCTAGCCTTTGCAGATTCGCCAGCTTTGGCTTTACCTCGAGTGAGCCACGACCATGCATTGCATTTGCGCCACTGCCCAAGTGCCCATCCTGGGTTTGGATTGCTCGCACCGTGGATAATGAAAGCGACAGGGATCCATTGTACTTGCACATTCCATGCCAAGCTGGTGGGGCCGGGGTTGGGTTAATTTATGGTTTGCCATGCATAGTTTTCGGAGTAAATCTCTTCTTGTTTTGTTGTAAGGATGGATGGATGCGTGGGGTTTGCGAAAACCAGGACCGCTGATACACCATGTAGATGCTAGTCAACTGCAGGGGCTTTGCATGTCAGTACATAATCAAAGAAGAATAATGTAAAACAGGAAATAGGCATAGCTCTACCAACCAAAGCGTCAATTGTAGCCCTAAACTATACAACCTAAGGGCTAAAGTAGTATTGTTGGAATCAGATTATTGACTCAAGATAAAACAAGAAACAAAGCGCGAATTCTTAAATTTGCGTCTCAATTATAGTTCTAGGATAAAGTTACATGTACATTTGTTCGTACATAGTTTAAGTTAGCTTTGTGCATTATTAGAACTTCAGTGTTCGGTAATTGCTACTTGAAAGTTGAAATAAAGGAAAACATGTCTTGCATACAAGTGTGCCTCTGCTATGGGAGTTTGCATACGATAGCGCGACACAACGTGGCTAGACCGGTGTCTCGTGTTGTCCCGTGGTTAAATTGTGATGTTTTGTTTTTAAATGCTCTGTTTTAATCTTCTATTTTGGTCATCGAGCATCTAATAGATGCATTAGATTCATACTAGTAGGATGCCCGTGCGCTGCAATAGAACCTCAAATAGTAGAACAACATCTCATGTTCTAACTAAAACTATAAGTCTATAACAAAATATATTGCTTTGCCTTACAACGATCTAATAGTAGAATGTTCGTGCGTTGCTAAAGAATATGTTTACTTGATATCTCGTCTTCATGCATACGATAAACATAATATAGTGAGACAAATAAAATTCACCATAAGCTTGATGAAATAAATTAATGTCACCACAAGTACCATAGTTTGCCACCAAATATCATAGTCCACATAAAATAACATAGTTCATGGACGAGACAATGACTAATAATTTTGTAGGTAATAACCATATATTAATGCCTCCCAGTGAGGTATATGTCATTTTCTAGTTGTAGCTCTTGGAGTTGATGGAGAAAGTGACGCCATTCTTCTAGCTGTAATACACGGGTTTGATTGAGTTGTTGGCAAACTTGAAGTATCATACCTTTTCTTCCTCCTGGTAGTAAAAAAAGTTAGACACATACAAGGCCTTAATGGTTCAACTGTAACCAAATTTTGCATAGTGAATATTTCATTTGAAACGTACCAGTCAATGGTGATGGAGTCTCAACATGGTAGGTTACATGTGTATATGATTTTCGTATATCTAGAGGTAGCTAAAAAACCTATAATATATAATCACAATATCATATATTTTACAAATATATGAATAATTTTTATGTTAACATGAATTTTACATACGTACCTGGTGCTCCAAGAGAAAGCATTGTAATAATGACATTATATCGTGATGTAGCAGCATCTTGCAAACGACCTATTTTCCAGACCAAATGTGTACTATGCATAAGTAGAAAGACATGTTGACCTCTGATAATAAGTACAACAAATGTTAAAATTAGTATAAGTTGTGAGCAGCATGTTTTGAACAAATGGAACCATATGTATTGAAAGGACACTCACGTCAACAGTTCATCGAGCATCTAACAGATGCATTAGATTCATATGTTTGGCCCGAGCAACTCAACAACTCAAAATGCCTTCTTTTTGTTTCCTTCCATTTGCTCTCTTATTGGGCTAGCCTAATCTTCCCTTCTCTTTATTTCTCGTTTTCTTGGACCACGCTGTCTCAGCCGAGCCCGTACGCATGGACCGAGCTATAGCATACTGACCCAGCATGTTCTCTCTCTCATCCTCTCCCGTGTTCTCCTTTTACTACCAGTAATCAAGCATATATAATACACATTTTTACAATATGTATAACATAAAAATATAATCTATACTGCATCGTGTCGAAGGAGACGACAACTGTAGCGCATAAGCATGGTGAGAGCATGGAGCGGGCGTCTCGGCCACGCGTGGCACGGATTCGGGAAAGAGAGGCGTTGCAGGGTATAATCATGGCAATGATGGGTAATAATCTATTAACTTTAAGTGAATGGTGATGATGGATAATTATCTATCAACTTTAAGTGTATGACAATGGTAGATAATTATCTATTAAATAAATATAGCCGTGGGATTACGTGGCAGACCATCAAACCAATATGAGCTGTTGGATGCATTTGATTGGACGGGGTTGAGTGACCTTTGTACGTTTTATCGGGTGGAGCTAGGAAAGAAAAACTAAACCTTTTAATAGGTAGTATAGATATAAATGTAGATTTTGAATAGGGTCTCCTACTCCATTCTTCTCAACTCTTCCTCACTCAAATCCCCCTCATCCTACCAAATCTTACTCTCGCCTTCACCCTTAACATGGATCCAACGAGATTCCTCTTCTACGCGCCTCCTGGAGCTCATCTTGCCGATCTGTCGAGCTCCTCGTGTTGTTGCTGTTTCGATCGCCACCATGCCTACTCCTGGTCTCCGTCGGATGGCGGTCATCCGTCATGAAGGTCTTAGCCGTTCTCTCTCTGTGTGTATGTGTGTGTGTGTCTCTCTAACTCTCCACGGTCCAGGAACCTCAGTATCTCCCCTAGAGGAGAGGCTTGGCCCAGCCACGGTGACAACAATGCACGCCATGGTTAGGCGTGACACATTGACGATGTGGCGTGGCTCCTCTCGGGACCTTTGCAGCTTCTCTAGAGGCGAGCATGACATAGCATGGTGAAAACAACACGTGTCATAGCGAGGTACGACGTGTCGATGACGGCTCTGTCCGTGGTCCATCGACAGCACGGCACGTGCTCCGGTGGTGAAGCACGTCCATGGCAAGCCTGGATTTGTCAATGGAGGGCACTATCTGGGCTGATTGGATTCTTGGAACATATGTCTACTTCTTGAATGGTTTTGGGATCCTAACTTGAAGAATTTGTAGTTCTTGAATGAATGGTTCTTGGATTCAAAGTCCAATAGTTTCTACTTTTTGGATGAATGGTTCTTTGGTACCAGTTTGCTATTTTTTGTCCAAGATCAGAATGTTGGAATTTTTTGTTCAGGAATTGAATGTTCAAGAGATATTGTCCTCGATTTTCCGAGCCATGAGAAATGGGAGTTTCTCGATTGTGGAGCGACCAACACAACACTTAAACATCCATCTTTATTACAAATCAGTACCATGTGCTTAACATCAAGTTTTATCTTACATGACGTCCGAGCCTAAATTTTATATTATAATTGAAAAAGTTCTACGCCACGGGCATCCTCGAGTGTGGACGAGAGTTTATATTACAATCGGGAAAGTTCTACACCACGAACATCCTCGAGCGTGGACAAGACCTAAAACTCGTAGTCGTTTCCGTCGAAGAACTTCTCGTGAAAAGTTCTTCCTCTTCCTTTGGCACATCTGAGTGGGCTAGTGCAGCATTGGTACAATAATAAGTACACAGAGTACTCAGCAAATCACACTGAAAAAAGAATTATTTAACTACATGCTCGGACTTCGAGGGAAATGCGTACGATATCATATTATATAGGATGTATAACCCTAATTTTTGACTTAATAGTAAAATTGTTTATTTAAGCATTTGACTATAAAGCAGTTGAATGTAAGAACCACGTGGAGTCGTCACTATAGTTTTATTAATCATCAGCAAAATTCTACTTATGCCTTGTATTAGGAGTCACCATTAAACACAACTTCATTAACCGGAAGCTCGACGTATTCGAACACAATTTTATTATGACTCTGCAGAATTGCTCAGCTTTATTCACAAGATGTCTACTCCTCTTCTTATCACTACAGTATTAAACACTCCTATCAGTGTATTGATTGCGGTGAGATAACAAAACTTTTTATCTGCTCTACTTTTGAATTTTTCACCCAGGAAAATCAGATCACTCATCTCCCGGGAGCTAATCGGGCCAGGGTCAGCTAGCAGGTCCGGGGTCCGAGTGTACTCCTGTTATGATTCCCTAACATGTGGCCTATCACTCAGGCGCTTTTGTGGGCCTTCCAAGAGACATGAACGGCAAGCTAGTCTGTAGTTGTTCGGTGGAAAAGAGTTAACTACTAAGCCAGATTTGATAAGTCAAATATGTGGTTGAGCGGATTCCATGTTTATCACTTAGCATAAGGGTTGTGGTCCTTAGGTGCCCTCGCGTAAGGTAATACAACACATTACACTTACTCTATGGAATGGGTATGGGAGCACAATCAATAGATGAAAGGCTCCATCTTCTCTGTCCCCAACCGTCAGTAATTACATTTTAAAATCTCCTTACTCAACATTTTGACTAGGGTTACTGACGATGACTAGTACACAACTAATGTATGCAATGACCGTATCCCTATACAAATATACCACGACTATGGAGTATCCTACTTACTCGGAAAGGGGTGTACCCTAGAGAAGGACTCTACGTCGATAAGAAAACCACTTGTAGGTATCCGGAACTCCTCGAACTAGGCAGTCAATCCCAACGTTTGAGGAAAGTAGAATCCTACTTGAAAATGTGTTCATATCCCTCACGATATGGTGTACCCTCTATAAAAGGACCCCCGACGACCTCCGGAGAAGACAAGCTTCATTGAAAAAACAAGTCACTTCAGATTGCACAAGCCTTTGAAGATCAATCACTTTCCGAGCAAGTAGAAGAGAAGATTGTCTTCAACAACCACATTCGACTAGTTGTAGATCCCATTTAGGAGTAGACACCCTTTTTTGTACCTTGTCTCGAGATCAATATATAGCAACAGGACGTAGCGCTATTATCCTAAGGGAGGTCTGAACCTGTATAAATCGTCTTGCCGGTGGCCTAATCTGTGGGTTATCTTAGTCGGGAAGATCCTCCTGTCTCTTTTTTCTCTCTCCTCCACGAACTCCGTAAGATCGGCGGTTTACCAATCGTCGAAGTTACCAATACTTTCTAGACGTAGTCCTAGCTGTTTAATAATGATAGTGATGAAGTGATACGCTATTCACACTAGGATTTTCAAGGTGAATATGGTTTACAGGAATAACCAAGGGCATAATGGTGGTAGAAAGTAACTAATTAACAAATCATTCAAACTACTGCCATAATTAAATGGCAATGCAAGAAATAATTAAATAAATTAAGTATATATTAATGATGTTGAGTACGCGACGCGAGACGACGCTAGCGTCGGCTACAACGTCGGTGTTGTGCAGGCAGCGTGCACGATCGGCGCGTGGCAGTTGCCACAGGGGATGAACAGGGGGAAGAGTTAGGGTTAGGATTAGGAGTTGGAGGCGAGCCGGTTTGGGCTGGAAGGGGAGATGAGCCCAAAGAGGAGGTGGAGTAAGATTGAGTCCAGGATTTGAACTCGACTTTGAATTGGAAATCCGGTTTAGTCCAAATCCAAGCAAACCAATTTTGAAACTTTTTTGGGTTGTTACATATATTATTCGTGATCCAATTTCTTGGTTCATGGATTGTCTGGCGCCAACAGTCTACGGTGGGAATTGGGGTGTTCGAAGAACGAGTGAGACAGATGGGCAAGGCCGCAAGGTAGAGTGTGTAAGAAAGAGCGGTGCACGTTCGACTGAAGCCCGAGCGTGGGTGTGTGGCGGAATCCTATGAAATTGAGGAGTTGATGGAGCAGCCGCAGTGTTTAGATTTGCCATTTTTCAACCGTCGGATGTAACTAATCCAACGACTAATATTTAAAGTTATTGCTACACTATATAATAGTATAAATACGTGAATAATACGGTTGTTATTCTATGCAATCTACTATATACTAAAAGCAGAATACAACAGAAAAAATAGAGAGAGCCTAGAAATTCACAGAAAAAAGCAAAACATCCGATCGTTAATTCGGTGGCCCCTTTTATTATTAGTGGACTACAACCGATAGATCTTTATAACTGTACCTAAACCGATCACAACCAATAGATCTTCATAACTGTACCTAAACATATCACAACCGATAGATCTTCATAACTATATCTAAACATATCACAACTGATAGACCTTCATAACTGTACCTAAACAGATCAAAGCCGATAGATCTTCATAACTATACGTAAATAGATCACAGTCGATAAATCTTCATAACTATACCTAAACAGATCACAACTGATAAATCATCATAACTATATCTAAACAGATCGTATCCGATAAATTATCATAACTGTATCTAAATCTCACGATGTGAACTTTTTTTTTCCGTATTGATCTAATATCACGTGTATGGTTAAAAGAATAAATATAATTAAAAGTGTTTCCCGCGTAATTGTATGGGACACCGTGCTAGATATTGTGAATAATACAGTCGTGAAGACGCTTGTTTTACCTTTTACCTTTTCAGGCCGATCGAAATTCTTCTCCTGTGGAAAGAAGTTGGGAACAAAAGCATATTTGTCGTCTCTGATGTACAAAATGGGAAGCCTTTGCTTGATTAGTCGAACTCGAGATTTTCCTTTTGGCAACTTTGATAACTGATTTGAGACAAGATATACAGGGCCTTAATCGCTAGGCACCCGGATTGCTACGAGCAAATGGCAGAAAGTTCCCAACTTCAGAGATCGGCAAGGACAAAGATATCAACCAGGTCCCACGGAATTATGCACGAAATCAAGCAGCAACGATCGCAAGTTCGTACTAGTCATGCTAGAAGCAGCACACCTTTTTTTGTGTTCTGAAAGCTGCGCATTTCTTGACGTTCCACTCTACTCCCCAGCCGTACCTTCTCACCGTTAAATCTGAAATCCCATTCGATGCATGTGTCTAAGAACTATAGTATTAGTCGTTTTTTTCTTTGAAACTGTTCTTACTACGCTACCAGTGCTATTCTCTCTGTTTTCCTTAAGCAGAACTACCAGTACTTTTCTTTTTTGCAACGCAGAACTACCAGTGCTATCCGAAGCAGGGAAGCCAGGTATTTGGACTTCGGAGCCAAATGCGTGGGCTGAGCTGAATACTTCGATGCCTTTCCAGCCCAATCTTCTCGGCTGAGCTGAATACTTCGACGCCTTTCCAGCCCAATCTTCTCGGTGAAGCTGCTGGCTTGGAATTTGAACCGGACATCACATCGATTTACTGCATGCGGCCCATCGGGGTACATCACGCGCTTGTTTCGTTTGATCTCCGCACCGGACCGAGGCGCTCTGCTCTGCCCCGATCCAACTAGAGCCCACCCAGGTGGAGGTGCGTCAATCGAGAATCCGCTCTGCGCCGCCCTGTGCTCTGACCTCTGATCCGGTGCGTCCGAAGGCCACTGCTAACGAGGGAGAGCGTCGGCAAACCTTTTCCGTCCACCCGGTGCCGGCGACGCTTGGCCCGGCGTGGATGCGACGTCGCAACCAAGCGCCACGCGCCGAAAGTGAGAGGCCACCAAACCCTATCCCGGTTTAGGTGTTCTTTTTTCTTCCTTTTGTTTGCATGATTTGTGCACTTACGCCGTTTAGGAGGTAGGACACACACAATTGTCCACCCTTACGATTTACTAGCTTCCAATGCAGAGATGGCTAAACCACCCTTTTTCTTTTGGTGTACTGTTGTTCTGGGATGTGTGCAAGCGTGACAGTTTACGGTTCAGAACCCGATTGTTCAGAACTTGACAGTTTACAGTTCCTGCCTGCCGAACGTGGTGCGAGCATCTCTGCTTTAAGAGATGAAGTTTGACATTACTATTTGAAAAGAAGAGAAGGTTGTAGCTTGTAACATTATCACTTAGCAAACATGAATCCAAAAACTAAGAAAGGCGAGGATAGTTCGGCAATGGGAGTAGAATATGCTCAGCCTTTTCTGGAAGCATAACTCTTTTTGAATAACCGGAAGAATAACTTTCATGTGGCCTGATTATACTCGACAGTGGGGCTGATTTTTTGCTTTTGTTCCCAACAACTTTAAGCTTATGGTAGTCGGGGTGACAGCAATCGCTCAGCTTTGCTAGAAGCGTATTGTTGACGTGGTTTGATAATGTGTTTTGCGAAACGTGGTTTGATAATGTTAGATAGCTGAAGGATAGGTTCCTTTGCTATGAACTTATAAAATGAAATCCTTATAGCCATCAGGACGGTAGCTTTTTTTAGTTATTACCTGTGGCAATTACCGTTGCCATGTTAATACTATCCAGAAAAATATAGTGCGCACTAAGAACATTGTCGCCGATGATGCGTGCTGCCAGCCTGAAATTCAGAACTCAATGGCTTCACCGGTAAGCCTAAGAAATGCTGGCAACTCCCCATGTTTAGGAAAGCCCAGCTCAAGTGTGTGTTTCGGCAGCTGTACCTTTGGATCGAATCCAATCGTCGTGCCGATTTTGCACTAATTACCTTACCACCAACTAACTGTAATTATTGTACCTTTGCTTCGCGTATACTGCCATGTTCCTTTCTGCTACTGTTGTCCATGCTCTTCTGAGTGAGACCGTCTGTACTAAGTTTCCAGTTGCCATTACACCCTTTGCATTATCCATCCCATTTTGCTTCCAAACAGTGAGTAGATCTTAGAAGATGCCAATAGTTGCTGAATTGATGTAGCATGTGGCAGTGCCATGTGGCTCCACATTTTCTCTTTTTGCAGTGCCTATCTTTATTTTTTGTGTAAAGTGAGGTCCAGCAAGTGGATCGTCCTTTTACACCTCATCAAAGCTAAGGAAGTTTGAACTTAGTTGCCCTTGTGCACGCTTTCCAGAAAAGCAATGATTTAACTGTGCTAATGGTCATGGATCTGATCACTACTCCTATTTTTCATCCTTGCAATACCACGATGCTACTAGTTTATCCTATATAAACCAACGTGATTGGTCCACGTGTTCACTGTCTGAAGTCCGAGTTACTCAGCATGGTCAGTTGTACTAATGTACCACCACGGCTTCTGCTTTTGTTCCTTTCGGAAGTTATACATCCAACTTCCCCCTCCCCCCCCCCTCACACACAAAGAAAGAACTTCGAAACACTGTTGAGGAGCAAAGTCATTTGTTGAACGCATGTAGTAGTCGTGGTTTATAATCACTGGACATATTTTGGGCAGATACGCTGAAATTGAAGTATTACATTCACATGTATAGAAGTGTTTCTATACTATTTTTGGTAAAGCATAGAAGCATAAGAAGTGTTTCTATGTTCTTTTAATAAGTTTTTTACACAGATCTCAAAGCATCCATGGGTGGATAGCAAAAGGACATATTAGTCAAATTAGTTTGGTTCCAAAGCCCCCTGTCCAACCCGGTCTAGACCTGC
The DNA here is from genome assembly GCA_019208055.1 of Stipa capillata. Lineage (NCBI taxonomy): Eukaryota > Viridiplantae > Streptophyta > Magnoliopsida > Poales > Poaceae > Stipa > Stipa capillata. The sequence continues at coordinate 331,898 of JAGXJF010005252.1, read as the reverse complement.
TCGCTAGTTCTCTTCTCCACAACTCGCCCCACAGGATTTGAGTCCACACTAATTTGATTAATATGCCCTTTTGCTATTCACCCATGAATATTTTGAGATCTATACAAAAACTTTTTAAAAAGCATAGAAGCACTTCTCTTACATGTGTTGGGTCCAAATAGATTCGTGCGCATAGTTTTTCTGATCTAAAGATACTACAACATTGTTGGAGATCTATTTAAGAAAAGTATAGGTAAGGAGAGCACACTGTTGCTAGTATGTAATAGCATCCTTATCCATAAATAGAATCATTTGTTGCGTGCATGCGTGTCTTCACTGTAGCAATGATGTCGTTCTGTGGTGCAGGTCAAGTAAAACAGGACCATTTATAACTCGTACAAAGAGTAAAGCGGCCGCCCCATCGTACTATAATGAGCTAGAGTGGACGAGATTTATGCAAACCTGAAATATGTGTTACCAAGATGAAGTCTATCAGGCATCAGGTCAGTTTACTTTGTTGCTGTTTTCTCTTGAGTAACTCCATATGACCATATGCTAGCAAGGATATTTTACTTTCTTGTTAACCACTAGATCATCGAAATGGAAAGGCACTCCATATTAGTGGGACTAATGCTTTAGTAAAAAGGAAGACAGGATGATCTTGTGCCTTATGTTCTTGTTGTCCCCCGGCCGGCTCCATCTGATAACTTTCTTCTCCAACAAATCGTCCATTAACATGTTTCTTTCCACGTGCCATAGCATGTCATGTGATTGAATTTGAGCAATTTGTTTGCAAGAAATTAAAGGGAATGTGTAGCCTGTGAGTACACGCGGTGCTTCTAGCACTACTTTTTCTGCAAATGGTTGTAAGAAGTTCCCAAAAAATATGGTTCGATACGTCACGATGTATTCAAGCATCCTACAAAAATTAAACTTAAAATGTGGCCTACATAACGAGAAACAAAAAATGAAAAATCAATTATACTATTGAAATAATAAAAAACGAAGTTATCACGATTCGTCCATATATGCCAAAATATATGCACCATTAGATTATGATAAGTCCTGGTTATAATTGTGGAGATTTCATTTAAATCCTCTCACCGCATCCACTCATACATGAGCCGAAGAATTCATCAAATCGGCTAGAACTCATACACACGGTGCGAGTTTGCATAAGCATCCAACAACTGACCTTCTACGTATTCTATCGTGGCATGTCAAGATACATAGAGTCCTAATCTAATTGCAGGTCATTCATTAATTACCGTTCCCCCAAGAGTATAACGATAGTTCTTCCTTTTTTTCATAGACCCAACTAAGAAGCAAACAACACACCCAAACCTAAGGGCCTTTGTCTTCCTTTGCTTTGACACACCCACCTGCTGCGTTACTCCCTCGACATTGCAAGATGACAACAACAAGGTAAGGTACATCCACATGTGTGAGAGCAACTGGAGATCCTAGAAGCTTTGGATCGCCGCAACCATTGACCCGATGAAGACATAGGCTAGAAGACACTGAACGTGCCTAGACACAATGTCTCCCCCTCTAGGAAGCAAGTTTGACTCCTCTGTCCTAGGTAAGACGCATTAGAGCCTAAAAACAAAATACCAAAGCAAGAACAACAAAAGCCAAGACTATGCCAAAAACCGCCTAGATCTAGATGAAGACCAGTGTAAATTAACCTGGTTGATCATAAAAAAAGCTCAATTTTGGAATTAGTTTTAATAAAAATCAGCATTTGGTTTATATACGAGATATAACCTAAAACTGAAACATGGAATCAAAATTAAAATAAACTGAACAATTCGATTTCCATTCTATAAATATACATCGTTGATCACATTGTCATTAAGGTCATGAGACGAGTCATGACAGAATGACAAGGTAGCAGGTGATAATGCTTCGAAGGACGTTTGCCAAACAAACTGATGATGGTGGTGAAGTGCAGCAAGGCGAGGCTTGGGTTAATACGCCTCTAGAGGCGGTTTTTGGAGAGGTAGAGCAATTTGATCAAAAGGTGGTAAAGGAGCCACTAGGATTTAGGTTTTCATAAAAGAGCTTAGTGCCATGGTCACCTGGTCACTCTAATGCACACCGGTTCAACAGCAAAGTGTGGGCACAATGATTGGGTGCCGCAGGGTTATGGTGTGATAGGTTTAGTCAAGAGTGGGATTGCTGTTGCCAGTGACGAGATGAGCAGACATCAGAGGCACTTCCAGTAAAAGAGCATATGGGGAAGCATCTGGAGCATGAGAATAAAATTGCAATACAACCAACGATGAGGCTGGTGGAGGAAGAGATCACAAGATTTATGTACGAGACATCAATATTTATATTTAATTCTTGATGGAAATTTTTTTAAAAGACTATTGGTAGAAAGATAGACACTGCATAATGAGGATGAGTAGAAGACGAAAATGTAGATATTAGTATGAACGTTTATGGTCTTGTGCCACATACCTCGATAGAAATATTTCTATTAAATAAGATTTGCTATTAAAATAGTACTTTAAACTAAAAGCTAATGTTTGGCAAATAGATCAAATAATAGTTACGACAATAGGCAAATAACTAGCAGAAAAAACAATAATACTTAGTAAATATAGCCGCGTGAATGCACAGGTCATCTCGTTAGTTTTCATGAATAGCTTTATCCTTTCCGTCATTTTCTAATTTCTATCTCAGAATAATTTGTCCCTTTTTTTTCTCCATGTGTAGATTAAATTTAAATTTGAAATTTTATGCATGGTCGATCGATTTGTATCAGTGCTAACTTTTTGTAATTTTTTATGACTATTTTAACCGTATTTTAGGGAGTAAACAAAACACTGGAAGCACCCGGTAGGAAGTACTACATACATCCTCAATCCACCTCATCTTGGGCATCTCGGTTCTCCCAGTTTCACACTTGCCCTACTAGATGTCTGCATCTTCTTCATTTTGACAAAATTGTATGGAGAGGACCGGAGTAGATGATAGAATTAGCTTTAAATGTGCAAAGATGTCCACGCGTTGTTTCCACATGATCCCTTGATACTCCCCAGTTTTACATTGCAGTGGATCTGTATCTTTCTATATAAAAGTTGCTAGAATCCAGCTATATAAAAGTTGCTAGAATTCCAGCTATATGATTGGTCTACGTGGCTCATTGTGAGTCATCAGATCTCCCATGTATGATCCAGATCTTGCGTTGATTAACGAGTTTGCATTGTTCAATACCGGGGGTTGTACTGTTCCCCCGACCCGCAATGAATATCGGGTTTACACAGTTCACCCGACCCGACCCACAATGAATAATAACCAATCTGTTACTGTTCACTCTGACCCGTTACTATTCACCAAAACCTAAAACACATAACATATCCATTTTGATCGTCTCGACGTCCTGATTTCATTTTTCTGCTCCTTTTAACCTAAATCTCACTCCTTAATACTCTAATATTTAAAGAACCATCATCTTTCTAATTATGCTCCTATTCTCCATTTCTTTTACATTTTGCTCCCAGTTAGCATCAATTGAGCCAAGACTTAGCTAAAGTAGATAGTGAATTAGATGTGACAATGTAATTTAGCCTCGCGTAGATGGCGCTGTAATTTAGCCTCGTGCAACTGCGTGAGGTATTGTCTTGTCATATATAAATAAGAGCATAAACTCACCTGTTATTAATTCCCTGCCTATGCTTTCGCACATATGCTTGCTTTTCCCTCAGTTCGTCTGTAATGTTCGTTAATTCTTACTCCCTAACAAACTAGTCGTTTTCAGTCTTTCCCTACATTACCCCACCTTATCTGACGTACCCTAGTCATCTCGGATCTTGATACAAACCACGAGGAAATGCTCCAGCCCTGTGTATCTAGAAAAATGATGCTCTCCTTTCAAAAAAAAACAGGAGAGAAAAAATGGAAAAGGAAGAAAGGAAAAAGGAAAAATAAAAGGAATACATCATGTCGATACTTTGTTTCCTTGTAGAAGTTATTCAGTATGTGAAAACTTGGAGCATAATTCTTTAGTCTTCTGTTGTTTACCAACAAATAGAGACCTCACTTAGGTAATTTTCATCTTTCAATGAATGTAACTGCGCAGCTTCCTTGGTCCGCATGTCCCCCAAAAATATTCATCAACTTCGCATCCTGTTGCAGTCACACTTTACTGACCCGAGTGTCTGACAACGATGTGTTCAGACCCCAAAAGTAAAAGGAACACACCCATTAAATCAGATCGGCCTTCACTATCTGGTCCATCAGGTTAAATGATCTTTTCGTCGTCAGCCGATCTGATACACTCATCAATCTTTGTCCTGTCTTCCTGTGTAAATCTAAAAGTTTTTAGTTTTCTCTCTTCTCAAGATAAATTGATTTACTACTTTGGATATACAGTGCAGTATATATACTTGCATTCTGAAACAATTTTAGGCTTTTCGCTGAATTAGGCATGGTTGATATGGTCGTGGGAAGAAATAGGGTTGGGTGGCTAGGCTATCATGTAGTTGTACCAATGAAAGAGATTAATGACTTGTGTAGACAGAAGCAAAGACTACTGTCACAAGAGGGAGAATTAAACGTAAAGAAGCAGCCGGAGTGCTAGACTTGCCTTCGTTGTCTTAACTTACTTGATATGACTATAGGAGAGTGACTTCAGGATTCTCGGATGGTATGTCAGCATTTGTAGTCGTTGATAGGACGAGGAGTGGACATACTACGGTCTTTCGCAGCTTTACTTTCATGGAAGTAACTCCATGTGATCGTTAGTAAATATTTTTCACGTGAATCACAAGTTCTCTTATTTTTCTACTGCATTTTCTGATGGCTGAATCATATGTTCTCTTAAATCTCTTTCTTTTCCTCGTGATTTTGACTGGCATAATATATGCACATTTAAACAAGAACCTAAGCACACTGTGCAATTAATTAGCAAGACGTTTGGTCTTTATATTACTGAATATCTTTAGACTTTGGTCACCAAACTAGTTGTTAATATATTTTGACAAGCGGCCAACTCCAAGGGAAGGCTTAATCTGTTCATCATAAACTAAGGAGGCATGGTTGCTTTTAGTCACCCCTCCCAATCTAAGCAATGTGGATGATTTCGTTTCCTTGTCTGCTGGCAGTACGAACTCACAGCGCATTGCTGCTGATGCGTCACTTCATTCGCTCATTACTGAAGCAGTTATTCCTAGTCACGTACTCACGGGCTCGCCTCTATCATCTTATCATCCGAACACCTCCTTTCCGAAAGGAGAAGGCATGAACAGCCTCGGCAGAGAGAGGAAAAGAAAATGAAATGAGAGCAGCCTGTTGGACGAAAACACGAAGGAACAGAAGGCCCCAGTCCCAACCACCACCACCACCACCACCATCTCCTTCTCAGGCTCTCTCACTCCCAAAAATACTTTGCTTTCCGAACAAGCATGCACTGGGTTGGCAGGCTCTCGTTTCTTCCGGACTTCCAATAGCAGCAGAGGCTCAAAGGATACCCCCCTCTCGCAGTAGCAGCTGGTGGAAGCATCTCATGATCTCTCGCCCCCCTCCCTCTCCTCTCACATTTTCCAACACCAAGAAAGCAGTACAGCACCAAGGTGCAAGCACAGGCACTGGCACAGGCAGTCAGGCAACCACACCTCTTGCTTCTCTCATCTCAGTATCTCACCACAATTAGTTGGACCAGAAACTCATAAAGATGCTCTGCTGCTACTAGAATTTGGCAGTCTGAGGATGGTCTGACTCGAGAGAGTTCAGATCTACTCATCTCTGTTTCTTGGGGTTCTGTCCATTTTTACCTCTACTAGCCTAGTGCTGGTGCTGTGCGTCTGTCTTCCATGGCAGCAATAGCCAATTCCCCTCCTACAACCCTTGGGCCGCAGCCGACATGGGCGCCCTACGAACCAACCAGGGATTGCTCCCAGGGTCTGTGCAGCATGTACTGCCCGCAGTGGTGCTACTTCATCTTCCCGCCCCCGCCGCCGGTCTTCGACATGGCCGGCCCAGGCGCCGACGGCGACGACTCCTCGGGCCCCGCCTTCTCGCCCCTCGTCATCGCCATCATCGGGGTGCTCGCCAGCGCCTTCCTCCTCGTCAGCTACTACACCATCATCTCCAAGTACTGCGGCACCTTCAGCTCCCTGCGGAACAGGGTCCTTGGCTCCGGCGCGGGCGGTGGCGGGGACGGCGGCGGCGGCGGCGGCGGCGGGCATGGCAGTTCCAGGGACCAGGAGCCATGGAACGCCTCGCCGTCGGACGGGATGGACGAGACGCTGATCAACAAGATCACCGTGTGCAAGTACAAACGCGGCGACGGGTTCGTCGACAGCACGGACTGCTCCGTCTGCCTCGGCGAGTTCCGGGACGGCGAGAGCCTCAGGCTCCTGCCCAAGTGCAGCCACGCCTTCCACCTGCCGTGCATCGACACCTGGCTCAAGTCGCACTCCAACTGCCCGCTCTGCCGCTGCAACATCGCGTTCGTCACCGTGGGGATGGTCTCGCCGGAGCCGGAGGGCCGAGCTCCACGGGAGGACCGGAGAGACAACCACGAGTTCGTTCTGACGATCGAGGACTACTCGATCCATGAGCTCGAAGGGCCGCAAAACGTGGGCAGCAGCAACGTTGGTGGCAACCAGGAGGCGAAGGATCGTCCAGGGAGATCGGAGGACGGCAATGGTACATTTGAGATAAGAGAAAACGGCGCCGTGCCGGTGCCGCCGGTGAGGGCGTCGTCATCCTTGTCGGACACGCACCGTGAAGCCCGCATGTCCATCGCCGACGTGCTGCAGCCCAGCCTGGAGGACGAAATGACGGTGGCCAGAGAGAGCGGCCTCCTGGCAGGCTCCTCAAGACGGTGCCACGGGGAGCACAGCAAGGACGGCGGCGGCCGCAGCGGTCGAGCGTTGCCGGACGCAGCCAACCCTGCGCCGATGAAGAGATTGGCGCCGGCTGGGAGGTCATGCTTCAGCAGCAAGAGTGGCAGAGGGAAGGATTCAGTTCCTCCAATGTGAGGCAGTAATTTTCAGGGGTTCTTATAACTACAACACATGACCGTGATGATACTTTTGTGTGTGCATTCCGGTGGAGATCAAGGTGCCAGCCGCATCAAAGCCTGCAGATCTCATCGTTGTGATCACTTCTTGTGAATCACCAACATGCTGCAGAACCTCTGCAATGCATGGTGACTGGTGAGATCTCGTGCACCTGCTTGGTGTTTCTACTGGATAACTGTATAGGACTTGATTTTTCTTTCTTTCGTCCATATTGCCACTCCTCTCTCTATACGGTTGGATTCTGCTCCAGAGCATTATCTCTGGATTAGTGAGTTATATTAGCAAAGGGTTTTTTACAATGAGAAGTGTGGCCTTCAGTTTTTTTTTCCCATCCTACCGTGTGCATTTGCCATTATATTTCTAGGTGTCAAATGCAGAACAATCATTTGGGATGAGTGGAAATGGAAGAAATGAAAACCGTGCCCATTCCAGCGTGATTTCTCAAGTCAAGCTAAAATCAAACCTGATTTGGTCCCTCAGCTTAGATGTTTGGTCATGTTAGGTGACCAGTGCCTTCCTGCTCATAATCGAATGGCGCATCCCCTCCATTCAAGTTTCTGTTACGTACAACAATGTGGGTGGGCATCCTGTGTTTAGGTGTGGATCTTCGAACAACGTGTGTGTTTCATATGTCAAACTGCAGTTGGGGGGTTAGGTTGATGCAGTAGCTAGATCAGCAGCTGTTTATCTCTTGAGGGGTCACAAGTCTGTTCTCCTAAGCTGCAAATGTGCCCCAGATTTTGTTTCCAAAAAAATAAAATAAAATGTGCTCCAGATGTTGCTGGCCTAACAGCATTTGTTTTGTTTGGAAGCTCTGGCTGGTTCGGACCGTTCTTAGTTGAAATCAGGAGCTCTGCATAGTGTATTCTTGATTACAAATTTACAAAATTTTGGTTAGATCAATTGCCTACTCATCCATAAACCTGGGCATCATACCTCTTGTTTAGAGTGCACTGATGTGGAATTGACGCCATGTTTTGGTCTCTACTTTTCTAGAAAGCCGGTGTATCCTTATTGTTTAAAGGGGGTTGGTGTGTGCAAGTTTTTTTTAAGGGACTTAGTGCGACTTTTGCTGCATTTGATCTGTCTCGTTCTTTCAAGTTTTTGTGGCCTTGCGTAGAATGATAAAGGCTAGTCGGCAGCTCAGCATTGCAGAAACTGTTTACAAGTATTCTAGATGAACACTAAATTCCACACAGGGAAGTGATTTAATATTTGAGAGCACTGCACTATTTTCATTTTATTATTATTGTAGATGAGCACTGCGCTATTGTTACACGACATCAGAGGCTTGAAACAATATATGGCACGTACACATCGCTGAGTAACTTCGAATTAAAAGACGGCTTGGACGGTCCAATACATCGTCTTTTTTATGTCGTTGTAGCAAGCCCGCACATGGCATCTGTGGGTAGAGACAGAAAAGAAGTCTTGTGCTGGTCCAGATCTGTCCAGATTTAAGTACAGGAGTGTTTGTAGCGGAAAATGTATTGCTTTATTGTGAAATTCATGCCTGTGCTGAAGGGGTCATCCATGAGTTACTGTGAAATCTTGTAATCCGAACATGCCCTAAAATTGAGACAGAGTTTGAGCCGCCGGCTGGACGAAGTTACATCGCTCGTCATCCATGGCTGACCCCGGCAGATTGGAATTCTGTAGCACCGGTAAGTATGCTGTTTCACAATCCCAACGATTTGGTGTTAATATGGTTTTCTTCATCAAGGATTGTAGTCGACTTAACAACACAGACACTCGTAGTAACGAATCCTGTAAAGTGTTAGACAGATCATATAGTAAGGATATCACAAATGATAGCAGAACCGATGTTACAACCTGTGGAGCTGTACTAGCTACTGGAAGAGTTTTTGTTGTTGTTTCTTCTTCTTCTTTCTTGTCCTTTTTTTCCTTGAGAAAGAGGATAATTGCAGAGCTGAATGCTCTACATTCAGTGAAGGCTGGGTTACTTCGGCTCAAGTCTGTTTTTTTTAGAGGAATACTACGGCTCAAGTCAGACTAGAGCAAAGTCTTGAAATCTGCATGGTCTGGTTCGAGTGACGGGCCGGTATTTGCAACTTTTCGTAAACATGAGGTCCTCTTTTCGTAAGCGGTCAATTAAGGGTGACGAATTGAAGCCCGTGTTTACTATTTCAGTTAACAACTTCTTACCGGTGGGCTCGTGTTGGGGGAGTCCGGCCGAGGCCCCGGGGCGAGGTACCCCCTATTTCCTATGCGTATTATGTTTAACAAGCGTGTTTCGCAGGAATCTTTAGAGGGTTTCGGGCGGCGCGAAGCCGTCCCGGTTGGGCGACATAGGCGCGGGAACAGGGAGCAAGTCGGCCGGCTAGGACGAGGTAGGGGGACGCCTCGGCCAGGACGAGATGGAAGGGAAGGCGAGGCCGCCCGGTACGGACGACGCGCGGGCGCAGAGGGCGGCGAGGACGGAAACGCGCTGTACCGGCGAGACGAATCTAGGAATATGCTGGCGCATATAGTAGGTAGAGGCGAAGTGGAGAGTACGAATTGGGCCGATGTACGGTGACACAGGCTAGAAAAAGACTGTAACATTTTAAGGGGCAGCAATGTATTTACACTTGTAAGCCGGTTTTGCCTATATAAGGGCAAGTTGGCACCCCATATGAATGGCAGAAAAGATACGCATCGCTACGCTTTTACCCAAATCCCTGTGTTCTCGGTGGTAGCTGGATAGTCCCCGTGAATATTAGGCTTCGTTCCCCAAGCCTCCCCCTAGCACCTCGGTCACCCGACCCGGGGTGCCCACACTTACCGTCTGAAGTACGCTTCGCCGACAGCTCGTGTAGGACTAACATGGGATTTTCCCACGTTTCTACCGGAATTGAGATGTCCACGTGAAATTAGGTTATGTTTGATTTGTGCCTAAATTTACCTTATCATAATTTTAGCATGTTTAAAATTTTAGCCTCTGTTTAAATAGTTATCGATTGATGGCACGCCCATGACCTCATTGTCTAGGGGGCAAAAATAGGAGAAAAATAGCAAAATCCTAGATCACCGCTCTACCTCCTTCCGGAGGTGATGAGCCATGATGGCATCTCTGACGGGCCTGATGAATCCGCACGACATGGATTCCACCTCGGGGTCCTGTAACAGCCGTGACAGTGTGCCCGTGATAACTGGGCAGTGAAACCCTAGTAGACGTGCATGCAGGAGGCGGTCGGATGGTGGCACGCGGAGACGGCCATGCCCGATGCTCGTGGAGGTTCCTGGGGGTGGCCAGTTGGAGGAACGGCTGAGCGTGATAGGACAGGAAGATGACGAAATGAGGCGAGGGAAAAAGAAAAGAGAAAAGAAGAGATGTTAGCCCAAGATCGTTGGTGAATTAGCATCTTCGGCCAACTTACTGAGTTCGAACAGCCCGTTTGCTTGGACCACAACGCAGCCTAGACGTAAGGAATTTTGAACTGTTCAGTTGCAAAGTTATCGAAGTTTGAGCTCGAGTTGGTGCTATGTTACAGACGTAAGAAAGGGTTTTGTTAAGGAATTTTATACATATACTACTAGTCTCGATCTCAATTTACATCATGTCATTGCTTTTTGGCTAATTATAAGAACATATCATATTAATTCTATTTGCATATTTGCCATACTGGATCATTAGCCATGCGAAAGTATGAAAATATATACCCTTATGTGCTCTTTATTGCATGCAGAAAAAATAATTCCACATTGCAAAAAAATTGTGAAAAAATTACTACATGTCAATGTTGCTCAAACATGTATGCCTGCAAATTGCGTTCAAAATATGTATTTTTGTGTGTGAAAATAAAAAAATTTAGTGTTCAAATAGACCAGAATTTTTGTATTATTTTTGTGCAAGCTAGAAATTTCATCAATTTTTCACAAATTTTTTCATATTCGTAGTGCATTTTGATATGTACATGTGAATATTTTTGGGATCTATTATATACTAAAAGTAGAATACAATAGAGAAAATAGAGAAATGCTAGAAATTCTCACAAAAAAGTAAAACATCGGATTGTTAATCTGGTTGTACCCTTTTATTATTAGTAGACCACAACCGATAGATCTTCATAACTACCTAAACAGATCACAACCGATAGATCTTCATAACTGTACCTAAACAGATCACCTCCGATAGATCATCATAACTATATATAAACAGACCACATTCGATAGATCATTATAACTGTACATAAATAGATGGCTCGGTACAAAGAATAGCAGGTCTGCTCGCAATTTGAACTTTTATTTCCTGTACTGATCTAATATCAGGACAGCTTGGATTTGAACTTTTATTTCCTGTACTGATCTAAATATCAGGATGGCTCGGATTTGAACTTTATTTCCTGTACTAATCTAATATCACGCGTACAGGTAAAAAAATAAAGATAATTAAAAAGTTCCTCGTGCAATTAGTACTGATCTAATATCACATGTAGAGGTAAAAAAATAATTAAAAATGTATCCGACGCAATTAGTATTAATCTAATATCACACATACAGGTAAAACAATATAGATAATTAAATAAATCACATTCGATAGATCATCATAATTGTACCTAAATAGATGGCTCGGTACATTGAGTAGCAAGTCGGCTTGCGATTTGAACTTTTATTTCCTGTATTGATCTAATATCAGGACGGCTCGCGATTTAAACTTTAATTTCCTATACTGATCTAATATCACGCGTACAAGTAAAAAAATAAAGATAATTAAAAATATTTTCCGTGTAATTAGTATTGATCTAATGTCACACGTACAAGTAAAACATTATAGATAATTAAACAGATCACATCCGATAGATCATCATAACTATACTTAAATAGACGGCTTAGTACAAAGAGTAGCAGGCCGGCTCGCGATTTGAATTTTTATTTCCCATACTGATCTAATATAACGCATATAGGTAAAATAAAAAGATAAATTGCGCGGGACACCGTGCTAGTTTTTTTAAAATTCTAAAACATATTTTTTAATTTTCTTTTGAATAAACTACACATGAGGTTATTTTAGTACTTTCAAGTGGCCCAACTCAATCAACAACCATTGATCAGATGGTAACGATGTCAGATAACAAATGGGTAAATGAAATTAACAGAACGACATCGTTCTTATAATTAACAAAAAACAAAGCAGAAACTGAATTAGATTTGAATTGCATATATGCAAAATTCCCTTTTTGTTAAGAAACTGGAACTGTGGAACCAAGCATCTTAACGAAAGTGACGCATAACATTGCACATTCGCAGACAACCTGACCACTACACCACCACATCTCTAACTTGACAGATTACCTGGCAGAACGTTGCGCAGGGAAAAAAACTGGCACCGCGATGTGCACCACTACAGCAACATCTAAGCTCAGTAGATCCGACGGGTCCCTTAAGCTCGGTACATACATGTGGCTTAACACATCCTCTCTCCGGCATCGTCCACGTGGCGCGCCTATTGCCCGGCCGGGAGCAGCTGCTGCGACGCCACCTCCGCGTGCACGATGCAGAGCACATGGTGCACCGCCGCGGCGATGTCGTCCGCCGTCGTCAGGCCGCACCCCTCCTCCACCTGCGGTGCGCATGCAAAGGGGTTAGTCAAACAGAGCAAGGCAACACATGTCATGTGCAATGGCCGGTCATGGAACGAGGGAACTAGCTACGAGGCATAAACTACACCGGAGATTCGTTGCATAGGGAAACAGTGGCACGCTGGCATGGCTAAAATAGCACCGGGGGACGGCAGGAGTCAGCAACATGTACACAGCACACCGTCTAGCTTAGCTAGCCAGATAGCCTTTTCTGCTCATTTCTGGACACCAATCTCGATATCAGTCGAGGAAAAAAGATTCTCCGTGCCAGAGTTTTCTTTCTATCTAGACTGACAAATACAGGAGCAATACTTTTTCATGAAGTGTCACACTGCCAGGGATAGTGTTTACTAGGACTAGACTACTAGTACTGCACGCTCCAAGGAGACATGTCACAGCATTGACAAGCCCTTAGCTGCAGCTCGCCAAAGAAGGGCCCCAAAGGTCAGAAGCGAACACTTCTCTCTTCTGTGCCACTAAAAATCGTACGGAGGGAGAAGCAAGAAAAGACTCAGGTGTCGAAGGCTATAGTCGAATCCATCGGGTTCTGATCAGTTTTTCAAAAATTTGATGCGCCTCGAACGATAATGCACTTGCTCATCGAGCCCGACTGCGTTGATGTGATGACCCAAGGATGTCTGGTCTGTTCATCCAAGGGCAGTGAAGGCGGGGGAATATCTGACACGCTTTCTTTTGAGACACCAAATCAAACAGAGCTAGCATTAATTAAACAGCTCGGTTTCCTACTGTGCAGAGTGACCTCATGATTCCTAAATCATGCTTTGAGACAGACACAAACTTCCGCATTTGTTCACTCGATCCGAGAGCCCAACGTGCGAGCTACTGCTGTGGCTCAAGTGCATTGGTACGTGCTTCACTGGTAAACGTGTACAAGACGTAATAGGACTAAAAACTAGAGTGCGTTTAAAAAATAAACTGAAACCAGTGCAGCCGCACACTGTACGTATGTACCTTGACGCTGATGGAGTAGAGCACCAGGGAGTCCAGGGCGGTGACGTTGAGGTGCAGCACGGTGAGCCGGAGCGCCTGCAGCCCGGCGATCATCTTGAGCAGCTGCCCCGGCCGGCGCGGCGACATGACGCGGAGGTTGGCGTGCGTCTCGACCAGGTTGACCTCGACGTCGGCCACCCCGGGCCGGCTCTCCGCCGAGGGCGCCGCCGACGCCGCGGTGGAGCCGCGCGGCGAGTGGCACCACACGTACTGCGGGTACGCGAAGAACCCCGCGAACGGGGGCGCGACGTCGGACGCGTCCTCGGTGACGCTGCTGCTGCAGTTGCTCGTGGACTCCACGCAGGTGGTGGCGCTGCTGGTGTGCATCGGCATCGGCATCGGCATCGCGTCCCATTTCGCCTTGTGCTGGTGAACCAGCGTCCGTTTCTGCGCTTCCAGGGACTGCAGCTGCTGCTCGAGCTCCTTCACGAACTGTATTGCCCCTCCAACAATCGATGCTTGGTCACCCTACAAGTTTTTTTAAAAGATAAAAAAGGACATTAACTCTGTCAGGAAAACAGTACATGGAACTCATCCAACAATCAATGACTTCTCTGCAAGAACAAGAGGAGAGTTAAGTGAGTTAATGATAGGGAGAGGGGGACACATTAATGATGTGCCTTTGTCCCGCCAAGAATGGATGCTTTTCCTGAGCAAAGAGGCCGAGCAGTAAAGAGAAGACACAAGGGAATGTTTATATTTGTATATTTGACCTAAAAAAGGGAAAGCACCATGAGTCTTTGAGTCCTCAATAGTGATGGTGCGTCTCTTTCGACCAAACAAACATTATTTCACCATTAATTCTCCCCAGTTGCTCCGGCATCGCTCTCTTGTTCTTTGACGAACGAGATCACCTCACATCGCACGTACGGATACACAAGAAGACAGGAACACTCGGCACGAAGCAATGTCGGTTTGCTAGAAATCTAGAATGGGAGGGACGAGAACGAGAGAAGAGAGACGTGCGGTGGGGGGCGTACCCTCTGGACGTAGGACTCCGGCATGAGCGACCGGAGCGTGGCGAGGTACTCGTTCATCTGGCGGCGGCGGTTGCGCTCCACGGCGATGTGCGTCATCCGCTGGCTCTCGGTCTCCTCCCTCGACTTGCAGCTCCTCGCCCGCCGCCGCCGCTTCCTCCTGGGGGCGAGCGGCGCCGACGTCGCCTGCGTCTCCCCGGGCGCCTCCATGGCGCCCGCAGCTGCCAGCCCCGGCGCCGCCTCAGCCGCCTCCACGGGCGCCGGGCCGACAATGCTGCCGGCAGCGTCGCAGAACGCCGCGGCATTGTCGAAGAGGAAACCCGCGGCGGAGGCGGCGTTGAAGGTGTCGTAGACGAGCGCGGCGTCGCTGGATGCGCACATCGCGTCCACTAGCGCCATGGTCGATGGATGGATGGCTGACCCGCTCGCTCGCTTGCTATCGGCGCGTGGCCGCTTCTCGGTGTCGCGATGCTTTTGGCGAGGAACGAAGAAGTCTCGTACCACCAGTCCACCACCACTACTCTCTCCTCTACTTACCTTGCTCCTTTGCTGCTGCGGCTGACTTCGCCGTGTACGTATCTGATATTCTGAGCTCCTCCGTTGGTGGCATGCGTATGTTTCTCTCTCCAGCGGTGTGGTGGCCTGGGTATAATGGCGGAAGGAAGGGATAAGGTTCGGGCGCGCCTGCACTCACTCGCGTAAGAACAGTGGAAGGACGCAGGCGAGAGCTGTGCGCTTCGGCAGTGGCACAGGCCTCTCTCTCGGCCTGCTCCCAGTGGAATAGGCAAACAAATGATCAAAAAGCTGGTTCTTTTGTAGTTATATGCACTGTGTTTTTTGTGCAGTTGCGTCGCGCTACGTGCTACAGCTGGGTGACTAGTCAGTCAGAACTCTCAGGGGCTGAAAAGTCTCGAGAGAGGGGGCGATTCAAGTGGTACAATACCATAACCAAGAAATAACTGTATTTTGTACATGCGATGAATCTCACCTGATAGACGGAAAATATCTATTTTGCAGCGGCCAGACCTGAAATGTCACGGTAAGAGTATGGTCTCCAAATGCTTATGTGAGAGCAGTGGAGGTGGACGACCAAGACAGAGAGATACCTGCAGGGTCACATGGATTAACAGTGAAGGGAATGACAAGGAGACAAGGAGGCCACATAAGCAACGTGAACCAGTAGTCTTGCGAGCAATGACCATAAGGCCTAGAGCAATCAATCAACGCTCACCTGAAAATCAGGGCTTAATTGAACTCCCCTGACACCTTATTTGTCTATGTTAATGTTGATTCGTATGTAGGACTAGCTAGTTACTTTTACCATAGTACGGATGGCTGCCTGTCCAAGCGATGAAGACATATAATGAATATTACAGGTCGTAAGAACCTAACCGGACACATATCATTGACATGTAGTAGTACGAAATACTCCTAGATTAGAAGCAGGTAAATACGCCTGTTCTTAAAGAAAAAACTATATGCATGCCTGGTCAGTTTTCAGTGTATCTAGTTGCCCTTGCCATGGGCCATGGGAAAACATACGCTACAGGAAATCGACCGTGGATAGTGACTAACAACTGGATGGAGTTAGGATCCAAATTTGCCTCAATTAGTATGTTCACTTCAAACTTACTAAAAGCAGAAACCGAGAGATACTCTTATATTATCCATCCAACACGTATAACGTATGTTTCTCGCAAAATATTTGCATGAAAAACATACTAGAATATGTGAAAAAACCATATTTAAAATTAATTTTACTCATCTTTAGATTATTTCTTCTCCCATAAACTACTCAATAAAGAAGATGGGACATTTAAGATACATGATTAGTGGAAGGGACTCCTTGACATACCATATAAGCGCGTTTCTCCAAACAGTTGTCATCTACCGATGGACTTCTTCACAGTCTTAGTCGGCCACGGGCCACGTATGGCTACAAAGCAAGCTTACTTGGCTCAATCAAAATGCAATACGGTAAAGAAGTCTGGAAGTCGCGAGCTCCTCTGGAATGTAAACCTCTGCTTGGTTTGCATCGCATTGACGTTTGTTGGACTGGACCACGGACAGGTTGCAAAAAAGAAGATAGATTAATTATTCGGACAATTCATCTGGTGTGATCAAGATCGAGAAATGATCCACCATCATCTCATAGAATGTGTGGTTCCACGGCAAATCTGGCGTATGAGAGCCTCGCTATAGTAAATCAAGTTTCCTAGCTTGTTGCTGGATGGTGTCACTCCATTGCCAGATTGGTGGAGAGGCCAGACAGTTTCTTCCGAAGTCAATGAAGATTGTCATTTGGACGGTCTGGGAGGAGTGTTATGATCGAGTTTCGATGGAAATTTGCAAGGCCGTTGTTGTTCGTAGATATGGCTCCGTATTGAGCCACGTGGTCCTTTACTTTCTTCTTTGGACGGTCCGGCATTTCTCAAGCAGAAAAAACTAGCCTTTGTTTACTACTCACGATGATACAATGTGCATGTATATATGCTAAAAGGGTAGGGCTCTCAACTAGAGGACACATCAAATGCAGAACCCCAAGAGACAAGATCAGACTAGTACGCACAATAATCTTATGCAAGAATCTAACCAGCTTTTCAGCTACTCCAGTATTTTATAGTACGTACATAGCACATGCAATTCTCCAAACCATGCAAAGTTGGATCGGTTAGCTCTCTAATGGTCAGTTCTGTAACTATAGTTCACGTTTTCCAGCATCGAGGTTCTACAGAGGAGACAACTGATTATGTATTACTTCCAACATACTAGTATATCATGTGTGCAAATAGCCAGGCACAAAAAGAAAGCGATTACTAAACGGAGCCAGAACCTAGAAGTTTGGTGAGACTGATCTGTCCCAAAAGGTTACTGCTGCCTGTACGTATCACCGTATGGCACACTTCTACACTCGCAAATTTGTTCGTGTCTATGCTGCGCGAGATTTGTACCCATCACTGATCGCTGACTCTGACTCTGACGTGGTTTTCGAGGAGATCGTTGCTCATCACATGAATTACCCCCGAGAAATTGGACCACGTGGTCCAAGCTAGAACATGGTAGTAGAACTAAAGACGAGAGAAACGCGCCCATTTCAAGGTTGCCGCACAGTGTATATACACTTGGGTGGGGTCGAAGAACTGGTAGGTTTCGTAGCATCATCTATACACTAATACTTTCTTTCGTATTCTGAGTAATTTAGAAGTGGAAGTGTGGATCCGGACGAGAATAACAGCCTCACCGATCTGAGTGACCCTAGGGCCTAAGCCCAACTTCCCAACCCCTCCTCGCTTGCCGACACCTCAGTGATGGACGCAAAGAATCTCCTTGTCAACCATTGCCCCTCCGCTGCCGGCGCCGGCGGCAAGAAGGATGTGCCGGCATCCAAGGCCAAGCCCTCAAAGGCGACGTCCAAACCCAAGCGCTCGAAGGCGCGCGTCGTCCTACATGCACCGACATCCACATGCCCCGGCCCTATGACGCTCGCCGCCAATCCCATGCTGCCGGTATTGGTACAGTTCGCAGGAGAATTACGAGTATGTACGCATGCATCCACGACCGTCAGTCATCCGGAACGTCGCATGAAGTTCAAGATCCTGGTCTGGTCGTCGCTGCAAGCAACAGAACGGCACTACTACAGAAAAGGTTTTTCTAGACCCCATATCTTAGCTGGTTTTCTAAAAACCGATGATAATAGTGACTTCATTAGCCGGTTTTGCTAACTAACCCGACTGTAAAAAATTAACCGGCTAGAAAAACATATACTCACAGTCGATTTTTATTTTTAACCGATTCTAATAGTACCTAAGACGGTTCATATAACAAAACCGACTGAGATAGTGTTAATATCTCAGCCGGTTTTAATAAACAACCGACTAAAATAATTTGCGCCCGATTCGCACCGCTGCCAATTCCCCTTTACCCTAGCTACCAATTACCCTTGCCCCTTATTCCTCGCATCTTCTGCCGCCTCTCTCTCCTCCCGATCTCGATCCAGATCCAGAGCTCCCTTCCGATCTCTCTCCCGCACAGCCACTGCCAGCAACAAATTCCCCTCCAGCACGGTCATACCCTGATCCCAGACTTGGCACCGGCCTAGAGTTGCCAGCCTCGACGCGGAAGATGCCTGTGGCGTACCCGGTTTTAAGGCCGGATAAACCCTTGTGTTTACTGTACCGGTCCCATGATCAGTAGCTGATACACACAAGTTAACCTGTATATCAAGGTCATACACACACTTATTAGAATATGATATAAAATCGATCTTTGAGATCGAATAATTATACCTTCAGCCCAACGGCTAAAATCTTGCAGTGGAAATCAAATGGTGGTGTGGCCCATCAGTATGCCATACCCGACAGGCAACTGACTGGGGGTTTTCGCCCTAGCTTTCGCGGATACCGGCGTGGCTTGCGAGCGGTCGGCTCTTTTGTCTGGTCAAATCAACAAGCCAGGTGAGTACATTGAATTTTCTCGCAAACTCTCCGCCAGGGAGTTTATCACAGATATATGCATGCACGGGTATATCAAGAATCCGGCTCTAACCTATGTCTCATGTTTTGTGAAAAAGTAAGTTTGCATATGAAATATTTAAATAGATAGTAAAAGCAGATTTTGAAAACTGTCTTGGCTTTACAGAGACGTGGCAGCTGATCATGCCATTCTTTATTCCACCCGCTACAACAGGGAATTGTACCTGTATTTTCCGTTACAACAGAAATTTCATAATCATCCGCTACAACGGGGAGTCTCTGCTCACCCGCTATGATGGGGATATTGGCGATTGCCCGCTACAACGGGGAATCCCTTCTTCTCTCCTCCCGCTACGACGGAAAGCTTTCAAGTCACCCTGCGAACACGGCGGATCGCGTCCTTAAACCCATAACCCATTTTGACTTTGAAAGTCAATCTACTAAAGTGTGGCCCAACCAAGTTCGTCTATGACCGTGGACACGGCTATTCGAATAGTTTTAAACCCTCTACAGAGGTGGTACGGCTTTACCCACACGATGTAGTTCACCCTAAGTATACTGCATGCCGTATACTGACAGGGCTACTACAACGAGTACCGGAGTAAACCTAGCCATGAACCCGCCAGAAAGACATGTCCCAAATCTAACTTGAGTCAGTTTCATCGCTACAAGGAGGTTGGTGTTCCAATTTTGTGGCGAACAAGCCATCGCTTTCCTGCAGAAATTTTTCTCTACAGATGCTACAACCTCATCTACACACTGTTCACTGCCTACGGGTTCATGCTAGTCTCAGACCGGGTACTAGATCAAGTCCTTCCCATAAAGGACATGTGGACGTACGGTAAGACTTGGCCAAACGGCACTTAAGATCGGTCCTTATGTCATCTGAAAGGGACTCCACACCTCACCCGTAAACGGGCAGCGAGAACCACGCCGGGCATTACCTCGCTTTTAACAAGCTTCCTACTTTTCCCCCTTCATTTCTGACCCGGATCAAAATCTTCTCCATTTTGGTTTTGGTTTCAACAAAACTTCTTTTCGGTAAAATATCACAACCCATGGATATACTACCTTTATATACCTTCGGACACGACGGTTCGTGTCGGCGGAATGGGACCCACGGTCCCCCGAACCACCGGCGCAGGCCAACCAGAGGCCACAGGGCGTGACACGTGGCGGCCTTATCGGCAAAAGCCCCGCTGGAGAAGCAGGTGGGCCCGCAGGTGGGCCCGGTGGTCAAACCCGGGCACTCGGGGGATTCCCCCGAGTGCCACGTTCGTGCGAGCCATCTAAGGGCCTTGCGGTCCCGAGGGTCCAAGGCCCAAGAATCAAGGAAGCGATCGGGGCCCTCTCCCCGAGCGACCGGCATCCCGCAAGGCGTGGGCCCAGAAGAGTGCTCGGGAGGGTCCCCGGGCGGACCCCCCGAGCACCTCCCCCGAGCGGAGTCCCGAGCGACCCCCCGACGGACGCTCCCCGAGCGCCCGGGGTCGGCCAAGGCAGTCCGGGACAGCTGGCGCTCTCCGAGGCCGAAGGGGCTGCTCGGGGGAGGTGGCGCTCGAGGGTCGTGGGGCCCCCCTGTGGGGCCCTCCTCCGGGCTGCCGCAGCAGTGAGCTGGCTTCTTCCATAAGCCTTAGTCCCGGCAGAGGCATTTAATGCCTGTCATTCAGGCATTAAATGCTAAAGTTCCGTATGGGCATGATATCGATCAGGCCAGTCCCATCCCCGCAGGGCAAATCCCTTTTCGCCATAGCCCCTGTCAGGGGATGGGGTCCGTCTGACAGGGTTGTTGACCGGCCAGGCGCGCTGCCCCGCGCGCCCGCGTCGCTGTCACCCCTTTCCGCCCCTTTGGGTCAAATCACCGCGCGCCTCGTGGCTCGCGTTTGGTCGCTGACGCGCGGGCCCAGGGGCGGATGCTTCACCGACTTAGTCAGGAGGGGCCCGGCAAGCCTCTCTTCGCGGGTCCCGCTGAGCATAAAACTGTCAGCGGGCGGAGGGCATGGCGAGAAGACACGCGGCGCGAACACCGGCGCGGCGCATTAAATGAAGAGGTAGGCGTTTCCTTAGCGCTCACGATACCAGGTGCCGTAGCCTTTGCTTGGCCTCTGTGGTGAACCCCCGGCTATATAAGGGGAGTTCCCAGACCATGCAAAGGGTTCGGATTCCAGAGAGAGAAAAAGGGGCGCTGATTAGATTTCTTTATTCGGTATCAGAAGATCAGCTAGCCTGTTTGTAAGGAAGAACACCCCTGTAATCTTGATAGGATCAATACACCCACAACGAAGCAGGACGTAGGGTATTACGCCTCCGGGTGGCCTGAACCTGGAAAAATCCCTGTGTCTCCGGCATCAAGCATCATAACCACCCTCATCCTTGAAACGCCATCACCGGCTCATAAGAAGAACTCTACATCGCCCCAGGCCGAACCAACAAGGGGGTCCATTCGGACCACCGCTAGAGACGTTTACTCGTCGACAGTTCGTTTTTAGGCTTTAATCACATGAAAATTGCGAGTGTCCTTTCTTTTATGAAAACCCTATTTTGCTACTGCAGGGCTAAGCATATATACATACTCTACCCTAGGTTTCCGGTAACTTTTCCGGAGTACGTAGTCCTTAGGGCGACAAGGAGTTCAGGGTTGGACTAGGGTTTTCTAAGCATCGGTCATAACTTCACTACATAAAATAACGGGTCATAGAGCATAGCATGCATGTTTCGTAAACAAAATAGCATTTCGTAAACTTGGATTCAACATGATTAAAGGTGGAGAGCTTGCCTGGCAACATCGGCCGATTTTCGAGTTTGAACTTGGTGCCGCAATCGTTCGGAATCCGTCATGCAATACCCCGTAACATTGTATCTACGTCGGAAATCATTGAATAAATGACAGTGCGAGCAAAAACACAACAACACCAAATACAGAACCAGAGCATCAATATCATTCATCAAGGCGGGTTAGGGTAGCTACAGATTTATGAAACCCTTTCTAAAAGTTTGGAAGGAAGCGCACTAGGTCTTCGTGACCAGGGTATCGCTTTTAGGATTGAGGGCCGAATTAGGGTTTCACCGTCTTTCTACTTTTCATAGAGAGCGAACTTTACTTTTGAGTTTTATTTGAACTAGTGTTGGGTTTTGTATCAAAGGTGATGGAGTTTGGATTATACGCACTGATGAGCGTAGAAATTTGGTTTTTTTGCTGCGCACATGTCGACTTACTCATATAAGGTACACATTAGGGTTTACATACTCTTATGGTATTGATTTAAAATAAAACCGCCTAGGTTTTTATAAACTTTCTGGAACTTAGCTTTGTCTTGTAAGATTTATGAAGAGAGACTTGAATCAACCGGGTTCATACTAACAGAGGTATGCAAGATTCATTCATATTTGAATATTCAAGATTGAAATTTAAGAAATTTTAAAAATTATGAAAGCAGTTCTGGTAGATAGGTTTTGAAATTTTAGAATGTTAGGAAAAGGAATCGGTTAATTTAGATAAGCGGATATGGAAAAATCCGTATCCGAAGCTTTGCTATACCGAAGTCATCCTCTGTTTGGCTGGTTTTAGGTTAAGGGCTGATGTCGATTGCGCACTCAGGAAAGACGTCATCCGCCCACGAAGACGGGAAGTAGAAAAGACTTGGGATACAAATACGCTTCTAAGGGAAGAAGTCGTATGAGGGAAAAGAAATGGGTAGGGTTTGGTTTTTTTCTAGTAGTTTAATGTATTCAGCAAATATGTCTTCACTTTGAGGCAGAGCACGGCAACAAAAGAAGGAAAAGGGGAGGGGGAAGAGGCGCCATTGGAGGCTTCGGAAGCTTCTCACTGGTGGCGGTGTTTCACCTGGGCGGCGCCGCAAGGCTGACACCGGCAGTGAGTGGAGGGTCCCGTGGTCAGCGGCCAAGGAAATTAGGTGGTCGCATGGCATCCTTACCTGCGGCGGTAGCTTCTTGCCGCAGCCGTCGGGGCTTGCCGCGGCAGGGGCAAGGCAGCTGGGAGCTGCCGCGGCAGGAGCGAGGCGGCGGTGGCAGCAGCCACGAGCTGCCACGGCGGCACGTTGCTGAGGTTGGTGGCGAGAGGTGCAGTCCTGCACCGGGGCCTTGGTAGGTCTGGGGCGGCTCCGGCGGCGAGGGCAGCTTCAGCCGGGGGAGTTGGAACCAAACGGCACGGCGACGGTTGGAGAGTGGATGGGGAAAGGCTTAGGGGAAAACACCTGAGGGAGGAATGCGGGGATATGAGCTCGGGACTGAAGACGAAGAGAGCTCGATCTGGAGCCAAGGAGCTCAGCAACTCGGGGGGTGAAAAGCAACGGGATGCTCGGGAGCTGGAGCTTGAGCAGAGGAAGCTCAGCTAGGAGAGAGAGACCAAGAGAGCTCGGATTGGAGGGAAGAGGTGGTGGAAGGAGGAGCTTTCGGTTGGAGCTGTAATGGCAGAAGGTCTAGGGTAGGAGAAGGGGAAGCTGCGTGCTGGGGAAGAAGGGAGAGCACTAAGGAGTTTTGTGGAGCTCGGTGCTAGTGCTTGAGGGAGTAGTGGAGCAGCACGAGAAGTAAGGGAGAGAAAAGGCGCATTGAGGTAGGTGAATGAGAAAGGGAGAGCTCGGCACGGGAGTGAAGAAAAGCAGTAGGGGAGGGAATGCAGTGGTATGAGTGAGAGTTCCTGTTTGGGTGCAGATGGTGAAATTGGAGAGGAGCAAGAGCTCAGGAAGCTTGGGTAAGAAGATGGAGTAATGGGTGAGGGAATAAGGGCATGGGAGGGCAGTGAGGAAGGGAATTAAGGGGGTGGGTGGCCGGCGCTGTGGTGTTGCAGGAGTTAGGTGCCGCTTGCTATGAATGGAGAGGAGGTGGCGTGAAGCACATGGGTGAGCAAGGGGAAGAGATTGAGTGCTGGGTTTGCTTTAGGAGAAGTAGAGAAGAAAAGAAAAGAGTACATGGACAGCTTGGTACCTTGCGTGCGGTGGCAGGGAAGGCAGTGGCCAGTTGCAGCGATAGTGAGCAAGAGGCTGCCTGTCGGCGGAATGGGACCCACGGTCCCCCGAACCGCCGGCGCAGGCCAACCAGAGGCCACAGGGCGTGACACGTGGCGGCCTTATCGGCAAAAGCCCCGCTGGAGAAGCAGGTGGGCCCGCAGGTGGGCCCGGTGGTCAAACCCGGGCACTCGGGGGATTCCCCCGAGTGCCACGTTCGTGCGAGCCATCTAAGGGCCTTGCGGTCCCGAGGGTCCAAGGCCCAAGAATCAAGGAAGCGATCGGGGCCCTCTCCCCGAGCGACCGGCATCCCGCAAGGCGTGGGCCCAGAAGAGTGCTCGGGAGGGTCCCCGGGCGGACCCCCCGAGCACCTCCCCCGAGCGGAGTCCCGAGCGACCCCCCGACGGACGCTCCCCGAGCGCCCGGGGTCGGCCAAGGCAGTCCGGGACAGCTGGCGCTCTCCGAGGCCGAAGGGGCTGCTCGGGGGAGGTGGCGCTCGGGGGTCGTGGGGCCCCCCTGTGGGGCCCTCCTCCGGGCTGCCGCAGCAGTGAGCTGGCTTCTTCCATAAGCCTTAGTCCCGGCAGAGGCATTTAATGCCTGTCATTCAGGCATTAAATGCTAAAGTCCCGTATGGGCATGATATCGATCAGGCCAGTCCCATCCCCGCAGGGCAAATCCCTTTTCGCCATAGCCCCTGTCAGGGGATGGGGTCCGTCTGACAGGGTTGTTGACCGGCCAGGCGCGCTGCCCCGCGCGCCCGCGTCGCTGTCACCCCTTTCCGCCCCTTTGGGTCAAATCACCGCGCGCCTCGTGGCCCGCGTTTGGTCGCTGACGCGCGGGCCCAGGGGCGGATGCTTCACCGACTTAGTCAGGAGGGGCCCGGCAAGCCTCTCTTCGCGGGTCCCGCTGAGCATAAAACTGTCAGCCCCCCCCCCGGGCGGAGGGCATGGCGAGAAGACACGCGGCGCGAACACCGGCGCGGCGCATTAAATGAAGAGGTAGGCGTTTCCTTAGCGCTCACGATACCAGGTGCCGTAGCCTTTGCTTGGCCTCTGTGGTGAACCCCCGGCTATATAAGGGGAGTTCCCAGACCATGCAAAGGGTTCGGATTCCAGAGAGAGAAAAAGGGGCGCTGATTAGATTTCTTTATTCGATATCAGAAGATCAGCTAGCCTGTTTGTAAGGAAGAACACCCCTGTAATCTTGATAGGATCAATACACCCACAACGAAGCAGGACGTAGGGTATTACGCCTCCGGGTGGCCTGAACCTGGAAAAATCCCTGTGTCTCCGGCATCAAGCATCATAACCACCCTCATCCTTGAAACGCCATCACCGGCTCATAAGAAGAACTCTACATCGCCCCAGGCCGAACCAACAAGGGGGTCCATTCGGACCACCGCTAGAGACGTTTACTCGTCGACAGCTGGCGCGCCAGGTAGAGAACAGATGCAGGCAAGTTCGGGTCAGCACCCGAGCAGGACACTTAGCCAAAAAAAAAGGAAAAAGAGAAGTTGGAGGGAAGAAAGTTTTTCAAAACTTACTGCCACGAGCCCCTTAAAACATGGCGTTCCACGCCGAGGGGCAGCGGCGGATCCTTCCTCTTCTGACCGGCGGCGGCGCCCGCGTCCGCCGCCGACGCGCCTCCAGAAGGCGCAACTCCAGAAGGCCTTTGCCCGGAGCCGCTACCTCCTGCCCCCTGGGCCGCAGAGCACACGGGCGGAGGAGGCGGCGGTGCAGGGCCACTGCCTCCCGCCCTCGGCGTCGTAGGGCGCACGGGCGGAGGTGGTGGCGGAGGCACCGGGCCAGAAAAGCGCAATGCGGGCCCTCCCTGCACGGAGGGGCCCGCCCCGGAGCTGCCTCCCGCGTCCGTCGGTCGCCTCCCCGTGGCCGGCGGTGCTTGTGGACGTAGCTTCGGCGCCTGCGGCCGCGGTGGCGGGGACGGAGGGGGAGGGGCTTGCCCCTTGCCCTTCGGATCGGCCGGATCATGGATCACGGCGGGGGCCCTCGGCTCCTGAGCTGCCCTCGCCGCTTCGGCCTCCTCGCCGCTCGCGAAGATCCGAATGCCCACCGCAGGCCTGCGGCTGCCGTCCTTCGGCGGGGCCACGATGCCCTTCGCGTCGCACGACGGCATCATGTCAAGGATGGCCTGGCGATCTGCGCTAACGCAGAGCGGCAGGTCCGGCCGCGACAGGACGGCGCTCGTGGCGTCCGGCACCCCGAGCAGCGACTTCAAGATGGCCGCTAGCACCGCCTCGGTCCAGTTGTTGTCGGCGCCGACCTCCGTCCGGGTGACGTCCATGTCCCCGGTGTACATCCACGCCGGCCGCTCGCGTTTCCGCAGCGGCGCCAGCCGGCGTCGCAGAAAGTCGCCGACGACCATGGTGGCAGTCAACCCCAACTCCCGGAGTTGGGAGATGCGAAGGGTCATCACCACCAGCTCGTTGTCGTTCTCGGCGAGATTATCCCACGACTTGTCATGCCTCGCCGGCTCCTCCGGAAGAGTGAGCGACTGCGCCGGGTCAGTGTTGATGTAGAACCACATCTGACGCCAGTCGTCCCACTTGTTCCGCAGCGTTTGCTGGATGTAAGGGTCGGCGAGCTTCGGGCGAAGCTGAAAGTTGGCGCTCCCGCTAACCTCCGTCCGAGCCGAGCCCCGGCTCCTCCCGACGGAGCGGAGGACGAAATAGTGCCGGAACAGCGGCACCGACGGCATCACCCCCACGAACATCTCGCAGAGGTGGGCGAAGATCGCCAGCACCACCACGGAGTTGGGGGTGAGGTGCAGCAGGTGAATGCCGTAGGCCTCCAGCACCTCCAGGAAGAAGGGCGAGAACGGCGGAAGCAGCCCGGCGGCGAGGAAGCTGGCGAAGATGACGGTCTCGTCCGCCCGCGGCGCCGGCGGGTACGTCGCCGGCCGAACCCTTGTCGGGTGCGGCCGGCCCTCCGGCACCGCTACCTTCCGAACCTTGTCCATTGCCTCCTCATTGAGGAAGCGGGACTTGGGGAGCACGGCGTCATCGGCGTCCTGCGCCAGGGGGGTCGATCGGGTGTGGCGGCGAGTCATGGCGGCGGGGATGGTGGCGAAGAAAGAGGCGAAGGTGGCGAAGAGAGTTTTTTCTTTTCGGATGGCGAGAGGAAGAAGACGGAGAAGAGCGCCAAAGCTTTGGGAGCAAAGTGTTTGGCGCAAAATCCGGAAGGTCCAAAAGGTGCGGGGCCGTTTTTCTTTTTAAGGAAAAAAGGCTTCGGAAGTTGCAGACCGCCCACACCCGTTGATCTTCCGCGCGATCGTGGGTTGTCAGTTGTCAGTCCGCTGCCACTGACATTGGGCCTGCGGCCGCGCGAAACCCGGAGGGCGTGCAATCATGGCCTGCGGAATTACTGCCGCGCGCAGTAAAAACGCAGTCGCACGAAACCCGGGGCACGCAACCACCTGCGCGCGGCATAAAAAGGCGCGCGCCTTTCCCGCGCAGGGCAAAAACCGAAGCGCCGCCGCCAGGTGGAGAGAGCGGATTGGCCGCCCCTTCCACCCCGCACGCGCGCATTAAAAGCACTCCTCGGCAGGGCGCATGAAGATGGGCCGACCTCTCTGGTTGGCCCGTTAAATGAAAAGAAGGCCTTATCCCCAGTCGCGGCCCTTCGGGTCGCGGCCCATTGGGCCGTCGCTGGAAGACAAGGCCGGGGGCTACTGTCGGCGGAATGGGACCCACGGTCCCCCGAACCGCCGGCGCAGGCCAACCAGAGGCCACAGGGCGTGACACGTGGCGGCCTTATCGGCAAAAGCCCCGCTGGAGAAGCAGGTGGGCCCGGTGGTCAAACCCGGGCACTCGGGGGATTCCCCCGAGTGCCACGTTCGTGCGAGCCATCTAAGGGCCTTGCGGTCCCGAGGGTCCAAGGCCCAAGAATCAAGGAAGCGATCGGGGCCCTCTCCCCGAGCGACCGGCATCCCGCAAGGCGTGGGCCCAGAAGAGTGCTCGGGAGGGTCCCCGGGCGGACCCCCCGAGCACCTCCCCCGAGCGGAGTCCCGAGCGACCCCCCGACGGACGCTCCCCGAGCGCCCGGGGTCGGCCAAGGCAGTCCGGGACAGCTGGCGCTCTCCGAGGCCGAAGGGGCTGCTCGGGGGAGGTAGCGCTCGGGGGTCGTGGGGCCCCCCTGTGGGGCCCTCCTCCGGGCTGCCGCAGCAGTGAGCTGGCTTCTTCCATAAGCCTTAGTCCCGGCAGAGGCATTTAATGCCTGTCATTCAGGCATTAAATGCTAAAGTCCCGTATGGGCATGATATCGATCAGGCCAGTCCCATCCCCGCAGGGCAAATCCCTTTTTGCCATAGCCCCTGTCAGGGGATGGGGTCCGTCTGACAGGGTTGTTGACCGGCCAGGCGCGCTGCCCCGCGCGCCCGCGTCGCTGTCACCCCTTTCCGCCCCTTTGGGTCAAATCACCGCGCGCCTCGTGGCCCGCGTTTGGTCGCTGACGCGCGGGGCCCAGGGGCGGATACTTCACCGACTTAGTCAGGAGGGGCCCGGCAAGCCTCTCTTCGCGGGTCCCGCTGAGCATAAAGCTGTCAGCCCCCCCCCGGGCGGAGGGCATGGCGAGAAGACACGCGGCGCGAACACCGGCGCGGCGCATTAAATGAAGAGGTAGGCGTTTCCTTAGCGCTCACGATACCAGGTGCCATAGCCTTTGCTTGGCCTCTGTGGTGAACCCCCGGCTATATAAGGGGAGTTCCCAGACCATGCAAAGGGTTCGGATTCCAGAGAGAAAAAGGGGCGCTGGTTAGATTTCTTTATTCGGTATTAGAAGATCAGCTAGCCTGTTTGTAAGGAAGAACACCCCTGTAATCTTGATAGGATCAATACACCCACAACGAAGCAGGACGTAGGGTATTACACCTCCGGGTGGCCTGAACCTGGAAAAATCCCTGTGTCTCCGGCATCAAGCATCATAACCGCCCTCATCCTTGAAACGCCATCACCGGCTCATAAGAAGAACTCTATATCGCCCCCGGCCGAACCAACAAGGGGGTCCATTCGGACCACCGCTAGAGACGTTTACTCGTCGACACTGCCCGAGGAAGAAAGAGAAGAAGAAGTAGGGAAAGAGAAGATGGCAAGTGGGCCGTGGGGTCCATATGGAAGGGACAAAAGAACAATTCGGTTGGTAGCCCTTGTGTGACTGTAGCAGCAAGGAAGAGAATTTGACAGAGAGCAAGAACGGCAGTGCATGTCTCTCAGGATTTGTGAGAACACAGCCATTTGAGTGCAAGAAACAATGTTCCTTGTGGAAGAAGGGAATCCCACAATTTATCTTACTCTTCCGAAGCTCCAATCTTAGAATTTGTATTTAAGTATTCAGAGCAGCTGACATGAGATTTAAGTTATTTGAAAACCTTCTGTGGTGCTATGCCATATCAACTTAGAGGCAGATGGAGAATATTGACGAGACATTACAATAATCTAAGCGGAAACGTTTGATATTATTAAGGATATGGGACATTGGGATCAAGGTTTTCACCCATTTATTGTAGGAGGAGAGGGTGAAGTTCTCAGGTTACTCGAGCGATGGCACGAGGGTAGCATGTTTAGTCTTGGTATCCATGAGAAGTGTGGATCCAAGGTTTAACACTAAGGTGGGATGGCACTGCATGCATACAATTTGGTTGAACATATGGCATTTGAGTCGATGGCAGAAATGTGCCATAGGGCATTGAGGTTTAGAAACGTTTGT
The DNA here is from genome assembly GCA_019208055.1 of Stipa capillata. NCBI lineage: Eukaryota > Viridiplantae > Streptophyta > Magnoliopsida > Poales > Poaceae > Stipa > Stipa capillata. The sequence continues at coordinate 302,159 of JAGXJF010005252.1, read as the reverse complement.
ACCTGTGCAGCTCCTCTAGGTGCAAGATATTAGTTGGAATTGGGGAGCATGGACACGGGAATCAAAATAAGGAGGGAAGATTCAGGCCGATCAGTTGAGTTGGGGCTTTGTCCCGCTGCTCGGAAAAGAAGGGATTAGGGTTTTGCGAATATGCATATATATAAAAGCGATATATAGGTGCACATACTCATGACAAGACATGTTGAAGTAGATGGTAGAATATCAGGTCATTCGGAACAGGTTCATGACATATATATGTTTAATTTTCACAAAAGTACTGTGTGGGTACTTAGCCGCAGATGTTGGTCTAGGTTGCACCGGCTAGGCAAAAAGGAAAGGGGTGCCAAAGGTGTGTTCGTGGCGGGAATGCAAGGGTGAGTAGCCTCGTATGGGGACAAGGTATAAAGCAGGGTTTGGAGTGTATGTGTCCACATACACTTGAATATTTTAGCGTATATGTGGCTTGTACGTGGATGGAATGGACATGCGAGGTTAAGGTGAGTTGGAGTTTGAATGCTACCACCGATATAGGCATATATATGCGTGGAATAGGAGGAGAAAGGGAATGCCGGGGCATTAGGGTTTTGGCATACTAGGTCTGAAAAACAAAGAAGATAGAGGGAAAGGATTGGGGTGCAGGATTTCACCTCAATGGTTCCGTATGGAGGAGAACAAATTGCTCGATAGATTTGGAGCAGCAAGATCAGGGTTTCTCCCGAGAGGGTAGAAGCCAGGAGTTCAACGGAAGATGAGTCGAGAGAAGATAAGAACAAAAGGTTCACCACGCACTGATGGTGAGGATATCAGGATTGACCGAGAAGAGGTTATGGATGTGCATCACTTTCACGATTTTGAAATCAAAGTTTTAATTAGGTTAACTAAATACCTGATTATTAGCAGAAATTTTTTTTGTTGGCCCTAATTTTTGGGTTTCCGAAAAATTGGGGTGTGACAATGCCCTTCCTGCCGCCGGCCCTGATGAATTCCGGGAGGGTGCCGTGGTCGCCACTGTACTCGGACATGGCGCACTTGAGCGTCATGGACCTGTCGTTGGCGCCCCCCACGAAGCGGCAGGAGCTGGGGTCGGAGGAGTAAGAGGCGCTGGGGTGGTGGTGGTCGTGGTGCGGTGGGAGCGGTGGGTATTGGTGGTGCTCTAGATGGAGCCGCTCTCCTCCCCCGCTCCCAACCCCGACGACTCCATCCTCTTTGCCAACTACGCGCATGTCAACCTCCTCCTCGGCAACCGCTGACGTGCCCTCGACGACGCCGAGCAGGCCCTCTGGCTCTTCCCGTCCAACGTCAAGGCCTTCAGCCGCACGCGTGCGTTATATTACCCCTTCTTAAATTCCTGTTAGCCTTAACTATCAAACATGTTCTCAGCAAGTTCTCCTCCTTTGCCATGGGATGAGAGCCATGCTTACACAAGGGAGGCTATTGAGTTATATTATCAGGTCGCGGTGCTGGATCCACCAGATCCGTGGCGCCTTGTTCTTCTTGAGCTCTGCCGGTTAGAGTCGAGCAAAAAGGGGGGTGGCTTTTCTGAAATTGTTGTTGTTGGTGTTGGGGCCAGACCATTGACTACTCTCTTCAAAGGCCAAGTTGCTTAGGAGAAGGTGGAATCAAGGTTAGTTTGTTTCAAATTTGCCTTTTAACTTAAGAGTATATCACCATAGGAAGTTATGTGGTTGTTTCGGTTAAAGAAAGTGCGTGTGATGCTTCCGTTGTATGTTTCCTTGTCAAAACCAGTAGCCGTGCGTGTTATTTTTCTCCCATTTATCTCTTTCGTCCATCTTGGTTGTACTCCTTGAGTTTTCTTTTCACTTGTTTCTATTTATACCTTAATTTCTGACTCGCCTAAAAACTTCATGCAGACTGATGCTTCTTTTGAAACAAGTGTCCCATGAAGATGTACAACGAGTTGAGGAGAGTGGAACATGGACCATGCTAGGAAGTCTGCAGAGTAGATGTGCAAACTTAAAATGTTCAAATCTGTGCGGGATTTCTTGTTATCAACAGTAGTGGTGTTAGGCTTCTAATTGCCGTCAGCAGATCTCGTGGTGTTATCTCCTGTTTGATGTGGTGTTATCTAATTGTAGTGATCATAAATGTTGAAAATGTCAGCAAGAAGTGCAGATCTTCTCATTTTAGAAAACGTTTTTTCCTGACCTGTGTACTATCATCGCAACATAAGATACAATCGTTTACGAACGTGTGATTTTTTTAACTTTATTAATCAGTTTTCCAGCCTGTTCAAAATTCTTTAACTTTATTAATCAGTTTTCTAGCCTGTTCAAAATTCAGAACCGACTGAGTCAATTGGTTATTTCTGACTGTTAGCCTGTTGGAACCAAGTGAGAAATGAAGCATCTAAGTCAGTTTTAATTTTGAAACCGACTAAGATAGTATAATATCTCAGTCAGTTTTGTTTCGTAACCGGCTGAGATAATTCATATTATTAGCACTGAGGTAAATCGGTTGAGAAAACAATTTTCGATCGATTGTAATTGTGTGTTCTGTAGTAGTGCGGCCCTTGGACCGATGGAGTCACGGGCGTTTTCGTTTTCGCCATGCATGTAAACACGAGCCATGCAGTAAGGCACTGTAGCCCTCTGGGAGTTCACGGCCGAGCGAGCCATGCGCTGCCGGGATGCGGGCGCGCAGGGCAGGCACAGTGGCATGTGCGCCGTGCCGGCCGTTTTTGGAGGCACGCCGCAGGAGGCTGACGCGCGCGCCCCGCGGCCCATGCATGCCCCCGGAACGATGCGCGACAAGGCGGAATCAATGCGTTTTGGTGCCACGCAGATGGCCGCATATGCGCGAGGGGGAACCGACCGAGAGCGCTGTTGTAAGTACCGTTGTAAGAGGAGAGTGATCAAGGAATGAATCTGATTCACTTTGTTATGCACCTTTTACACATATATATACAATGTCAAATAATGACAGTTTAAGGATGGAAAAGACATCTTTAAAAAAAGATATTACTAACTACTCTCTCTATCTATAAATATAAGACGTACATGTTTTTTAAGATTTATTTTTGACTAAAAGTTTGTTTAATAATATGTAGATTACACAATACAAAATTAATATAGTTAGATTCGTATTAAAAAGTATTTTCTGATGATATCGATTTTGTATCATGTAATTTATATATTATTAAATAAATTTTTGATAAAGATAAATTTTAAAAATATATACCTCTTATATTTTTGGATGAAGAGAGTATTAATTACAGCTAACAATTGATCACATGTTTGATTGGCAACAAGCACGATCAGCCGGGTCAGAGGTCGAGACGCCGCGGAGCCGAGTCCAAGTAAGCGGTGCGGTGGGTATTGGGTAACGGCGTTTGCTGGTGCCATGCATATGCATAAATGCGCCGCTCCACGCTTTGACCAACAGTCGAATTGGCAAATCGGAGAATCGTATGCAACGACGCACCTTAATTAATTGCCCGCTCCATCTATGAATCCTTACTGCTTCTATCTGCTCTCGCTAGGAGCCGTTCCGGTGATACTAGATTATTGATCTCCAACTCTAAAGAATTATGCTCTTGGGACGTCTCTTTTAGTGTACAAAGACATTTCTCGATATAGTATAGCATATGGTTACAGATTAGCACGTATAGATGAGGGCTAAACCCATTCTAACATGATGCAAATTTCTACAAGATTATCATCATTAGACAAACTATGTAAATCTTTGTAAATATTTTTTTAACTCTAATCTCTATGAATGGGCAGTGCTTTTGCCTTCGATTTCAGAAAAAGAAAAAAAGACTCCAAAGCAGAGGTTTCGATCACGTCGCCTGATCCTATACCATTTGGGAAAGCGCAAATACTGTATATACAAAGGCAGGAATTGCCTTTTCAGCTCTGTAAATGTTGTTGCTGCCTCGATTAATTCACGTCATGTCCCTACCTCGTCAACGACTAGATATGGAGTAAGGTTAGCGGCCGGCTCGAGAAGGTGTGATCACTTCACTATGATCGAATATAAATCTTCAGCCATAGATAGCACGTCCAAAACGATTTGCCGACAGATAAACTGCCAAGAGGACTAGCACCGGTAGATGCAGGGTTTGGCGTTATATACGAGCTTTGCCTACAGATAGAGCGACGACGTCGAATCTCTGCCGACATATACCGCGATACTATCATAAAATAAATGGGTCATGGTGTAGTGGATGCCGGTTGACCGATGGTGCATGGCAGCTCGAGGAGATGCAACTGAATCAAGATGACATGTCTAGAGAGGGGCAAGGGTACAGAGGGAAGGAGACACGGAGTGAGAGAGACAGACGGTTTACTACCGTGCACAAGCCATCTCAAATTTGGTGCACAAGTCGGTGGTAGATCGAATCATGTTTTGGCGCGCATCACTGGGACGTTCTCATGCAAATCACTCCAGCTATAACTTGGAGTAGTACGTACGAGTCATACGACCAAACAGAAGGGTGGTACGTCTAAGCAATACTAAAGCTTGATCACCTGCAGGTCAGACGTTCTTCATTAATCATCTATGCGCCACATGCGGCCTGAGCAGTACTATAGCCTCTATTCCGGGACAGTGAAGAGCATTATTGATTAGCAACAGTACGTGTGTCCGATCGATAGACAAGACTAGCAGATTGGCCAGCAAGTGTGCGTATGCTGCACTTCGTGCGATCTGGAGGAGGGCTTCGTGTGATCCAAGGAGATCGATCAATCATCGTCGACGCTGCCGTTGCCGCCCGCGTGCCCCTCCAGATCCTCAAATCGTGTGACGCGCGACGTACCTACGTACGTACGCGCTCATATAATTTGCCACTGCGTGGATATATTCTGCTCGATGGATCGGTGCCTCACGTGTGGCTGGTCAGACACACATGCAGATGCATTGCTGGGCGTGCAACAGCTGTACGCAAACGGTACTGTGCACTGCCCTTCGCCCGAAGGCGCCCCAGCTGCTGCGACCGCGAGGACCCATGCTGCATGCCACAGTGCCTTACATGCCCGACTCGCAGCTAGCCAGATCCACACAGACACATCGACAGCTTCGTGGGCGTCATGGGCTGGTGGATGTGGATACGTAGTGGTCACGCAGCAAGCCTCTTGCCCGGGGCTAGCACATTTTTTAGGTAAGGGAAGAGACATCTTTCTGCTATCTGCATCATAAGGTGTATATAGTATAGTCTGAGACTAGCAATGTTCAAAGACGGATCTAGAATAAAAAATAAGTGAGGACACTTATGTATAGAAAAATATGATCGTACACTTATAAACGTCTAGATATGCTTTATATATTGGTTTTCTCTTAAGTCATAAGATAACTTCATCAGGCAATACTATGACAAGTTTATCACTAAAGTGAACTAACTTTTGTAAACAAAATAACTTCAAGGTATCTCAGTACTATATAATATAGTTCATAGGTTGCAAAAATATCTGTCTTTGAAATAAATGTTGTTATCTGTGGATAGAAAACGCATGTTAGAATCAGCCATGTAAATATTAATGAAGATAGTAAACATAGAAAGGGTGCAAGCTATTAGTGCATTATACTTCGTCTGTCCCATGGCGACTTTTCATCTTATGGAAATGATCAACAATAACTTCATTAGTAATTATGTCTAACGAATAATTTTCCACAAAGCAAATAAGGCTATTGCTCAAAAACTTGTCACCAATTTTGTTACGCAAAGCATTCTTCACAATCTTTATAGCTGAAAAACACCCCTCAATAGTTACAGTGCCAACGAGAAGAGTTAGCGCTAGATTCAAAAGTCGATACACCAAAGGGTAGGAGAGATGCTTCCTTGTATCCACCGTCAGTTTAGCTAGATCATCCATACTTTCCAAGCTAGCAAACAGTGTATCATGGAGTATATTATTTAGAGGTGAAGTTCATGCTCAAGAGTCACCATATCCTTGTGGTTCAAGTCATTAGGTAAAGCTTAGCTAACTTCATCAAATTCGTCTCGTAAAAACGATAAAACAAATCACTCAGACTCAGTTATATAGAAACAACTCAGAATTTACCTCATTGAACCTATCACTAAACTCTTCTCCTAACAGATTAGAATAGCAAAGAAACAATCAACACAATAATCATTGTTAATGCTGGACTTTTGTCGTGGCTTCTTTGGATTTATATAGACATTTTTCATGTCCATCACTGAAATGTCATGCTTCTCACAGAAGCAATATACCTTGGTCAAAATCCCATCCCTCATTGGTTCTAAGCTTTTCCAACTCCCGTTTAATGGATTCCACATCTGAAATTGCACTTACAATGTCTTTACCTTTATCTTCCCTGCCGAATAATTGGAACACTTACTGTAAAAATTCATATATGAAATATGCTAGCAGTAGCAGGCTAGCAGCCGAGTATTAGTACTAGTAGAGATTGCCGGATTGCATTGATAGGGAAAATCCAAAATCCTAGGAATTTGGCTTACAGATCACATTAATCCTATCAAATTGGATTACAACCGAGTAGTACTAGTAGCCTAGTAGGGATTGCATTTAACATGGAGAAGAACCAAAATTTAAGAAAGCAAATATCAAGAACAGAAGAACCCTAGACCCTAGTGTTAAGTCGTGCTTAACTTGAGTCTTGAGTCCTTGACGTCAATTCGGTGGTGTGGTCATGCACGTCGCGAGCGGCGCATGGCGGACAGCGGCGATCGTCAATTCGTGGGAGTGATCTTAGCGGCAGGCCGCGGGCGCAGGGCGGCGACTTGAAGCGTCACGCACTCACGCTGCCTGGCTTCCTCGCTCAATCCGTCGGCGCTACTCGCTCGTGGAGTCACGGGGAGGCAAGTTGCTGTGTGCAAGCGTGAGAATTGGCCTGCCTTCTTTGCTTATGTGTGGGCTTTTGTAAACAGGCCGAAAGGGAGTTGGGGCATGTGTACTAGGATAACTGGGGGCCCTATAACTAAAACCGAAAATTGACTGGGGACCTGAGCCCCAATCAGGCTACTGTGCGTCCGCCCCTGGCACTGTTGGGCATACGAGTAATAACGTAAGTGTTTTCAATTCATTCTTCCCTGAGGACTGAGGTAGTTGTCCGGCAGGGCGAGCATGGTGATGTAGTCATAGACTCATTACTGTTCGGAATGCATATTTTTTTATAGAACGAATCTGTACACAAATGAACTGTTTCTTGTGAGACCTCTCCATTCTGAACAAGTCCTACAAGAGATGAGAAAACCGAAGGCTGTGTCCGGCGGAACTGCAAAAACACTAGGGCTAGGTCCTCGCGGTGAACGTGATGACTGAGGTGCAATGATGTGCGTGGTGGGGTTGGTCTGTAGATGAGTCTGTCCAAGCAATACGACAAAGCGTGACAGTTCACGGCCAACAGAACCAACCAAACCAGCTCATGCACGCATGCCCCAGTCACCCGTCCGACCAGCGTGTGTACTCCCACGCGTCCCAACACTACACATATGGTAAGTAACGCTGGAGCACCCGGGCTGGGGACCGGAGGCTAGTCCATCCCGGCCCGTCTGCATCGATCCATCGTTCTCTCTCTTCGCCCGCGTGGCTAGATAGGAGGCCATGACTACATGATTTCGGTTCAATCCTGTATGTGTCGACGCGTGTGCCATGATATGCAGCTCCATCATGCATCAAAAGGAAGGAATGCACAGACTGTACGTACGGGTGATGGCCGGGTGCTCATGCACGATATGTTGTGTGATCGCCAAAAAGAGCGTCATCGATTTATACAGGCATCGGCTAGAGCGGAAGCCCAGCCCGGTCGAACTCGTTACAGTTGTTGGTACATCCGTGAGAAGTGTGTCAGGTCACGGTGCGCGGCAGGCCGTGCCTCTCAGTTTCCCGATTCTTGTTAATCATATCGCGCCTCGTCGTCTCGTCTGTCGCCTAGGACTATTTGCTGAATCGAAGGCTTTTTACGATGCGGGTGCGGCTACGTGTGACGTCCCCTCGTGGTTCTCCGAACGTCTGGCTGTTCTGCACGTGGTGCATATTTTGGGCCACGCCAAATTATAAGTTTCTCGTCTTGCTATCCATCTTAAACAGGCCTCCAACAGGCGGTATTTGTCCGTCAAGCGTGAGGCCAACTACAGGTCCACAACATTGAGCCCAACCATCACAAAGGAGCCAGGTCTTCACTTGATCTCGCAAAGATATCAGCAAAATCTGAGTCTATGCGGTAAAATGAGGTTGATCTCTTGGTGCGAGAGATAAATGGTCCAAGAGCAAAACAGTATTGTTAGATCACCCAGTAACAGGAATAGGTGTCAGAGAAAATATTATTTCCTCACTAAAAGAAGGTTTAGACATCTGCTTCCAACTGTGAAATGATGCTCACAAACACTTGAAAGCCTTGGGCCATATCTGAAAACAGACAGTACTCGTTCTTCGCGTGGTATGTCTTCAGTAAGCCTGCAGCGAACCAGTAGCAGTATTTGATGAGCATTTAAACTAGAGAGTTTACCTTTCTCATGTACAATGCAATTAATAACAGAACAACAAAGCAGGTCAGCAAATGGAAATCGAGGAAAATGAATGGTAAATGTAATTAATCTATACTGTCAAGATGCGAATAGAAGTGTGTTAACTGATAACATCATAACATCATAACATGACCCACAGAATCCGGGAAACATCCATTTCTCGCTGAAGTACATACCATATCCGGCAGTTTGAACATCAAATCCTTCATCCTGTAGAAGTGTCATCATGAGTTTACTTTAGTACACAGAGATTGCTTCCAGAAAACAAGTGCGTACAGTAGTTTTCTCTCAAACCTGTAATTCCCGAATCAGAGGCAAACTCCCGGTGATGGAATATGGTTCTACGTGTCCAACTATTTCCTCAGTTGCTTTGCATAGTGCTTGAAAGCCCCGAGACTCAAGATTACATGCCACCCCATTCATCACATCTCCATCAAAAGAGATTTCAAGCCTAGCATAATCAACAGCAAGTAATTACAACCATACCCTCCATTATGATGGTTACTAGTAAAAGTCAATGAAGTCAAAATGCTTCACCTTCCTCGCAGATTTTCATCAGAAAGAACATATTTGGACACTGGACCACGAGTAGGAAGCGTTGTTTCAAGTCTCTCGTTTATATCATCTACATACTCTTGTAACTTCTCCACTACACAAGTTGTGCTGCATGATAATGGCAATGGAAACTATCAATTCAACATACCATCTGGTAGCAGTAGAAGCACATGCAAGAGAAAGAACAATACATATTTTATGCATGAGAGATGGGCTTACCTATAGAAAGGAGTTAACCTGTAATATAACAAAGAAACATATGGTCATGAGTGACTCTAAAATTTCTTTGTATAATAAAAAAGAATTAGATAACAGAACTATAGAAGCAAAAAAATAATTTATCGAATGTTGTGAAACCTTGGAGAAGTGGAGAACCCAGATATTTTTTCTACTCGAGTCTTACAAACATTCAAATATTTGGGCAGTGCCACTCTGTTGTATCGCAATATTTTTCTTTATTTACTTCTACGTTAACACACAATTGACTAACGAATTCCATATGAAATTTCAGTAGGCCTTGTGTGCCCCCACAGGTCCCCATCAACGCTATACAAAGTACACATCAAATGAGAACTTCATTTAGACATTTGATTTCAAGTGCAATTAAAGGGAACCTAGGAACCACAGGGCAAGAGTTGGACCTTATATCCCCTGAAATTGTACATTCTCCAGGAATTTGATTAAGACCCCCACCAGGATCTGCAAAGCACCACTTGTTAGGAGCATGAATAATAACACACAATGATTTTGTTGCACAGATAATAAATACAGGTACAGGTAGACTTACAGCTCCACTTTGTTGGCTTCATCGTAGATGGAGTCGCAAACTTGTAGACCTTCTCTTTCTCGTGTGGAGGGAAATCATTGTAAAACATAGATTGGAGTTCCTTAAGTGCTTCCATATTTAACTCCATGGCATTTATGGCCTGGAGCAAAAGCAAAAAACAGATATAAGGTCTTCGTATTTCAAAAGCAAAGCTGTAATTTGCTGTCTCCGACAAGTTAAAAGAACACGAGACTTATATAATTGATGTTATTTGTCCTTAAGATACTTCAATCGCTTACTTAACATTACGAAGGAATGTCTCTGCATTTTTCAAAAAATACAATCCCAGGGGGAAGGATGCAAAGAACAGTCGTGCGTTAGCAGAATTGATTATTTTACCATCAGTCCTGCATCAGTGATCACTTGCATTATCCTTTTCGCATTACTTCAACTTTCATTGCCATTGCTGATGGATAAGTTGGTACCTTTGTAATAACTACAGAAAATGCTAGTTTATTTAAGTAACTATACAATTGAACAGATCATAGGTTATCAGATATTTACAAATAATTAATCAGATGCTTTATAGGTTGTCAACTGCCCATTGCATGTCGCTAGGGCTATAGAAAGCTGTACCAAACTGCACTGTTCTGACAAGTTCGAATCCAGTACCTTATGAGCGAGGCCACTGTGGAACAACTTCCCGGTTGCCTTCAGATGCCATGGGATCATCCCGCCGGTGCCAATGCACGGCTGCTTATCAGCCGTATCTATCCAAAACCTTCAGTGCCACACAATAGAACCAACCAAACGAGCACATATTAGGATGTTCCCCACACATTCATTGGCTATTCCAACAAGACATCAAACAGTTCAATACTCACAAGGGTCCGGACTTGAGCTTGTCCATCAACCCATCCTTGACGAGGCCATCGACACCTATGCCAGTGACCGATGAGTTTTCCTCGTTGGCAATGAACACTGCAACGACCGAATGCTTCAATGCCGGTTTCACCTCACCAAGCCGCCGCATGAGCTGAGTCACAAGCGCCACATGACCAAGGCAGTCTGTCGTCCCGCGGCCCCTAAGCATTTCCTTGTCATCACTATCAAAGGTTAGTGAGAACGGATCAAAGTCCTGCAAAAGTAGAGGAGCCCGGTTCACCAATTATAACCAATTTTGAGGTACAACTGCTAGAAATCAATTACTTGATGCAACAGAATGAACAAGAGCAAAAACTAACAGCATCAAATAGAGGGAAGGAGAAACTTTTACAGTAGATACAATTCTGAAGCACTAAGTCGTACCAAAACACTTCACAAGCCAGCAAGACACCGGAATAATATGAAATTTGTACTAAAATATCCCATCATATCTGCCAATATGCAGATCTGAGCACTGCTAACGTTGCCATTATTCCTTACTCACAACCACGATACACAAAGTCTTAACTTTCAACATAAGCTGGGTCTTCGGACCTTTCCTCTAAAATTTACAGCAAAGTGACCACTATAAATGGAGAAACCATCGGATCACCCAAACATGCATCTTTTGCAAGGTAGGACACACAAGACGCCGCTAACAAATCGGAGAAGGATGCAATTTTGACAACCATCAACGAAATCAGAACAAATCACGAAATCATCTAAGCAACAACGGAAGATAACCGACAAAAACAAGGTGCCAACTTTCCGGCTAGAAACACCACTAAATCAAGCAAACCCTCAAATCCTTCGCCCAGGAACCGTAAACTGAAAATCGATTTTCACACCATAATCCAGAGGGAAATCTGCTAACAGCTCACCCATTCGCTAGGGTTGGCCGGGACGACGTCCATGTGCATGCCGACGAAGGAGACGACGCGGCCGGGGACGGTGCCGGGGTACTCGACGATGACGTTGCTCCGGCCCTCGGTGTAGCTCACCTTCCGCACGAGGAGGGGGCCGCCCCCGGTTTCCGTGGACACCGGGCGGAGCGCGTCAACCACGTGCTGCGCCACGAGGTCCTCCTGCGGGACGTGGGCCGGTGGGTCGTTCTGCAGGCGCTGGGACTCGCCGATGAGCTTGGTGAGGAGGGCGACGAAGGGGTCGCGGTCCAGCCCGCCGACGGCGTCCCTGAGCGGCGCCGCTGGAGATGCCATCTGAGACGCGTCCTTGGGCGGCGGCGGCCTTGGTCAACAGCGAAGGGAATCTAGTCGAGTAGGAAACTTTCGTGTGTGTACGCAGCTCGGCGTACGTACGATGGAGTATTGGAGTGTGTGCCGTTTTCCTGTCAACGACGACCCACGGAGGCCATATCCGCTGCGGTTTAACACTTTCAAGAGCACATCGACTCGGAGGACTCCACAAATATAGAAAAATATAAATGACCCCAAGTCAATCTTTTAAGATTAGGAACCATAATAATTGGCATCAAATGGCAGGGGTGGATCTAGAGTAAATGGTAGCCGGGATCGACATAAACTAGTAGCATTAACGTGTAGCTATGTTGGGGTCAAATTAAAAGTTTAAATGTGGTTAGTTGATTTTGACCGGAGGACGTTGGTGTCAATTGACACCACTGCAATTGTAGCTCCTCTAACAGAAGGATATTTGATTTCACTGCACTGAAACATGAGAACTTAATTTAAATTTTACTTTAAAACTGAGTGCATAGTGGTTTATAGAAAAAATTTATAAGAATTAAAATCTTATAATGTTTCTTTGAAGTTTCTATACTACGCGGAGAAGTCCTTAACGTTGGTTCAGTTCTTCCACAAAATCAAGTCTTCCTTACCTCGCCGTGCACGGCGTCGGCCCATGCCACTTAGCCTTTGTCCCAACTTCACGCTCATTACGCACGGGCACATCAAGAACCCATGCAGGGCCAAACCTGGACTTTTTTTTATATAAATATTAATTTTAAAATTAAAAATTTGAGATCTATATGTCCGTAATCGAAAATTTCGAAAATATAACCCTGTCGGCCAACCGTGGGCCGACAACGCACTTATTAGCCAACTGCTAACCGATGACGCGTTATCGGCTAACGGTCGACCGATAACGCGCTGTTGTTTGCGTAATGAACGATTTGGCGCCGAAAGCACTGCCGGGCCCGCTGTTCCCCCGTTATCGGCCAGCTGTGGAACGACATAGCCCTTATCGTCCGACAGTTGGACGATAAGGGGCTCCCCCCTCTCCAGCGCCCCCTTTTACGCGCGCGTGAACTCTGGGTCATCTTTACGTCGTGTCCAGTCCACTGCAGCGCCTTTTTTGGGCTCTGGTCACTCGTGAATGCATCCAGTGCATCCCTGAGGCGCATCGCTCTCTATTTAATCACCCCTCACCTGTCTCTGCCTCCTACCGATTCATGAAAAATTAACAAATCGATAGAGAGGAGAGGGATTAGGGTTTGGAAGTGAGATCTCGACGGCGGAGCGCGTGTGAGGTAAATAGTTGTGTTATTCTTTTGTTTAGTTTCCTGAAAATAGTAACTATGCCATATTGCAAAATCGTAGGAATGGCTTCATCTGGTGCTGACGAGATGCCGAAGCAGAAGATGGTTGCCGACGTGCCCGCAGGTGTCGAAGTTCCCCTTTGTGGTGCCAAGATCCGTGCAGACTCATGAAGTCGCAAGAGTTCTCGTACACGTACGGAAGAAGATTCTTCATGTGTGCTAATTACGACGAAGAGCCACCAAAGTTTGGCATGTTCAGACGGCGTGAAAGGGTAAAACTCGCACATACCCGCATTTCTAACACGATGCAATACTATGGTAACAGTCGTTTGCTTGCAGTCTCCACCTACTATATGTGACTACATACAGTGGCTGGACGTTACCCAATCGAAAGAGGCTGAGGAAGAACTCATGTGGAAGGTTGGCTGTGCTCGAGATCGGTTTTCTGCAACGCATGCACGATGAAGAGGAGGAGGAGAAGAGAAAGCGTTGGCAGGAGATGCAACACAAAGAAAAGGAGGAGGCGGAACGTCGAGCTGCGGAGGCACGTGAGGCCGAAAGGGCGAGGAAGCGCGAGATGGCGCGACGTGCGAAGGAAGAAGGGGAGGAAGCTCACGCTCGTCATATGAGGAAGAAAAAATATCCGAAAGGCCCTGAGTAGTTATTTCAATGTTCTATTATGTTGTTCGGCTGTATGCGAATGTTATCGTACCGTGTTGTCACGCCATGCGTAGTGCTGACGATGTTTCGAACTCTAGATTTCGAAGAAATAAATAAAGTGTTCCATGCAATTCAGTACAACTAAAGATAGTCAAAATACAAAAGGAAATGGTGCGAGTGTATGGCTTAAAAAAAACTAGTCCTGCGACCGCTAAATTTTTTCGTGCTAAATGTAGATCGAGTACACGCGTACAGCGTGTACAAGGGTGATCTGGAACACACCAGGGTTATCGACCGATAAATCAAGGTAGAACTTTTAGCACGATCGAACGTAACGGTCAACACGAATACGAAATAATTAACCTAACTACATATTAATATTCTACGTCTCTAATAGTAGAAATAATTAGTTCGACTTAATTTAATAATAATTTTCCCCCATCGTCTAATCAATTATAGACCTAACTAAACTACGAGATTTAATTTGCATAATCTATATTTACATACATAACCTATAATGATATACAACCTAAATAATATAAATAATTCGTACTAAACAACCTAAATAATATTTGCATAATCATTACGTAATCTATATTTGCATAATATAAGTAACCTATACATAATCTATATTTGCATATTTCGTACTAAACAGCCTAAATAATATAAGTAATTACAAACTAATACGTACTAAACTAAATAAAACAAACTAATACTTAACTAATAAAATTTTAAAAAAATTACCGAAGATGCGGAGCTCGGCCTCCCCGAACTCACCTCCTTCTTCCTCTCCTCCTTCCTCCTTCTCCTCCTTCTCCTCCTCCTTCCTCTCCTCCTTCCTCCTTCCTCCTTCCCCTCCTCCTTCCTCCTTCTTCCTCTCCTCCTTCCTCCTCCTTCCTCCTTCTCCTCCTCCTTCTTCCTCCTTCCCCTCCTCCTCCTTCCTCTCCTCCTTCCTCTCCTCCTCCTCTCCTCCTTCTTCCTATCCTCTCTTCTTTCTCTCCTTTCCCTCCTCTCTTCTTTCTCCCGCTGGACTTCTGCGCACGCGCTCGGGTGAGGGACAAACGGGCGTACGACGCGACGCAAAGCAGGAAAGTCACGGGCGCGCGACATAAAGGGACTGCCGTCCCAACCGTGGGACGATAGCCGGTTATCGTTCGACCGTTGAACGACAACGCGCTATCGTCCAACCGTTGGACGACAGCTGTCCCATCACGCGTCTTGTCGTACTGTTCCACGCGCTTTCGGTGCGATTTCGGTTACAGGTTAGACGACAGACCGTTATCGTCCCACGGTTAAACGACAACACCGGAATCGTCCAACGGTCGTTCGTAATTTCTGAAATGAGAGCTATATATCTCGAATTTTTTGTTTTAAAAATAATATTTATAAGAAATTTCCGCCAAACCTGCTTACCTACCCTCTACCGTGGTCCCCGATGTATCACCCCCACAAGGCCACAACCATGCTGCAACTGCGGCCGGTGTCCCGCCACCTTCCTCTCGGTCGAGACCTGCTGTTTGGTGGGTGACTAGGTGTCATATGGCGAGGAGTGGAATCTTATCTCATGACTTGGTTTTTGTTGACGAATGGCTCGGTGCCTCTGTATATGTTTCCTTCGTTTCTGCCTGCCCAACACTTTAGCCTTGAGCGAAGCCCCTGAAACAGTGCTGGGTTCCAATATAGAAGCCTTTTTTTTAATCAGAGTGCAATTGTCTTACAACCATTTGATATCTCTTTCAGGGATCCGCTAGACTATTTCTATTCAAGGCGACTAACGTGCTCCTACTAGCGCGTTAGTCCACGAGCGTTAGCACTTTTGTCGGATTCTAACAACACGCAGTGTAATTCTTTGCATGAGCTAACGCATTTCGTGGGTCAGTAGAACTCAGGCTTAGTCTCAGGCTCATTTGCTTTGTTTGGGATTGACTGATTCTGCCTGGTTGCATTGCTTTGAGGTTGAGTTGCATGCAACTAGATAATGATTGCACTGGTTGTACTAGTTCATTGTATTTTTTGTAATTATTTGTATTTCTTCGACTAAGTGCTCGATTCACGTTCCATAAGCATCGTTAACAAAATAAGACTCATATCTCTTAGACATATTATTCTCACCTAGAAATTCTAGGTATAAGGTACTAACAAATTATTTATTACAACTAAACCAAACAACAACTCTAGGTGCCAGCCGCTACCAAGTCATCATTGTGAGTACAAGTAGCAACTCTAAGTATATGATAGTACTTAACTTTTTCATTTCAATTAAATCAGTGTAAGTAAATGAGATAACAACTCTAGGTGCCCACTACTAGCAAGTTTCTCACTACAAATAAAGCAGATAGCAACTATACGAAGAGGGGATAGCAACTAGGAAAATAGAATAGCAATTCACCAAGAAAAAGGATAGCAACTCTTGCTGTCCACTTAGGTCATGTACAATGCAGGGTGCTTATAGCCCAGTGCTTAAAGAGAGAGAGTAGCGTTGCGTCCCAAAAAAATATGTGACTTACAATGCAGAGTGTTTCATATAGCTGCTTAAGTTGCTTTAATATTCGTGTAGCACCTACTCTAGCACCTGTTGTCTCCAATGCAGCGCTGCATTGTGTGGAGTACTATTTGTGCTTCTTGGAGTACTATTTGGTAGGCACCGGTTAAAGCACCTGTCACCTGTGTCACCCTAAGCACCAGCCTAGCATCGGGTGCTTAATTTTGCTTCCGTCGCTGTCGGCGGTACGGGAACTAGGGTTCCCTAAGCCGTTGGCAAATGGCCAAAGTTGATGCCACGTCGCCAAGGGCGTGAGAATCAAGGGTGCGCGCTCGGGGGCTTGCGAGCGCTGTGTCCGCTTGGCCCCTTCTGGTCTGGTCAAGTGGCCCACGTGCAGCGAGCGGGCGAAGTTGCGGGCTCGGGGGTCCCCGAGCTCGGGAACCCCGAGTGCTTCTGGTTCCTCCCTCTGCACCACGTGGCAAGGCGCCCCGAGCAGCCCTCGGGGGCCCTTCCCCGAGCAGTCTTCGGGGATCTTTTGACCAGTACACATGGCGAGAGTTCCGCAGCGCCCTCCGTAGGGCCCAGGCGGGCCCTTTACACGTGTCCCATCGGACGCAGTTAATGCCTGTCCAGTGCATTTAATGCCTGTCAGCAGGCGTGTCTACTCCAGGCCCAAAGCGGGCGTCCACCGACGTGATAAGGCCTGTCAGTTATCATCTGACACGCTTTAGGACTTTCGGGCACGGTACGACACGCCCAGCTGCATCCCTTTGGTCTGTGGGACCCGGGTGGTTGGAGCCGTGGCAGGGAGCTTGCCCGTTAAGACTTCGCCGACGTGTCTCAACCCATGATGAAGACCCGTTTTCCAAGATTGTCACATCAGCAAGCATCCCTTCCGCAGCAGCCTTCGGCGGCCGGCGTGGCGTGCCCACGCCCCCTACGTAAGCAGCATGACTGCTGCATTTAATGCCCTTCGGTCATTGTGGTAAACCCCCGGTATATAAGGGGAGAACCGAGGCCATGCAAAGGGTTAGATCTTTTTGAGACTAAACTCCTCTTGAGCTAGCAAGAAGAAGATCAGGGCTCCCTGTAATCGGGCTAGGGGCTACCTCTGTAATCTCAAAAAACATTACTACACACACCAAAGCAGGACTAGTGTTTTACACCTCAACGGTGGCCTGAACCTGGGTAAATCACTGTCTCTTTTTCCTATCTTTTAACCCGGCCTAGATCGATCGTAGCTCCTGTTCCAGCTCCTCCCCGGCCGAATCCCAAAGGGGATCCTTCCGGACCACCGACGCCGACGTTTGTACGTCGACAGTCGCCCTTCCTAAGCACCTGTCTAAGCACCTCTCACAAAAAAAAATCAGATTTTTTTCCTGAGGCACCTGTCTAAGCACCTGCATTGTATATTAAGTCAGTTAGGAAGCAATTATAGATATCTGCTACTAGCAACTTCATAATTCAGGTAGCAACTCTAGGTATTCGCTAGTAACAACTTTCTTATTGCAAACTAACCCAGTAGAAACTTGCTAAGAATATGAGTAGCCACTCTTAGAGAAAGGAGTTAACAACTCACTAAGAAGAAAAGTAGTATCTCACTCAAAAGGGTAACAAATCCACGTGAGGACAACTAACAACTCTTAAGTTGCTAGCAACTAATATTTTTCTAACATATGTAATGTAAGTTTTGTTTTGTTTGATTTATTATATACGATATGATGATTCAAATGGAATGCAAAACAAACTCTTCGCTGAAAAATAGAATCACTCAAAGAAAAAGAATGTACAAGTGCAACTAACTAACTGGTAGTGGTGTCTTTGATGTTACTGCATCTGACCGATCAGCTCGCAAAACCGTACCGCTTCGTCAGTCATATATCCAACAGTGCAGAATCCACCTCACGGAAGGCGAACGGGACGCACGGGAGGCTTGTCGGGGCTTGGACGGCAATCATTCACGTATCCCCGCAAATTTTGTGACGGGGCAACGAAGTAGCCGCCGCTTTACATCAAGCACAGGAAGTCTAAAACACTCTCAGGCTCTCACCATATATCCCTATACACAGTCATGCAAGCGAATTCACTCATTCATTTAAGAGGAAAGCAATACAAACTGACAATGGATATACTGATCAACAAGAACAAATGCTACCGCCAAATATACAGATAAAAATATGCCCTACCACACGAACAGGAAACGGAGGGAAGAACAGATATCCCATGTCAAAATGAAAACAAGAAACATGAGGAAAACTGTATGCTCTGCTCTGCCCTAGTGCCCTCTACTGAAGTACAAACTTTCAGAAAAGTGGGGTCATATGTAATATACGTGCTTTGTGATCATGCATGAAGCCATACAAGAGATGTCCACAAATCCATGAAATAACTGTTCAAAGGAGCCCAGGTCATTTTCTTGGTCACTAACACCTTATCTCGTATGATCCAGCCCTTGTGATGTAGCGAACCCACTCGACGGTGTTGTAACCACTCTTCTCCCACACCTGGAAAATGCACATCTTAAGATGAGATTTTACATATCAGATATGACACATGATTCCATATTGGCATTTGATGCACATACCTTAAGGAAACGAACACGTAAACCAGAAGCAGTGAACATCGGAACCTACAGGAAGGAGACATCAGATAGTGCGTACAAAGGATAGAGCGTGGAAAAAAGTCAAACATAACCATATGATCAGTAGGGTATGTAGCACATTAAATCAGCACGACGACGCATGGGCAGATATTTTCATTAAAACACTTGAAGGCAATACCTCAGACAAACATACTCCAAGGGCAACAAACTATTTAAGTCTCAATTTATCTTGTGCATGCTCAAGTTTTGTTCATAAACAATGAGATACTTGAGTTCTTTGCTCACATTATATTTTTCAGTTATCCATTGTAGCAGAGCTGATAATAAAATGGAATAGAGGAAAGCTGATAGCCATCTTGCTAAACAAGTAACAGGACTGTTCAGGAAGTAAAATATAACCTGGAATTCCATCTGAATTGGTGGCCTGTTCGCTAACTTCTTTTCCCCCATTGTAGATATCAGCTCGATTTCTGCACTCATGGTTGCCTCAGTCTGTCCGGGGAATTTCCTGATCCTATAGTTTGAAATGTGAACTATGAGTTCATTTTGGTCAATGTGCAATAATTGGCAAGAGATAGCACATCAAGAGTAAGAAATCCCAGTATATGCACCCACCAGCCATAATTTAGCAATGCAAATAGCTAGGCAGGGCCAAAACCAGATGAAGATTAAGAAGTTTTTGTTTACACTATGCTGAACAGTTAACCATACCAAACCCACTAAAAGATGATCCACACATCGCCTTCGGTATAACGCAAAAGGTAACTTGCACTTACTTCCACACCAGGGAATCAATTGAAGCATTATATTTGGCTTTGCCAGATGTTGTTTGGAAACTCGTCTTTGCTGTTTGCTTTGGAACTGGGACTTTGACGACAACACCAAGTGCAAACATCTTAGCACCAAAAACACTCTTAACCTGCGTAACAAAGGTCCAACATGTCAGGAAACATGATTATGAGTTTATGACCTCACCCATTTAGATATGCTCACTTACTTTCACATTAATCTCCATGCGTGTTCGGCCCAATTCCTTAATTGTGGGTAGAACCCGAAACGGAAGATTTACACCCTCTGTGATTCGATATCTAAAACAAAATATGTCCGTCAAAATCTAGCCAAAGAATAAAAATGTCATTAGCAAGAAAAATTGAAAATTACAAGCATAAATAGGGTTCTAAAGATTACTTCATTAGTTCAAATTCACCATCGGGTGGCACAAAGCTGACTGTCTTTTCTGAGTTAAATCTTGTTAGGTTGACACACTGGTGGAATGTGACATCATCAAGTTCTATGGTCTTCCCACTGTAGAGGGAGAGGACACCACCAATCAGGAGACAATTGAGGCAAAGCAACAAAAATTGGTTCCAAAGCCAGTAAACAATATTAACCAGCAAAACAATTAATTTAGATGAGTACAGTTCTTCTGCGTGTATTTAATACTCAAGAAAGTGATACCTCTTTGCAGGCCTGGACTTCAGTTGGGCTTCCTTTTCAAGTCCAATCTTGTCATTTAATCCCAACTTGAGATCAGGCATTCCAGAAAGGAAGCACTTCATAAGAATCTTTCCTGTCACGTCACATCGTAGAACACTCCCTGCAGAAATGTAAGATGATGGCAAGATGTGCACAATGAACATCAAATAGCCCAACAGGAAAGACCCCGAAAACCTCAGAGCAGATAACCAAAATATTGTTTGGACCATAAAATACCTTTAGAAGACATAAGAAGGTTTACACTCTCAACAATGTCCAAGAAAACCTAACAAGAGAGAAGATTACTCCATTAATGTTACTTGATGGGATGACATTAAGGATAACAAAGAAAACAAAATGGAGGGAGTATGGGTCATTGTTCTAACAGGAAAATTAGTCGTACAATATGTATGAGAACTGAGATGCATTTTCAAACATATGCGGGATGCTAGCACCTAGCATTGCTAGCACCCCATGCTCTGCTGGGACCATTATAAAAGCTAGTGCCCTGCTTTTTTCCAAATACAGCTGACACTTCCCGACATATTTAATTCAAGTACCTCATTCTTCTTGTACACAAGACCCTCTCTTCTCCAACCGACAGCGCCGGTGACTTGCAGAGTGGCATTTGGAACAGGCTTATCTGAAGGCTGTCAATACAGAGATAAAGAAATAAGATTCAGATGCTTTCCTAGAAAATAAACAGCAAGGCACATATTTATGTTTTCTTAACCCAATACAGTTGATTTTAAATTCATATTTTTCTGACCTTGGAGGAAAATGGCGACCGAACTCCTTCTTGAGTTATATACAACTTTAAAATTTCAGGTGAGAGATTCTGAGGATAACCGAAATCCATGATCTCTGCACAGTTAGCAGAGACTCAATAGTACAGATACACAAAAATATCCATGAACCCTGGTGGAAACTGAAGCAGTAATCGAAGTTCAATAATAGGATGTGCCCTTACCATCAAGAAGTTCATAGATTAAAACAAAGTTATTCCTGATAGCATCTTCATCAAAAGTTCCACCAAAGTAGGACTTGAAGAGAGCCACTGCCTGATAATTTTAAATAATCTTCAGCAGAAATAACAGTGAATGAGATAGGATATAGCAAATTGTTCAAAAAAACTAGAGGCTACATCTCAGTAGGATCTCTGCATTGAATTAGTAACTGAAGTTCCATTACTGAATCATCTTGGCCTGAAGTTCAAATTAAACTAATTCTCAGTCCAATCCCCCTCTTCCAAATCAGGCCTTTGGGAAATCATGTAGAGCATAAAGGGTTCTGTTAGTCAGTTAGTCCTATTAGAATATTTCCAACAGTGATGAATATGGAACATCACACCATGTAGAAAATGAAATTTTCTACTTTTCAGTACCACCTATCACCACCTGCTTGTACCTTTTGGACTTCTGCGGTTCTTGATGTATCATCAATCAGTTACCCTTTAGCAATAGAAAATTCTAGTTGCCAAACAAGGGCAACCATCATATGCCATCATTAGATGGTATCATCATCTAAACTTCCTGGACTCAGATTGTATATTCTCTTGCAATTTCACAGAACAATAATTAAACAGGTAGCTTCAGAAAATCATCTGGCTCATTAAGTAACTAACACATTCTTTTGCTCTGAACAAATTAATGCAAAAACAATGACATATACAATCATTTATAGTATGAAAAGAACATCAGTTGACTTGTTCAGCTTTATATTATATTCATCAAGAGTATAATGTGCCTATGAGGCTATAAAAAATTTTATTCCAAAAGTGTTTATAACAAAACAGATACTGCATACCTCCACAACAAACTTGAAAGCGCAAGAAACATTAGCATTGCTGCTAACCACGATGACAATATAAACATTACTGATCCTCATGTAAAGGAAGGAACAGCCTCCTATTTGCCGAACAGGGCATGTACCAAGTTCTTTTGTTTGCATAATGTGCATCCTGAATGCATCAACCATATTTCCCCTGCATAACCAGACATGAACATTATAGGGTTTAATGACTAAATGTACATGCAACCACGTAAGCAAAAGCAGGGGATTTGAAATGAGAGAAGCAAAATAAATATGTGGTAGTGTTTCATATTATATATAATACTTGCATTTGGTTGATACAGAATCCATAGAACGCCTCCTTTGACTAATGTAGGCGTATTGTGATAACTGAGAAAGCTATGAGAGTAGCCCCTCACAATTGCTTTGGAAAGATGAGAGATGATAGATGATAGTTTGTGTAGGTGATAATGAATAAATGCACATGAGGGAGTGAAAATAAATAGGAACATGGTGGAGAAAACATCATTAATCTTACATGCATATTCTATGTTTATCAACAAAGCCTGAAGAGAGAAAATAAATAGGGACATGGTGGAGAAAACATCATAAATCTTACATGCATATTCTATGTTTATCAACAAAGCCTGAAAAACAATATGTCTTGCATTAATCAACAGAGGGTGTAGTAGTTTACACTTTTGAGTGCCCTTGATAAAATAATGTCTATGATATTGAAGATATCACTTGCTATTACTTGCTCAATATTTATCTAGCGTAAACCTAGCTGCAAAACAGGGCCCAGTCCATACAGCTTTACTGCATCTAGAAGTATCAACCGTGCTTTGCTGCAGGTTTATTCAATGATGTTGTCTTCTTCTACTATCAGTGTGTATGTATGTATGAAAAGATTCTCAGGCTATTTATAATTTCTAAGGGTACCATATACAAAGGTGTAACATCATGAAATATTACGCGCACTTAAATAATCTTCCACCCTTTCTCAAAACGTGTCCGTTCAATTAAACATTTCTTGGCAATCTATGATCCTAGGGCTAATATTTATGATTAAATTCAATCTGATGGCTACTATCTTAAAGGTGATCTGGCTTAGCGCGGATACTGCAATAGGAGTCAAATTTAGAGTAAAGAAGGATGTGACTACTGTCAAAATCCACTGGGGAATAAAAAATGAACTATGCAGCAATTTGCTTGTCTAAAGTGCCTCACTCACAACGATTGCGAGTTTGAAATGTGAAAAAATAGTACACATTCACTTGTTATTGTTATTAAGACAATCTACAACTAGATCATAGCCTCATTTGAACCATCCCATGTGAAATCGAAGTAAGTAATTCCTTTGCTAGATGCTGGAAAGCACGTAGCCTCCACATTCGCAAGGTAGAGAATGGAACACGCATTCCAAATTCAAACCATTTGGGATCGCCATAACCAAGTCAGGGGCCAAATTTCAGCACGCAAAGAGCCAATAACCGAAGACTGGCTGGCAATTGAACTCCTCCAGGCATAATTTCACTAATCTCTCAAAAAAAAGCAATCGAAATTCACAAGCTACCCACCACCCTTCTCGCGATCTACATAACCGCAAGCTATAAACGGATTAATCAATCCCAGGGCCTCAGATCTACCGCTCCAGAACCAGGAACGCGAAGAGGATGGATGGCACTACGCACCCGACATCGTCGCGGTAGAGGCGGTTGATGAGAACATCCCCACGGAGGTTGAGGAAGTAGATGGCCGACGCCGCCACCGGCATCGTCTCCTCGTCGCCCGCTCGCCGCCCGAGCGCCTGGCACCACCACCCTTAACTGGCGCGCGGTTCCACGGTGCGCCGCCGCCTACCGGTCGGAGCGGGTGATCCGGGGGGTTCGGGGTTCGCCGGAGGGTGAGGAGGACGGGATGGATGGGACGCGGGTTTTGGTTAGATCTCGGGGCAGCATGCACCAAGTCGTCTTCCCCGTCCAGGAGCTTTTAGTGTGTTTTTTCAGGATAGACCTCCCCAGATGGCGTATTTTGGTATTTCCTTGGTCGGGGATTTAATAAAATGCCACATTTTATTTTACCATCTTCTCGGAGAGGACTAAATATTTTGTAATATCCCGAATGACACATACTGTTTTAATACTATTCAGCTAAATTGGCCTCAAAACCGAATATGAAAAGACCAAACTACCCCTCTATCAAATAACTCATTCTCCTCTTCTTACCCCTCTTTTATACACACATATACACACATATATGCACATACACACATATGTATATATATCATGTGTCTCTAGCAAGCTAGGTGCATGTTCCCGGGCGCCTCATTGCCGCGCTCCGTGTGCCTCAAGGATTGGAATGGCAAGAACTGAGAGATGCTTGGCCATGGATTCAAGATCCTGACCTGAAGCGTAGCCCTGTTGATCCTCGCCGTCCAACTGACGGCGACTCCATTGTGGGAGGCGTGGTGGTAGTTGGGGAAGGTGCAAACAATCTGCTGGAGGCAAATCATGATGAGGCTCGAGAAGAATGCAGTAGACCACGGCGATGGTGGATGATGCCGAAGGCAAGGGAGATGGTCAGGAGGCCACATTCGTGGTTGGGGCGGCCAGATCTAGCGGCCCAACTCCGCGCGAGCTTGCGAAGATGCACATGCCGCCCCACCCATTGTCCTCCGCCTTGTCGAAGGCGAGGAAGATGGTTGGGGTGGTTGGATCTAGGGTGGTCAGGGTGGATATCGAAGATCACGAGATGATGCAGGTGATCAATGGGGAGCTCGGGTGAGCAGGACTCCGGCACAAGGAACTCATGGGACAGGGGGGCTGGTAGAGAGCTCGGGACATCGTGGCAGGAAGAGCTCATGAGCGTGGTGGCCGATGGGGAGCAGGGTGGCAATGAGTTCCGGCACGGTGGGAAGCTCGCGGATAGGACTTCCGGCCTGGATCGAGCTCGCGAATGGGACTTCGTGGTGAGACGACCATATTAGGGGTGGAAGAGGGAGAACAAGAGAGAATTAAGATGAGGAAGAATAAGAGTATTTATGTCCTTTTGAAGCATAAATGATTAAAGATGCAAATAAGGTGTTTTATTAACGTAACAAAATAGTATGGATCATTTGATATATCAAATAATACTTAGTTCTTTCTAGATAAATCTTTACTACCTATAAAATTTGAGTTGGTGGCTGTAGTGATAGTGGTGTCACACCCTCCTCTAACTAACTCTCCAACTCTCAACAAACTCTGCTAAACAGACTCCAATCTTTACGTAACTCTCAACAAACTCTGCTAAACATACTCCAATCTTTATGTTCTGAGTTAGTTTTTTACTTTGTTGAAATATATTATCTTACTAAACAATATAATTCAATCTTTACGTTCTGAGTTAGCTGGCTTGATGGTGCTGTTCCTTCCCCACACATGTGCGTAAATTTTGTTATATATGTATATGTGTGTTGTACGAGCACTCTACTATTAGATCGTTGTAAAGCAAAACAGTATATTTTGTTATGTACTTATGGTTTTAGTCAGAATATAAGATGTTATTCTACTATTTGAGATTTCGTTGCAACGCACGGTACCTGCTAGTAGCACAAGAAAATAAGACATTTTATCAAATCTTTTTTTTCCTTGTTGGCCTTCGTAACTTCGTATAGCAGCGTCTTGGTCCCACGCTCCCACTAGACCTACAAAGAAACACTGCAAAATGATCTTTGGAACAAAACCAATGAAACTTTGTAGATTATAGACTGGTAACGAGCGTCCTTAATTTTGTAGATTCGAAAGACAAGCAAGATGACAGGGGATTCACAACTTATGTGACCCAGCAAACTTTGGTGCAAATACATGAAAACATTCCATATACGCAAGAGATGATCACAACTGATTAAGTGACTAAGCGAGGATAGTGTCCTGTAACCCTTGTGGTCTATTTTCATGGATCACCTCCGGGAAACAAGCATGCAAAAGCTGCAGGCCTTCTTGTTTGTGAATTACATTTTTACTAATTGCTAACAGGGAATTTGGACGCTATGTAGCTAAATAGAATTTAAGAGGTAGAGTATTAAGGATTCGTGAAGAGGTAGGACCAAAGCTTCGGTTTTTAAATACATTTACTTCATTTAGAAAGTTTCTTAAACTCAATTAAGATAATTTGGTGTTGCCAAAAGTAAACATCATTTTAGGGAGAAACTACATATTTTTCGTTTAATATCATAGGGAGAGGGCTATAAACCCATTACCTTAACCATCACGGTTAAGTGTTTTAGCACTATCTTATACTGCCTTCTCTTCTTGTGATGTACAACGTAAACACTTCTTTAGCAACGGTATGATATTGTTTAAAGCGTGATTCTGCCCCATCTTCATTACTCATTGTCTTTTTATTTTTCTTTTTTTCAAAAAACCGGCAGGAGTGCTGCCATCCATTAAGAAGTTAAATAAGATATATGTACGTTAGAGGCTAAAACAAACCAAGACGAGTTGGCTAAAGTCTCGTCTGTGGCGGATAAGTAAGCAGACTACTCTCTGAGAGGTTTGCTACTAGCCGGCCATGGGGAGAAGGCTGTGGTGTGTTGTATGATATCCTGTTGTGTAAGAAAAGCGACTTCCTCATCGTTCATGGACTCATTGTTGAAGATACGTCTGTTTCTCTCTTGCCACACATTCCACCAAACATATAGGAGGAGGCCACTTCGTCCCACCATTCGTCCATAGTCGAGAAACCTATTGGAGTTTGAGCGTGGATGTTATTGTTCCAGGAACAGATTCTCCCCCATATCGTTTGGGTGAATGGACATTCCATACAAAGATGGTTAGCCGTTTCCGGGGATGCTCCGCAAAGTTTACAGATTGGGTCATGAGGCTAGCCCCGTATAGCAAGGGCATCCGCAGTGAGTGTTCTACCGTAGAGAACCAACCATGCAAATAGCTGGCATTCCGGTTCGGCAGCCGCTTTCCAAATCTTCTCCGACTTGAAGCCTATGGTGGAGCTGTGAAATTGAGCACGGTATGCCGAGCTAGCCGAATAGGAGCCATTCTGAGTCCAAAGCCATCTGATTGTATCCTGAGTGTCCTCTGTAGTGAGAAATTTTGTAGTATAGACCAAATGTCAATGAATTCGAAGAGCAGCTGGATTGAGTTAGCGCGAGCAAGGGAGGTAATCCAGTTGTCATTGAAGAGTTCGGTGGCAACAGTTCTATGCTTCCTTGTTGCAATTTTATAGAGCCATGGTGCTCTCAGCTTTAGGGCTCGGTCGCCAATCCACCGGTCGTGCCAGAATAGAGCCTCTTTCCCGTCACCAATTGTGATTGAGGTGGATGTGCGGAATAGATCCATATCAGTGGAGTCACACGGGAGTTGTGAGCCAACCCATGGTCTGCGAGGGTCAGTCCATTGGAACCAAGGCCAACGGAGGCGGAGAGCCCTTCCAAATTTATGGAGGTTCATTATACCAAGGCCACCCAGAGAAGTGGGGCGGCAGACGGTGTTCCAGTTAACGAGGGAGTGACCGCCTTTTGCCAGCTGCCCATCATTGCCTTTCCAAATAAAACCGCGGAAGATGCGGTTGATCTTGTCTCTTGCCCATTTTGGAACCTGGAGCACTGTAAGGTGGTAAGTGGTAATTGATGAGAGCACTGATTTTGTAAGCACTATTCGTCCCTTGATAGATTTTTTCCTTCCATCCTGCCATTTTGGCGGCCACCTTGTCGACCAAAGGTTGGAAGTCCATCTTCCAAAGTCGGCGAAAATGCAGTGGGAGGCCGAAGTACTTTGTTGGAAAATTGCCAACTCTAGCGGGGAAGCTTGCCAAGAGGAAGTTGATGTCCATGCCCTCACATTGTATAGGAAATATCTCTGTCTTGGCCATATTGGTGATCAGTCCGCTCACCTGTCCGAAGGTTTGAAGGATTTGTCAGATCACTGAGAGCTCATGTTGGTCCGGGTTTGCAAAGATCCCCGCGTCATCGGCATATAAGGATACGCGGAAGCTCGTTGTCCTCATCCTTATTGGTCTTAGAATATTGGAGTCCGCCGCAAGCTGCATAATCCGCTGTAGCGGGTCGATGGCCAAGATAAAAATCATGGGTGATAGCGGGTCTCCCTGCCGCAAACCGCGGGCATGGAAGAAAGGCCGGCTTGCTGAACCATTGAGAAGGACCTTAGAGGAGGTCGAGGAGAGGAGTAAGCAAATCCAATCCCTCCAACGCTGCCCGAACCCTAGGTTCTCAAGGACCTCCAACAAATATGGCCATAACACCGAGTCGAAAGCCTTAGAAATGTCAAGTTTGAGGAAGAGCCCTGGTATTTTAGATCTATGTAACTCCCTGACCAAATTCTGGACGTGAAGGAAGTTGTCATGTATGCATCTTTTCTTAATGAAGGCGGTCTGATTTATTGAGATGAGCTCATCGAGTCTTGGTGCCAGTCGGATGGCCAGGCATTTGGCAAAAATCTTCCCAATGCTGTGAATGAGACTAATATGTCTGTAGTTTGTAATGCGGTTGGCGTCTGCCTTTTTTGGGAGGAGAAAAATGGTCGCCGAGTTGATTAGAGAAGCACACCCCCCTTTGAGATCTGCTAGTTGAAGAATGGCCGCTACCACGTCATGTTTGATTATGCTCCAACAAGTTTTGAAGAACCCCCTAGTAAACCCATCCGGACCCGGGGCCTTCTCATGGGGCATGTCGAAAATGGCGAGTTTGATTTCCTCCTTTGTGAGAGGCTCCTCGAGCTCAGATAGGTTGCAAGGGTTGTAACCAAGAGCGG
This sequence comes from Stipa capillata, assembly GCA_019208055.1. NCBI lineage: Eukaryota > Viridiplantae > Streptophyta > Magnoliopsida > Poales > Poaceae > Stipa > Stipa capillata. Next base: position 273,154 of record JAGXJF010005252.1, on the reverse strand, counting down.
CCCAATCTAAGTGACTGGATCTGAAGCCTGGCTGTCCTAGGAGACCTCTGAAGTGATTAAATAACTCCATCTCTTTCTCTTTAGTGGTTACAGCCATGCCTTGCTCCGTATGGAGGCACTGGATGAAATTTTTCCGTCTGCGGCCGTTTGCTCTAATATGGAAAAGCTTGGTGTTGGCATCTCCTTCTCTAATCCATGTTAACCTGGACCGTTGCTTTAACTTTGTTTTTTGGATGGCAAGAAGTCCTAGAAGTCGGTTCTTCAAATCGTCTCGAAGGGTCCTTTCCCCATGAGATAAACTACGATGCTCCATTTGGACATCCAGGCGGCCAATGATCTCCCTGGAGATAGCGATATGAATTTTAACATTCCCAACAGTGTCTTGTTGCCACCTCTTAAGTTCCTTCGCTGTTCTGGAGAGTTTGATGTGGAGGCGTCTGATCGCATCCAGTCCTCCAACATGGGGCGACCATGCTCGTGTGACTGTCTCAGTGAATCCATGGAGCCGTAGCCAGAAAGATTCAAACTTGAAATTGTGGTTGCGCTTGCCTTCCGAAACCCCAAGAAGCATGAGAGGGCAATGGTCCGAGCAGTCAGATGGAAGGGCGATGAGCCGAGCAAGGGGGAATAGAGCTTCCCAGTCATCATTGACGAGGACCCTGTCGATCCTAGAGAGGGTAGGATTTTCCCGCTCATTTGACCAGGTGAATTTTCTTCCAGAGAGGTGAAGGTATTTTAGTTGCAGAAAGTCGATGGTGTGCTGAAACTTTCCCATGAGCCTTCTGTTGACCCTTGAATTGTTTTTGTCGGTCGCTTTGTAAATTAGGTTGTAATCGCCAGCAATGGCCCATGGACCCAATACCAAAAGTTGCAAGAGCTTTATCTCTTCCAGAAAAGCCATCTTTTCTGTCTCGCCTTGGGGGCCATATACCGAAGTTAGAGTCCATCCTTGGCGGTCGTTGTTCATGAGGATGGTGGTTGTAATGGTGTTTTGAGTGCAATGGACATTCTGCAGAGAAAAGAAAGCATCTGAAACTGCAACAATTATTCCTCCCCTCATCCCGTCTGCAGGAAGGAAAGCATAGTTGGCAAGGAAGCGAGGTCCGAGGGTCTCAGCAATGATGGAGTTGTTTACAGCAGCTAATTTGCTCTCTTGCAGGCTGATAATGGTGCAGCGAGTGGTGGCAACAATATCTCGCACGGCAGAGCGTCTCACAGTTGCGTTAAGACCTCTCATATTCCAGCACATCAGTTTGACATCATGTTGAGCCATATGAGAGACGGAGCAAGCTACTAGTGTCACACTGAGTGAAGAGCGAGATTTGTAGTGGAATAAATCTGTGTGCAGGGGTTTCGCGGCCAGGTTGTCGTTTGGCCTCAACGGTGCGGTTGCGAGGTGTAATTAGCAAAAGACGCATGAGCAAGCCATGGAAGATTTGAACGGGTCTAACACGCACATGACAACAGGAGACGCACAGGATACAAGGGACGCGTCCCTGGCGACGGCAACCATCACGAAGACGATGTCACAGAAAAGAAAAGCGACGCGTCGCCGGCGACGGCAGCCCCTGGCCGCTAAAACAAACCGGACGTAACATCATTACCCAAAAGGACTACAAGATGGCTTTTTGTTTTTCACAAACAAAAAGGGCACGACTCTGCTAATGAATTACAGAATAGTAAAAAGGGCTCGAAGGTGAATATTTACAGAATAGTAAAAGCAGTTATATGATCGTGCTATGAGCTCTCTTCGGTTCATTTGCTATTGCCTTGGTCGCAGTTTCCACTGTCCTACGATAATGGTGAAGCCCGCGGATTTAATGCGATGAAGGATGTTGAAATTCCTCGAGTTAAGAACTATGGACCGAGCCTCACGCGTGAGCCACTAATCAAAGACTGAGCAGCCCTTAGGTACAATGGTTTTGTGAGATCTCTGTATGTAACAGCTAGTGAACCGCTTCTCTTCTACAAAGATTAAGACAAGACCATGCTTGGATAGAAATAAAGGATGCAAGCAAGGACCCTTGTTTCTTGCTAGCAACCGCAGAAGGGTACAAGTTTGTTCTTGAGGCTAAGCCCTGATTACAGTTGTTTGTCGTTAAGATCTTGTTCTGGACCAATCTAGACGAAGAATTTACATTTAGTGCCCGATCTTTGCATATGAGGCTGAAGAATTGCTATATATTACTCTCTCTGGGGAAAATCGTTGAAATTTCTGGTGAACCTTGCCTCTCTAGCATTGTCAACAAAATGTTCCCTATCCCTCTTCCTATATAGGGTTTGGCTAAGCCTCAGCTGATTGAGATTTCACGAAATCTCAATGGACAAGTGAGCCATTGGATATTTATCATACGATCACAAATAAAAAAATAAAAAAGATATAACTAGGAAAACACAAAAAAGTAAATTCGAAATTAATCTAATGACTAAACTTGGTCGACTAAGGCTTGAGAAATATCGGTCAATTGAGCAATAACAACTACATTAAAAAAAATGAAGGATCAACACACACCACACATAGGTTTATCCTTGGTGGTGTCGGCGTCTTAGGTTATGATTGGGGAGACGGGTACTGTGTAGTAAAGCAGGGGAGAGCAAGTCCTCTAGATCTAAAGACTCAAACTTTTGAGAGAATTGTCGAAGTAAATTAGGAGTGTCGCATATAAGACCTAAAATTGAGCTTTGAGAATGGAGTAGAACCTAAGAGGGAAAAATGTGTGCTCATGTATATGTTCCATGTTTCTTTACATTACAATCACAATACATTTTCAAAACTTTTTTGTAAGAAATCCACAGCTTTCGTGCACTTTCTTGCAGACTACTCGAAATAAATCAAGCAACCAATGAACAAATCAATCGAGCAACCTCAAGTAATCCCTGAAGTCGGTAGGGAAGCATGAATACTGCCTCCAGAACCCCCCCGTGAATCCTCACCATCCTCACCGTCTTTTGCTTCGTCGACGGCGCGCTCTCGACGTGCAGCAGCCCCAGCAGCTTCGCCACGGCGCCGGTCAGCACCATGTCCTCGAGGACCTTCTCCGATGGCGCCACCACGGACACGAACCACAACACCTTGACGGCGAGCTGCGTGGCCAGATCCGACACCCGCAGCATCGTCCTCGCCACGGCTGCCACCGACAGGTCGTGCTCCGCGAATGCTAGGCGCCCCTCGGGGCACTTGCACAGGCGCTTGAGCAGCAGAAGTATCCGCTCGGCGACGTGGCTGTCGTCGGCGTCGACGACGAGGAGCTCGACGAGGACGTACACCGCGCCGACCTCCACGGCCTTGGCGCGGCCGCTCAACGACCGCTTCACGACGTCCATGAGAACGTCGAGCGCGCGGGAGCTGAGGCGCGTGGACACCTCGTCGGACAGGAGCTCGAGGAGGGACTTGAGCACGTCGTCGACGTCAACGGCGGCAGTCCAGTCACCGGCGCTGGCGTTGGAGATCTTGGTGAGGATGTCCATGGAGTGCAGCCTCGCCTCTGCGCCGCCGCGCTGGAGCAATGCCATGACGGGCCTCATGCACTCCGGTGCAAGAACGAGCCCCACCGATGAGTCGTCAGAGAGCGAGAGCACGGCGAGCACCGCTGCGGCCTCCTCGCACGCCGTGAACGCGGAGCCCCGCGCGCTGCTCTCCGCCAGCGCCTGCGCCATCACGCGGCCGACCACCTGTAAGCCGCCCAAGGCGATGAACACGCTCTGCATGGCCACGTCGCCTGCCCTGCAGCTCCTCATGTTCTTGAGCGCGGTCACCTTGAACGGCGTCTCCTCGAGGTCGGCCAGCGCCGACCGCAGCCGCTCCTGCTCCAGCATCGGCGACAGCGGCGTGTTCAGCCGATCATGGACCGGACTCGACAACGACGATGACGACGAAGACGAAGACGGCGAGGGGGAGCCGCGGTCGAGCCAGGAGATGACGCGCATTAGGGTGTGGTTTGGTGTGAGATCAAGGTTCGCGAGAGGCTGCATGGTGGCCGGGCAGGTGGTCCGGCCGTACGAGAAGAGCCACCGCCGGTGAACACCGTGACGGGGTCCTCCATGAGCTCCATGGAGATGGGGCACAGGAAACAGGTGGGGAGGCTCCTCCATGTCCATTTCCATAGATCGCGATGCACACCAAGCTCTATTGGATGCGACGAGGCCATCTATACAAGGAGAAAATGGTATATTTGGTACCTTGACCGGGGTCAAAGCCGAAATTGACCCCGTTTTTCACGTAATGGCAAAAGAATCCGGACGACTCGGGCGACAGGCGACGCGTGGCTCGTATCGCCCCGAGCGAGGGCGACGCGGGAGCCTCGCACCGGCCCACCACGACACGGCAGCGTCGGGCCAGCTCAGAGCGACAGGCCACCTATTGCCCTGGCCAGGGGCGACAGGCACCTATTGCCCTGGCTAGGGGCAACAGGGCCCTATTGCCTTGGCCCAGGGCGACAGGAGGGCGCTCCGATTTTATTTTGTTTAAGTCGTTTTTCTTTTTTTGGTACTGGTAAGCTTTGATTAAATTGATTGCTATTTTGAAAAAAAAATACCTATGTTAGTTGGTTTAGAGAGAAAAATATGAGCATAACCGCAACAAAATAATTTTAAAGAGCTCTAAACAAAGTTTAATATTTACTATAGCATGTATTAGACGCAACTATAAATTATTTTAGAACGAAGAATTATTTTCAAAGCCCCCGTTGAAGTGAAAAAGGCGGCAAGCGATAGCGAAGATGATTTTATGTAGTCGTACAAGAAGTAGTACCGAATAATTGCATGATGTAGCGACGATTTGTGTAGCAAACTATTAATGTGTAGCAAACTATTTGTGTAGCAAATTATTATTATCAACAAAAGCTCTGTACAACTATGTGTGCAATATTGTCATGTCGTTCTGGATCACATTATTCTTCGTTCTAAAATAATTTATAGTTGCGTCTAATACATGCTATAGTAAATATTAAACTTTGTTAGAGCTCTTTAAAATTATTTTGTTGCGATTATGCTCATATTTTTCTCTCTAAACCAACTAACATAGGTATTTTTTTTTCAAAATAGCAATCAATTTAATCAAAGCTTACCAGTACCAAAAAAAAAGAAAAACGACCTAAACAAAATAAAATCGAAGCGCCCTCCTGTCGCCCTGGGCCAAGGCAATAGGGCCCTGTTGCCCCTAGCCAGGGCAATAGGTGCCTGTCGCCCCTGGCCAGGGCAATAGGTGGCCTGTCGCTCTGAGCTGGCCCGACGCTGCCGTGTCGTGGTGGGCCGGTGCGAGGCTCCCGCGTCGCCCTCGCTCGGGGCGATACGAGCCACGCGTCGCCTGTCGCCCGAGTCGCCCGGATTCTTTTGCCATTGCGTAAAAAGCGGGGTCAATTTCGGCTTTGACCCCGGTCAAGGTACCAAATATGCCATTTTCGCTCTATACAAGGGGCTGGCAATTCTTCAAGTCAATAGTCAAAGGGGCCATAATTGCAAGAGATGCTGCCATTATTAGCGGCGAGGAGGTTATGAGAAGATTTAGGTTGATTTTAATCTTATTTTATTGTATTGTTAACCTTAATTTCATTTATTTCCAGTGAATTCACATTTCTTTACTCCTATAAAAGTGTCAATCGGTGGCAGCGGTCTGTACATTTTATTCTCCTTCTTTCTACTATGAGGTCATCTCAAAATTTTGACAAAACTTATATGCCTATACCGCAATTTCAATAGATGCCCTCCTTATCCACCGACTCTAAATTTAAAAATTTAAATTCACCAAAGGTGCTACTCCCCACAAATAACTCCCAATTCTACCTGATCCGAAGCTCAACCAAGAGTTGTGACGAAGCCGAGGACATGGCATAGAGCGCGAATTTAAGAATTACCTAATCCGAAGTGACAACAATAATTTGAGTGCCCATTGCCCAGCATGACGATGTTTCGTTGCCTGTTTCGTATTCTGAATGTGAGATGCCCTACAAGATTTTCGGAGGGTAAAAAGTGGGATGGGATGGCACCAAAGTCAAACTACAATATGTGGGGTGGCTTGTGCATTGGTGTCGTTAGATTTACTACAATATGTGATGTTTGATATTATTTTTTCTTCTAGTTATTCGTCTATCATCGCTAATTGTTATTTAATCTATTTGCCGCTACCAGTAGCTTTTTTATGTGTCATTTAAAATATAGAAACAACCATATCAAAAGAGTATGCCCCGAGAAAACATGATTAGAGTTCATAAAGATCATAAGTGTATTAGTTGTTAGCTATTAGTTTAAAATATTATTGAATAATAAATCTTATTCAATGAAAACTAGTAGGGTGGCCGTGCAAATGCGCAGCTAGATTTAGTACACGTTATTGGAATTGTTTTCTCCGCAAATATTTGTCCCGCGCTATCAACTTTATTTGATTTTATTCGTTGCCACATTAGTTTAAAAATAAAAAAATCCTATTAAATGTATTACGTTGTTATTCTTCAGTGGATGGTACTTTGTTAATAGCAAGTATAATCTTATTTGTTTTTATTTATTTATATCTGATGTTCTTTTTCTATTTTTGTGTTTCTCTTCCATCATTTAACGTCGATAGAAAATTAGACAGCAAGGCAAAAACCTTGTTGTGTGAAACTAAAAACCTACAGCATTAAGTTTCACAATCTGCCATGAAAACTAATGTCTAGCTTTCTATCTTCCACTTATCTTCATCTCTTGGTGTCCATCTTTTCACCAATAAATTTTTGAGAAATTTTTCATCAAAAATTAAATCTAAACATTGATGGCTTGGATCTAAACCTCATATTTCTCTTCCCCTACCCATCTCACCGCTAATCATATTGCAGTTGTATTATTCAATTAATACAGTACCATGCCCCCAAACGCTTCAATGCATGTTCTTCTTACTCTACTTGTCTCTGCCGCCTAGCCATCTCATCACTGGACATGGCAAAGTAGATGTCATTGACATCCTCAAGCCCACTCTTGACTAAACCTATCATGTCATGACATCCAACACTACACCTAGCTTTTGCTCTTGGACCCACATGCATTAGAGTGACCCGGCAACCAAGCAACTAAGCTCCTTAACGAGAACCTAAATCCTAGTGGTTATTTTACCACCTCTTGATCAAACTAATATATCCCTCTAAAAATCACAGACTTGCCTTGCCACATCTCACCATCGTTACTAGCTTATTTGGAAAGCCTCATTTAATGTGTGATTCCCTGCTACCTTGCCATCCTGTCATAACTCACCTCATGACCTCGACGACAATGTGCTCATCAATGTATAATCATCGAAAATTGCTAAAACACACCTACTCTCATCATGGCCCTTTCTCATAGTGCACATGTTTTGCATCGACTTGTATTTTTTAGAACAATACATAATTGATGTGATTTGTTGATTCCGATCTTTACTACTGTAGCGACACCACAACGACACCACAATGTCCCTTTGTTCATACGACACACTTGCTTGCACACATATCACATTGGCATGTACGGTATCGGTCTTTGTACATGCATATTATCTCTTATTCTTGCAATTTGCCTTATTTCCATCGCTTCTAGCCGTTGTGAACTTTGCCGATGGCTGCCATGCTTTTTTTTGTCTAGCGCTCTCCGCTCGTCTTTGTTCTACTTGTGTCTACCTCTTTTCCAATACTGCTAAACGCATACATGTTGATACATCTAATGCATGCTTACTCTTTGCCCATCGACTGAAGCAATCCATACATGTTGATATCTAATGTATGTTGCCTTGACATTTGTCATCCATCATTACATATTACTTCCTCTTGAATGGAAATAAAAATTGCTAATTTAATTTTACTTCTATTATGCATTTCTATTTTTTATGAATCCCACTGCTAATTTGCATTCAAAATTAATTTTGAAATTTAATATAGAGAAATAGATTGGTATGTTTTATCCACCTAATATAATCAACTGTTGATTTTTATTTAAAATTAATTTGGAAAATTAGAATTATATTCTTTATCCTCTTAATATATAAATCTATCTAATTATTTTTATATAAAATTAATTCTGAAATTTAATTTAGGAAATATCATAATATATAAATCCAAATGCTAATTTTTATTTAATATTAATTGTGAAAGTTAATTAGAGAAGTAGAGTTGTATTCTTTGTCCACCTAATAAGAGTTAAAGAGACTATGAATTTCTATAAACAATATGAACCCACTAAAATCTAACGATATAGATAATTTAGGCCCCGTTTGGGAGAGCTCTACCTACTCTGGCGGAGGAGTTGAGAGTTGCCAGAGCAGGTAGAGCTCTCCCAAACGGTGAAACTCCACAAAAAAAATGGAGTAGAGTTTGGCCTCAGCTCCAGCCTATGGCATGCAATCTTGAGGAGCCCGGAAATGGATACTTCACCTGCTCCACTCGCACCCCTGCTTCCCTCTAATTTCAAAGTACCCCTACAATTTGACGACTATCACACCAAAATGCCACCGAGTAACCCCAAACCTCCTTCCCCAATCCTCCTCTGTCCAACTCCCCCCAAACCCTCCTCTGCCCCGACTCCTCCCAACCCCTTGGCGGTGGCGCAGCGTTCTAGGGCGGCGGCGAGTCGAGGCCCGGTAGCGCGTCGTTCTCTCCCGGCGGCCCGGACTCCCCAACCTCCTCCTTTTCTTCTCCTGATCGCTGCCTCGCTCCACCCCGACCTTGACCACCCGCGTCCTCGTCCTCCCGCAACCTCGGCGACCCGTGACCTCGCTCCACCGGCGACCTCGGCCTCCCGCGACCTCAGCGACCCTCAACCTCGCAGCTCCACTCGCAACCTCGGCCACCTATGACCGTGGCCTGCTCATCTTCTCCCAAATTCGGCCGCCTCGCTCCACCCGCAACCTCAGCCACCTGCGCATCATGTTGTGCGGTGGTGGCGGCGTCTCACTGGCTCACCGGTTCATCCCCTGCTCCACTCAGGCCACGTGCACATCGTCCTCCTCCCGAGCGATGGCCACAGCCTCCTCAGTTGAAGAAGGTATAGTCGGCTGCTCTCTCCACTTTCTTTGTGATGATAAACAAAAAGAACTGCTCTGTGATATATATGCACTGTGATGTATTTCTCATGTATATGCTCTGTGATGTATTTGTGTTTGATTCAAATTAATAGTTTTTGCATTTTGTTCATGGAAACTGGTACAGAACCATTCAGAATCCGAGCTCAATCGAATCTGCCACAACTGATTTTTTTTCTTTTATCAAAACTGCAAAGCCGTGAACTTTGTTTGTTAAACGAAGTTGCTAATACGTACAGAGGCTTGCATAAGCAGTAGTAACTCGTCGCGCATATACGCATGGGTTAATTTCACCGGCACAATATGGAGTAGTACAGTACAGGGTGTGTGGCTTTGCCTCTGCAATATATGCATTTGTAACTAATATGAAAGTGTCTATTTCTAAGTTTGTACAAGTGAACTACTTGCATATATGGCATTTATGCTGCTAGCAATTGCAGACAATATTAATTTGAGAGTTGTTTCCATTTTTTGAAAGAAAGAATGGCTACCGAATGGACTGATGCCAATACCAAGATAGTGACTGAGTTGTTGCTGAACAAGTGCGTCGAGGGAACGGACCAAACACACACTTGAACTCGTAGGATTTGCTGAGTTTTCGAAAAGGTTCCAAGAGATGTATTAGCTGTTTGTGATTTTGATATGCCTTTCACATACACATCAATTGGTCAACTGGGTGCCATGCATGATACCAGTGTTCTATAGCACGCATTGCATGTGGATCGAGCTACCTTTCCGCATCCTCCAAAGGGTAAATCACTTTTGCTTGATTTATCTTGATTTTGTCTTTTTGAATGATAAACTAACATTTATTTTGTATATATTGTGATTTAGGGAAGTATTACCTCATCGATGCTTGCTATCCAAACCGGCCAGGGTATCTAGCACCTTACAAGAGTGAGAGATATCATGTTCCTGAGTTCCATAGAGGTGTGCAACCAAATACTCCGAAGGAAAAGTTCAATAGGGTGCATTCATCTATGCGGAATGTGATTGAGTGAGCATTTGGCGTGTTGAAGTGGCAAATTTTGCTAAAGATGCCTAGTTATTCGATGGACAGGCAAAAGATGATTGTTGCAGCTGCTATAGCGCTTCACAACTACATACGTGAGCATGATAACAAATATGAGCACTTCCTTATGTGCGATCGAGATCCAGATTATGTGCCAACCATTCCATCAAGGTTTCAAAAATATGCAATTCCTCCGAACACATCTGATGGTTCAACGTCGGCAGAGAACGATTTATCCATGGATACTGCTCATGATGAGCTCGCAATTGCTATCTCTCTTTCATGGTGACATGTTAGTATGGATACTCCTAGCTAGTTGTTCAATCTGTATACAACACGTACACATTGTTGACCGTGTTGTTCACTTGGTACAGTTTTGCATTCGTGTAAACTTCTTTCTAGGGAACATCACAACTTTTTTTTCTAAAAAGAAGAAGAGAGCAACATTTTTGTATGAGTTTTTACCATTTGTACTACAGACACACATGTAGTAGTAATAAAAATTCTAGACAAGCAGCCCAGAACCATTTATTCCAGCAAACATGAATACACATTGTGTATTTTTTTTATTTTTTCAGCAAAGGCAACAGGCAAAAAAGCCATGATCTAACAAGCTAGCCATTAACGTGCAGAATATGGAAACGTGAATGATTCATGCAGAGAGAGATTAGCATATTAGAGCAAACAACAGTACTAAAACCATGACTAGACTTTTCCAGGTTGACAGGAAAAAAAATACAAATAAAAGGTAGTTTAGACTTTTCACAACAATCGCTTCCTAATTTGAATCTAGAGCTGTTTAGTTAGTCAAACACCTTTTTAGAACTCTGGAGGTGGAGTGGAGTTTGGAGATGGAGTGGAGTTTGGAGGTGGAGTAGAGTTAAACTGATATAGAGCTCTCCCAAACAGGGCCTTAGCCTATGTGGATGAATATGGTTGCTTTTTCCTTACTGTTTTAGTAATATAATAGATATTTCTATTGAGATCCGTAGCCTATCATGCAAAACCATAGACTTTCATAATAATCTCCACATTTTCATCTTCTACTCATTCTCATATCGTATTGTTTATCTTTCCACCAATATTTTCCACATTTCCATCTTCCACTCGTCCTCATCTCGCAGTGTCTATCTTTCCACCAATAGTCTATTGAGAATTTTTCCACCAATAATTGAATACAAACATTCGTGGCTCATAACTAACCCTTGCGATCTCTTTCTCCACCTGTCTCACCACTGGTTGTATTGCAATTTCGTTATCCTATCAGTGCAATATCATGCCTCCAGATGCTTTCACACATGTTATTTTTATTCAAAGTGCCTCTAACGTCTGTCTATCTCGTCACTTGCAACGGCTAGCCCACGCTTGACTAAACCTATCGCATCATGACATCTTGCGGCATTCAATCAATGTGTCCAACTTTTGCTCTTGGATCGGCATACATTATAGTGACCTAGGTAGCAATGACAATACGATCCTTCACGAGAACCTAAACAATACGCTCCTTCGTGAAAACCTAAACTCAGTGGCTCCTTTACCGCCTCTTGATCAAACTGCTCTACTGTCACACCTTGATTTTCAAAAATCTGCATACCAGCATGATCTCATATTTAGTCCAAACTTTTTTAACCATGCATAGGTCCCGCACTTACGCTCGCAACACACACGCACCATATATATATGCAAAACCTAGCCCGGACACACACCCCAATGCGACACCTACACCATATACACCAAGGTACCGACGGCACCCTGCCAACGACGGGTCACAAACTAAGGTAAGAGGATTTCCATGAGTTCCCGTATATTCCCCACACCTTGCCACGCCCCAGAACCCTAACTCTATACCCCGATTTCTTTTTCGCAATTAAATCAAATTTCATCCGAAACCCTAATCACACTATCTAAAGCTTTTTGGCCTTTCCAAAAATTCTAGAAAAATTCATGGAACCACCTAATACTATCCCCAACCCAAATATTACATAAAATATAGGTGCCCAGTTCAAAAATATTTATATATGGAAATAATTAACGTTAGGACAGAATCAAGCATTGTACTACAACCTACAGAAATAAATTCCCAAAAATTCTAACAAAATTCTACAATGGTCTCTACACCTCCGGGAGCACGAATATGCCGAAGCATGAGCACCTTCTGTTCAGGAATCCACATCTAACCACATCGAACACCTTCGTACGAATTAACTCTCCACATGGAATCATGAGCACACCTAAAAGATAAGCATCAACTCGAATCCAGGGAGCCTCTCTCCTGTCAAACCAACACGCCTAACACCATGATTCCCTCTGGCAGCCCCACGAGACGTCCTTTCCAATTAAAACCCTAACTCTTGGCACATTGTGGCATTCAAGATTCCTGACTTGCGCACTATTCTTTCGGCGCCTAACTCCTCTATTCCCATGAACACGTCCTCAAGAATATCAATGACATGGTCTGACACCCCCGGACACGCCAGAGCGCACCGTGGCATGCCTTGCCACTCGGGCATGTGCACTGGCCGCGCCCGGCCACGCCACAGCATGCGCACACAGCACGAAGCCGCGTCGGCCGTCGTCTGCCACCCTGCGCCGCTCGCCATTGAGGTACAGCACACGCGCCCGGTCTGTCGTCACCATATCACCAGCACAGCAGCTCCGGAGGACCTCGGGACCGTTGTCACAACTGACTTGACAGGTCCGGCGGCTGCCGCCTGCCGCCTGCCGCCCTCATCGAGCTCCCTATAAATGAGCTTTTCGAGCACCCTTTCTGTTGCACAACCCCTTCTCTAACCTCCCGAGACCACTGCCCCAAGCCGCTCCATCCCGAGCCTCACCGCCGGCACAGGCGACCTCAATCCCGTCGCCACTGACCTAGCCGAAATCCCTACCAAGCCGAGCCCGGGTCTTAAACTAGCTGCGCCGACAAGAGCACCATCCTCTCCGAGCCGGATTCTCTCCCCATTTCCAAGCTGGAGCCCAGATTCCCCGACCACCAGCCACCTAATTACCTTGCCGTTGGTCGAGTAGAGGAGTAAAGGGAGCCGTTCCACTGCCAGGAGGGCCCCGCCGACGGGTAAGCTCCGAGACAGGTAAAGGGAAGCGCCTCGGGCGCGTGGGCCGTGGGTGGAGGCAGGTTCCGCCAGCAGTAAGGGATCGGCGCCCAATCCAATTTCCGCCTCCCTCTCTGGAAAGCGTATTTCTCACCGAGAGAAAGCGTAATCCCTCCCAAGTCCGGTTTTCTTCCATTTTTTTTAAAAGGCCATGCCAGGCTCGACCGGTTTAGCCCTCTCCAGCCCGGTTTTCTCAACTCCTCCACTGGTTTTGGAATCTCCAGAAATAGATTCAAATTTTGGTTCAAGAGCATTTTTCAAAACTCCAAAGTTTTCAATCTAAAAAAAAAGAAACTATGAAGGTTAGGTTAGGGTTTTTCTGTTCTTTTCTTCTAAACAACATATACGCTATATATGTTGTTTCTAGGGCAGCCAAAATATCTCTTCCACCCTACCAGTACACCAAAGTGTCTATCATGCTCAATAGTCCACTAGGGCCAATGATCTAGAAGATACAACCCTAACGGCACGAATTTCCTATGATCAAAAGCACCGTCATTTTATGTGATGTATATGCATACGCCAAATCATCTAGGGTGTCTCTTATTCTCGTAGACCTAAGCTACAAACCCTAGAGCCCATCGATAACCGGAGTTCATATATACTCCTCCCCGCCTTCGTCCTAAGCCGCTCATAACTTTAACAACCCTTTGGATGGAACGATGATCTGTCGTCCAAAACCCTAAACCCTAACTCAACCAAAACCTTTATCACCTCACCTTAACAACATTATTTCTTTTGAATATGCATTTCGTCTGGATTTATTGAAGTTGCTTCGATTGCTTCTTATTCGACGTTTTTTCGACGTGTAGTTGACGGAGTGAGGTGCGTGCGCCAGGAAGACCCAGAATCACCCCACGACAAGAACAAGAGCAAGAATTTCCAGGCAAGCATTTCCCCACTTTGATCATGTTGAATCTCATATGTGTGAAAACTTAATTATGTTATTTGCAATCCCGCATGCTATGTGAGTATCACCGTTATTTTATGCTAGACCTAGCTACCCCTAGTAGATGCATATACCTCAGGTCCGATGAAACTTTCCTTGTAGCCCTAGTATTAATTGCTGATCATCGTACGTTCGGCAGAGTATCTAGGAATATAGGCAATAGCCCTGCTTAGACTTGCTTAGAGAAAAACTTTTTTTTATCGGTGTATACCGACTCCTTCAGGCATGGGATAAAACCCTCGGTTGGGCATGTGCCTTCCGAGGTGAGTGTTTGAAAAGAATATTGTTGTTTTCAAAACCCCAAAACAAAAGTGGAGAATGATTTTGATTCGGGTGAGAATGCTAAGGGCAGCTTGGGGATGGTAGCGTAGCTGACAGCAATATGGATGTCTGTGTGACTATGGAGTCTTACTCGAATCAATCAAGGACCGAACCTAAAGTGCCGTCAGACCAGAGTCCTTACCGTACGTCCACATGGCCTTTATGGGAAGGACTTGGCTGATTACCCTGGCAAGTATTAGGGTTTGGACCCGTGGGCAGTAGGAAGAGTGTGCTAGGTAGATTGGCATCCCTAGAGGATCTCCACGATACGTGGGTAGAGTTCTTAGTGCGTTCCACGTAATACGTGGGTAGAGGTTCGACACATAGATGAGTCCACTTCTTCGGGTTGTAGTGTCAGGCTGCCCGGGCACAAGCGAAGAAATGGGTAGATCTTATCTAGCGGGTCCAACTCTAGTGCGGAAGCGGGCGAAAAGCCTCATTGTAATAACCCTGCCGATACACCTCGTGAAGTGTATCCGTAGCGCTCGGCAACAATGGTGACTTACATCTTGTGGGTAAAGCCGTACAACATCTGCAGAGTGTTAAAAACTATTCGAATAGCCGCGTCCTCGGTCATGGACGAGAACTGGTTAAGCCACACACTGGTTAAGGACGTGGGCATGACGTGTCCACAAGGGAGCAATTTAGGCCACGCTGCGGGTGGCAAGGAATTGCTGGAGAATGGGACTAGCCGTGCTACCAGGAGTTGCATGGGCTAGTAATGGGAACCTGGAACGTCGGTAGATGGAGCTATCGGGTCAAGGCAGAGAAAGGAGGTAGTGGAGACTACCTCTTGTGATGATATGAATGTGTGAAACTCTATGATTTCTAAACATGCCTGCAAATCTATTATTTGTATTTAAATTGAAAACTTACTTTCCGCTCAACATAAGACCTAGGATAGAGCTATTCCCCTTTGAAATAAATCCTGCATAAAATATAGCTGTATTACTCTCGTGTGGGGATTACTTGCGAGTACATTCAATGTACTCACCTGGCTTGTTGATTTGGCCAGACGAAGAAGAATTCTTCTCTGACGACGACGACAGTGACTACGAGGGTTAGGACGTCTTTCCCCAGTCAGTTGCCTGTTGGGTAGGCATATTGATGGGCATCTACCTACGCATTTTTATATTTTTTCCCGCTGCAGTTTCTATTCAGCCATTCGGCTATGTTGTTGAACAATGACCATAATGGTCCACGTGTGTAAAGACTCGGTATTGTATGTCAATGCTATCAAGTTCTTGTGTGTACTGGCTACTGATCATGGGACCAGTACAGGAAGCACAGGGGTTTATCCGGTCTTAAAACCGGGTACGCCACATCTACCCCTCCAAAAATTGCCTCTAGGGGCATATTAACCCCATTCTCGCCTTGCTGCATTTCACCACCATCATCAGTTTGTTTGATATACCTCATTTGAAGCACGATCCCTGTCTACCTTGTCATCATGTCATGACTCACTTAACGACCTCACTGACAACATGATCAACAATGTATATTCATTGAATGGAAACCAAATTGCTCCTTTTGTTTTAATTTCCATTCCGCATTTCAGATTAAGTTGTGTTTCATATATAAATCCAAATGCTGATTTTTACTAAAATTAATTTCATAATTGAACTATTATTGTGATCCACTAAGGTTAATTTCCACGGATCTTCATCTAGAACAGGCGGTTTTTGTCTAGTCTTGGCTTTTGTTGTTCGTTCTTTAGGATTTTGTTTTTTGGCTTTGACACTGCTTACCCAGGACGGAGGAGTCAAACTTGCTTCCTAGAGGGGGAGACATTGTGTCGGGGCACGTTCAACATCTTCTTGCCTATGTCTTCATCGCGTCAACTGTTGCGGCAATCCAAAGCTTCTAGGATCTTTGGTTGCTCTCGCATATGTGGATGTACCTCATCTTGTTGTTGTCGTCTTGTAGTGTCGGGAGAGTGATGCAGCATGGTGGGTGCGTCGGAGTAAGGAAGACAAAGACCCCTAGGTTTAGATGTGTTAATTGTTTCTTAGTTGGGCCTGTGAAAAATATGGATAGAACTATCTTATACTTTGTACTGCCCTTGTTTTTTTAACTTGCACCACTTCACATTTATCCCATTAAATCTGATGGTGTACATTTACGTGTTTTAGCCTTGTACGTTCACGTAGATTTTTTTCTAATGTTCATATGTGTTTTGTCCATAGACCTTTTTTGTTTTACATTTTTCTCTCATGCCCATGAAACGTGCATGTTCTAATTAGATTAGGACTTGACTATCTTGTCATGCAAACACTCACCGTGTGTATGAGTTCTGGCCGATTTGATGAAATCTTCAGCCCGTGTACCAGGGGATTCGGCAAGAGGATTTAAATTAAATCTCTATCTTTATAATCAGGGCTCATCGTGATCTAACAGTGGATATATTTTTAGTCTATGTGTATGAACTTTTTCTATTGCTTAGATGCTAAAAGTTTTAAACATTCAAAGTCACGAATAAGAAACCTTTTCTTTTCAGAGTAAGAGTGGTCTTTACACAAGTAAAAGTGGCATTTACAGTCACAATTGGGTGGGTTGCTAAACTGAGTTTGGCACAGCCTTACGGGCCAAAGTTGCTGATCCGGTGATTAAATGTTAGAAACGGCTTCCTGTGAATTGTGTAAAGATTAACTAGTGGGGTGTTCCGCATATTTGTGAGGCTAGATTTACTCTATATTACCATATTTTATATTATTTTATCTACCAATTATTTATCTCTTACTACTAAATTTATTCAACTTATTCACTTCTACATTAGTTTTTTGATATGTCATTCGAAATATAGAAATATATTAGCCAAAAGCATGTCTAGAGACAGGATTAGAGTTTGGTAGAAATTTTCTATGTATTATATTGTTAGCCTTTAGTTCAAAGTACTATTTAATATCAAATCTTACTATACAAAAATATTTTCAGTGAGATCCATAGCCGGTCGTTCAAAATAATAGATTTTCATACTAATTTCTATTTTTGCTTCTTGCACTCCTTCTCATCCTGCAGTGTATATTTTTCCACCAATAAACTTTCAGAAAATTGTCACTAAAAGTTAAATAAAATATTGATGGTTTATACCTAATCTTGTGTTCTCTTCCTCCACTTGCCTCCTCACTGGCCATACTACAGTTCCATTATTTGATTAGTGCAATATTATACTTCTAGATGCTTCCACACATGCTCCTCTTACTCTATTTGCCTTTGTCATTTTGTCATCCCGTTACTAGCAATGGCAAAGCAGAGATCATTGTCATCCTCAAGCCCACTCTTGACTACACCCATCACATCATGTGACACCCAAGCGATACCCCAACTTCTACTCGTGAACCTACGTGCGTTAGAGTAACCCAGGTGAACATGCTGCTAAGATCCTTCGTAAGAACCTAAACCCTAGTGGTTCCTTTACTGCCTCCCGATCAAACTGCCTCTAGGAGCTTATAACTAGCCCAGCCTTGTTGCATCACACCACCATCATCAGTTTGTTTGGCAAACCACCTTTGAAGCATGATCCTCTCTGCCACCTTATCATCGTGTCATGACTCACCTCACGACCTCAACGGCAACATGATCATCGATGTATATTCATTGAATGAAAATAAAATGCATTTCAGTTTTAGGTCAAATTTCATATGCGGCAAACCTCCTTTGAAGCATGATCCTCTCTGCTACCTTGTTATCGTGGCATGACTAATCTCATGATCTCAATGAAAAATTGATCGTCGATGTATATTCATTCCAATGGAAACGAAATGCTAATTTTAGTTTAATTTTTATTTTGTATTTTAGTTTTAATTCAAATTTCATATGCAAATCCAACTACTAATTCTAATTTAAAATTCGTTACAAAATTTAGTTATTTAGGAAAATAGATTTGTATTCTTTATCCACCTTATACATAAATCCAACTAGCAATTTTCAACTAAATTAATTTCAAATTTTAATTTAGGAAACAAAATTGTATTCTTTACCCACCTAATAAGAGTTGTATCTACTATGAGTTTCTAAAATAAAGTTGTACTCTTTATCCACCTAATAATAGTTGTATACAGATTTCTATAAATAATCTAATTGATCTACACCATTATAGTCTGGACCCACATCACAATCAACGGTGGAGATATTTTAGTATATGTGGATGAACCTAGTTGGGTATGAACCATCAATGTTCATATTTAGGTACGAATACCGTAGAAGGTTAGGTATGAACCATCAGTATTTATATTTAATTCTTAGTAAAAAAATTCTTTCTTAAGGTTATTGGTGGAAAGATAGACACTATGGCATGAGAAGGACTGGAAGACAGAAAGGTAGAAATTAATATAAAAGTCTATGATTTTGCAAGACTAACTATAGACCTCAATGAAAGTATTTTTATTAAATAAGATTTGCTATTAAAATAGTGCTTTGAACTAAAGGCTAACAATATAATACAGAAAAAAAGTTTCTAACAAACTCCAATCATGTTTACTTTGGACATGCTTTTGGATAGCATCTTTTTTAATATTTTAAATGATGTATCAAAAAGCTAATGTAGAAGTGAATAAGTTGAATAAATTTAGTGGCAGGGATAGATAAAATAATATAAAATACAGTAATATAGAGTAAATTTAACCGTGCAAATGCGCGGACCACTCTAGAATTACTACAATTTTTAACTTCCTAATATTTTCAACGATACTGCAATGCAACTCAAGGCATGTTTGGAACCCCGTGAAATTTCATGAAACTTTGTATGAATTTTACGATAAACACAGGAATTATGAAAGAGAGTCCTACAAGGCCCATATCTCAGTCCATGTTCTTCAAACCTACAACTTTGACGAAAATACATCACAAACAGACGCCTCCAGGTCCATATATTTGACGATCGTTCTATGTAAAAAGTAATCGTAGGTATTACAATCAAGTAGTATTAAAATATAGCTCATGATCACCAGAGGATCATTCCAAACCATTGACTAACCACATAAAAAATGCATCCGGAGAATTATCACCGACCGCATGGCATTACAATAATCGTCCGATATTTGGGACTGACTGCTGTGAGATCGGGGAAGTCGTATAAGTGATTTGTTCTGTCAGTTTCTTTTTACCTGATGACACAATCGTATGCAAGCATATCTCAGAGATTTGATATGTTCATCTTGGGATCCCCACGTTACAAGGTTTACCTGATCCATTTACAGGCGACTTTGAGGCCGGAATCCACCTCTAGATTACTGATCAAATGCTCTAAATTTTAGGACGTGGTAAAATGCCAAGTGATCTAGCTCACATTCTCATGTAGTTAATCGATTCCATTTGTCCATTTATGATCGTACCATGAATGAAGCTCGGGGATCCGACTGTAACATGAATGCACTTTCAGGCTCTGGAGTACGGAAATCCTGTTCGAGAGTTTTATTCTGAGTCAGCTTTAGCTTTTTTTTTGAAGAGTCAGCTTTAGCTTTGGTTTTTAGTTTAGCTCCAATGACAGAAATGCGCTGGCTCACGGTGCAATATTGTTGACCGAACCGACAAATCTGTAGCCTTTGCAAATAGATCGTCGCAGTGGCCCAGGCCCACAACGGAGATCGACTGATCCAGCGGCCATAACATGATGCTGGCTTTAGGAAACAGAAGTTCTCAACATTTTGGCAGGTTTAAATATCTTCACAGAACAGAACTTTCTTCCATGGAGGCCATGAGCGACGTCGGCCGAATCTTAGGAGATAACTGGGCCTGAAATAGTTTTATTTGACCTCCACTTAAGCCCCATGTATTGCACACCATGCGCGTACACGCAAATGCTCACGCGCGCACACACACAAAATCAAGGCTCGAGGAAGATAACATTAAGCACAAAATGAGGGGCGAACTATCATTTTCTTTGTGATGATCAATTCCAACATACTACAGGCTCACCCCTGACATGTACGAGCAAAATTGCATGTCCCCCAAAGGTCGTCTTCCTTCCCCAGGGATGAAAGAAGCACCAACCTCTACAACAGCACAGCGAGGTGGGGAAAAAATTATCACAGGTGAGTATGTAACCAATTAACGCTGTGGAGGGCGAAAGAAAGCAACTCTACTTTGCTGAGGGATTCCTTCCCGTCTGTCTGTCATTTCTCTGCTGTATTGGTCTGCCCCAGAGTTGACTCATGGGTACATGCATGGATTGTATTTTGTGCTGAAGCTGAGATCTAGACCAGCGATGATCTCCAATTGGAGAATTCAGCTTTGAATGTATGGGGCACATCATCTGTCGTGAATATTTCTCTCTTGATGAGCATGTATGCAATTGCTCAGAGGCGCTGACCAGCTGAGGAGATCACACCATAAATTTCGACGCTGACATTGTTTCCGGTGAACATCACACATAAGTTCCAGATGATTTCCAGATTCTCCCTTCCAGAGAAACAACCATGACGGTGACATCATCATGGTATTTTCTCCGATCTCCTTGAGGTATATCTAACAGTTCATGGAAGTCCATACCTGGGAAGCCAAAGTTCAAGTTAACATCTCCATATTGCTGATGAAGGCAAGGGGGGAAGAGGCAAACACATTTGACATTCAAGACAACTGGAAACAGCTCCGATGCATGACATTCATCTATCGAATTGAGTGACCAGATGTATCAACACATGGCAATGATGGAGTGCTCATGACTCTATCAATGTTAAATATCCTATGGTTGAGAGAAAATAATCAAATGAACTGAGGTGTTCTTCACAAAAGCAATGCAAAGTTTAGCTAGTTTAACTACGAATTTTGACAGAATTTTGAATGCTAAGTAGTAAAGATAACTTCAAAGTGTGCTATTCTCTGAGATAACCTGTCAGGGAAAAAGATCCATATGAAGTTCTACTCATCTATCAGTTTGCACCCTAGGATAATATCATCAGAAACATTAGCTCCAAACCACTGCAGAGTTTGTGCTAAGAGTAAAAATGTAAAGTGTCACTGCCTCATTGATAGGTGACCCACATGTCAATGAGAGATTGCAGTGACGTTTTACTAAAGCAGATTTTAGGGAGGGACATAAGTATGTGACCATTTTGCCAAACAGAACTACATAGAATCTCTGAATGGTGCAACAACAAAGGATATTAGCTTTATCACTGAAACAATCTTGTGGTCAATTTTGGTAACAAGTTTCTTGCATGCCATGGACTCATATACCAAGTGTAGATAACTGAGACAAACATATGCAAGCACCTGAATGTCTGCACATGATCACGTCAATTCTGTAAATGTGTAATGCTAATTAGAACTAGAAATCGTCACATGCAAACCAACCAAGAACTGAATAAGAAAATATATGTTATGAAAGAACAGACATGCCAAAGCCTACCAGCTTTCTTTGCTGCACGCGAGAGAAGCTCCTCGATTAAACTCTGCGCAGGATCACCTTCTGGAAACCTCTCCATGAAATTCTCAACATGCAGAACTACCTCCTCGTTGCTCAGGTATTGATATAAGCCATCAGAAGAAAGAACCAAAAACTGGTCCCTGGCAGTGAGCTTGTGATGGCAAAGAGAAGGTGTGCACGATATATATGGTGCATCACCTATGTACTCATTGCGGAACATCTCTAGCAATCCATTATTTAACTTTGCCTGTACAGACATGCACAAATTTCTCAGTAAAGTTTATCTAGTTTTCTATTAGCATTAGACCAATTGGAACATCTGACAGATATTTTCTATCATAATTTCAAAATTAAAAGTACAAACTATTGGCAACAAATTCATACTCAATTCTAAAGTAAGTTGTTCAGCTCACAAAAACAAACAGCTAATAGGTAAAAAATGAATAAACCCTGAATTATGAGAATAAAGTTAAAGATCCTAGAAAACCCAGCCAAACAGTATCATAATTACCTGTTTGAGATACCCAGCACCAAATGCCCGGGTAACTTTTAGACGACCCTTAACTCTGTCATTTACAATACATTGATCATCATCTGGATGTTCACGTTTGATCCTCTGCACTTCCTGCAGATCAACACAAAGAATATGATAGGCATGAATCCATCTGCTTTCCCGTGACAAATTTAGAAGACAAATAAGGTTGATGGAATCTAACAACAAACGACCAAATGATGAAAGAAACTGGGGATGGCTCAGACCAATTGAAAATGTGGCACCAAAAACAACAAGTGTTCTAAAGATCTTCGCATGAAGACATGAAACTTTGGCTGCTGCCTTTCAGCTATTTGCATCAAAACGATTTCTAGTTAGTTCTAAGACATATGAATGCACAACCAGAAAAGACCAATAGTCTGACTATTAGAATTTCATACTGCTGGCAAGCATGCACATATTGCACATGCATCCAGAGAAATCAGCACATTGCTCAGAAATAATAACACAAGCTCTCCCATACCAGAGCACATGATCAACGGTCCATACATCAGTCCAATATAAACATATATAAGCTACAAGCACATCCTTTCAGCTATGTCAGCAGATGTACTTGCAGAATATACATGGTTTCAGCAATGTCAGCACAAATGTTACCTCTTCAATGCTGGTGCTATGATCAATGGACAGCTGCAGTGCCTCGAGCCCAACCATGGCGCATCCGACAGGCCTTGACTCGATCTCCAAGCCAACGCCAATGCCCTCCATCCGCATGGTTCCAAGGGTGCAACCATGGTCGTCATCTGGGCGCTGTGCCACAATGGCGCGGCTGTCCCCAAGGTTCATTACATACACGTCATCGTCCCTCACCAGTGCTACGAGTAGGCACGCCCCTGTCACCGCCAGCTCTGGATGGGACCCCATCGATTGGTCGGTCATGTCCAGGTACGCCGCCTCTGTCGCGGCCAACGCCCGTGTGAGCGCGCCAAGCACAGCTCCGTGGTCCCTCACTGCCGGCGCCGGCGCCAACCTCCTGGGACCCCACTCCCTGCTGCTCTCATCATCGCCCACAGCCGCCGCGTGGGCCCACATGGCAAACCGCCGCTCCTTGAGCCTGGCAAGAGACAGCGCAAACCGGCCGGAGCCCGAGAAGTCGAGCTCGCTGTCATCGTCGTCGCCGTCCGCGAGGAACTGCCACAGCCGCCGCTTGATGTCCGCGTCTGCCTCTTCGTAGAATATCCCGCGGAGCTCGCGGAGGAGGAAGCGATAGAGGTTGGCGACGAGGAAGTCGGGGGCCTCGGGGCCGTTGAAGCCGTCGTAGATGCCGACGAATAGCCACCGCTGGTCCTCGGAGACAACCACATGGACGCGGTCTTCCCCTGCGCGGCCGTGCGCCCATTGCACGCCGTCATCGCGCCGGAGCGGCACCACGAGCGGGGGGTTCTTATCCGACACGCTCCGACGCAGGCTGCCGAAGGATGGCTTCCTGAACCTCCTGGAGAGCCCTCTCGACGAGGAGGACGCGGGCTTGGTGGGCTTGGCGGGGAGCGGCCCGGAGAAGGGCACGGCAGCGTCGAGCGGGCCGGAGAGCTGGGCGCCGCGGTCGATGGGCCCGGAGAGGAATAGGGGCCCCGAGGAGAGGTTGGAGAGCTGCAGCGGCGCGGAGGAGAAGGAAGACGAGGTGTGGAACGCCGAGGAATAGTTGGGCGGCATGGAGCCGGCCCCGCCGCCAGCGGAGGAGAGGTAGAGCGGGACGGGCACGGAGGAGTTGGCGGAGAGCGCGGCGCCGGAGATGCCATGGCGGAAGGAGGAGGAGGAGGAGTAGGCGGCGGCGGAGGCGTAACAGAAGGAGTGGCCGAGGGCGTCGTCGAGGCACGGCTCCGCGTCCACGGACGCCGGCGCCGGCCGCGAGCACGCGCACGCGGTGAGCAGCCGTGACGCGCCGCTGCCCATGGCATCCGACGCTCGCTCCGGCGCCGGCAGGGAGGAGACGCGAAACGAAGGACGGGGAGGAAGCACTAGCTAGCCAGGAGGAGCGGGCTTCCTTTTTCTTTTGCCAATACGCCACAATAGGCGGCACAAGTGAGATGCGACCGTGGGATCTCGCGGAGGAGCAGAGATGCAGGACCCGGCCGGAGTGGGGGGAGATTGGGGGGCGAGCGTGGGATCTCGCGGATCCGGCCGGAGTGGAGCCGCGGGGGGAGACTGGGGGAAGGTGAGGGTGACGAGAGATGCGAGATTGGGGGGGGTGGCCGGAGGGGGGGGGATTGGGGTTTGAGCGATGAGGAGAGGGAGTGAGTTTTCTATGTTGTTACTGCTTCTGTCAGTGATGGGGCACACTTACGAGGGGATTTAGCATCGGCGTAAAATGCAAATTTTGACTAGTGATGTGCCAAATTTGGCAGCAAAATATGCCCCGAGTGCGCCGTGCGCTAGGATTATTTAGCCACCAAGGAGCCGTGCTTCTACTCGAGGTGCTGGGGTGAAAACCTTACTCCTACCACACAGCAAGAGTCGCACGGCGAATGAAGGGGGTACATGCAATTAAGTGCCCCTCTCCGGGGTCTAGAGTGCAAACGGTCAGGTGGTGCTGGTATGGGGGAGTGGAGAGGAGTGGGCCGTTTTGTCCGCACCTGCTCCCCTCACGCCGCAGAGCAGGGAACGCCGCGCCGGGAAGAGCGGCAGAGCGACGTGTCTCGGCGGGATGGGGGAGGTAGACAGGAGTCAACGTTCTGCCCCGAGATTGCCACTCGCTGTACGGGTTAATTACGGGGGGATGGGACTCCACTCCACCGAGTGTGCAGACGCGGCGCGGCCTGCCCCCGTCCATCGGCAAAATTGGATGGTTTTGGCGGGCCAACTTTAAAGCCGAACTGGCCTGTGGGCTCCTCCTCGTCCCACACTAATCCACCCTCTGTTTAGTGGAGCTGGTGTTTTAAAAGTTCAGTAACACGAGGGCAACGTAAATCACATAAAATATTTTAGTGCAAAATATTCCGGCGTCACGCAAAATCTCGAAGCTATATACTACTCCCTCCGTCCCAAATTATAAGGCGCGCACGTATCCTAATAAACGTAATTAGGACTATAATATGTTAGTTATATGATACAAAAATGATATAATTAGAAAGTACTTTTAAAAATGAATCCAACAATATTATTTTTGTATCACATAATTAAAATATTATAGATCTAATTGCGTTTATTGGAATTCGTGCGTGCCTTATAATTTGGGACGGAGGGAGTACGTGCTTATCAGGTCAAATCCGGCGACTTGTTGTCGGATCCATTCTACTTTATTTTCTAATTTATTTGGATATTTACACTCAAAATTGTTTGTTTAAGCATATTAGAGTACTGCTCGCTTGATCTATACAATTGCCATGCACTAATCTAACCGAAGCAGATACTATTTTACTTGCACAACCAAACAAGGGCGGGTGTGGAAGAGGGAATAAAATAGTTCACCAGAGCGTTTCACATGAGGAGAGCAGAGAGGGGATGGGTGAAAGACGGGAGGGGCATTGGATTCTGACAAAACAGGGCACCTGGCGAGTCAAAATTCACAGTACCGTTATGTGGATGTATTGTGTTCAACTGCGTTCCCGTGGTTTTCTGCTGGGTATTTCTCAGCATCTCACCGAAAAAAACTCAACAGGCAAGAGACAAACGTATGCTTGTAAAGTTGGATAGAGAAAAACCATACTTCACCTGTGGGGAAGACAGACAAAAGACCAATCTAAATTTGACGAAACAGCACGTTAACATCTGAACTGGCAAACGATGGTCGGCTAATTCCAACTCATAGAAAACATTACAAACCATACTTTGCTTAAGAGTCACCTATGCCAAAATTTGTTATTGCTATGACTAACCATAGATGAAGTATGGCTTAACGCAAAAGGTGTGCCAATCAAAATAGCCGACACAAGTATGAGTTGGGCACCTCAACGACCCGGACCGCGGCCAGTTTGCCGCGCTTACAGTGGTCACCGTCAGCGATGGCGCGACGACGAAGTTCTGGACAGACCCATGGACATTGCGCCTCTCATTTTCGAGGCCTCTCGCCGGAAGAGCAGATCTGTGAAGGAGGCACTTACTGAGAACAAATAGATTATGGACGTGGCAGACAGCACCACCGCAGAAAACATCAGGGAATTTGTTACGTTGTTTCAGCAGGTTGTTGACAAGGAGCTTGTCGCAAGAACGCGATACTCAATCAGGTGGAAGGCTTGGACTTCCAGTGTGTACTCTGCAAAATCTGCTTACAATGCCCAGTTCAAAGGATGAGATCGATACGTCGACCATGCACAAAGCTAATCTGGAAAGTCTAGGCGCGAGAGAGATGTCCTTTTTTGGGTGGCTTGTAGCTCAGGAACACATTGCTACGGCCGATCTGCTTGAGATCAAGAACATCCGGAATAACAAGTGGTGTGTTTTTTGCAAGAACATGCCCGAGATGGCGAAGCATTTGCTCATTCATTTCCCTTTCAGTAGGAACATTTGGCGCCCGATTACAGCCTAGTTGCGGATGGACCACCTTAAGCCAGCGAGCTGGATGCAGCGCAGAAGCATTGGGGCAAACAAGGCCACGGGTGACAAAATTAGGGTAAAGTCAACGAGGTCCTTGCTGCTTCTGGGAAATCTAGAAAGAACGAAATGGATGCACCTTTGACCAAAAAGGTTTGCGAAGGTGGGCATCATGGCAATCATTCAGAATGAAGCGATGCTGTGGGCCAAAGCAGGTGCGTCAGGCCTCGGCGCTCTGACTTTCAGACTCGAAGGCGTGCCTTGAGCTTTTAAAGGCCTCTTTGATTCGCAAGAATTTCGAAACGCAGGAATAGAAAAAATACAGGATTAGAATGGCATCTCTACTTGAATCCTATAGGATTGACAAAACACAGGAATTTAAACCAGAGAGTGTTTGATCCACAGAAAAAAACAAAAGAATTGTAAAAAGAGGTTGGAGTGGATGCTAGATTTCCTATGGAATATAGTACAAATGATTCCTTAGGAAAAATTCCTATAGGATCCAATCCTACAAATCAAATGACCAACGTAGGAAAAATTCCTAAGGATTCTAATCCTCCAAAAATCATATAAAATTCCTTTGAATCAAAGGAGCCCTAACTTCGTAGGATAGTTAGGGTTTTCCTCTTTGTCTTTCCTCCCTCCCAAACTCTTTGTATTTCCCGAGTCAGGGAATCTCCGATCTACCTTTGACAATAAATATCTCAATGTGGTTGTTTCTTAAATAAATAAAAAGCAAGTCTACGATAGTAGGTGATGACCCAACACGTATCTAAGTAACTTCATGCGTAAAGGGCATCATTGCGAAGTTAACCACTACAATAGCTAAAATGAAATTATGATCATATGGTATGACCGCTTCACTTTATCATATGGACCTCCCTCCTCCTGGTTCCCACGTGCACACGCACACCCCTCATTGGCATCCATCCCTCGCGCCAAACTAGGCCTACACTGACATGTCACTACCATTGGTTGGCACCTCATATGTATCACTACAACACGATACTACCATTCTAGGGCATATAGCCTAAATGCCACCAAATATAGCATCCACAATACTATTTTTTATTCTAGGGCACTTAAAAGGATGACACAAAAATGTGCTATCTTAGGCCATTCCACGGCGTATGTAAGTGCCGGCACAACTTTAACCAACTAGGGCACATATTATATGCCAACTTAGACCTATGGCAGCACTTATATTTGCCGACCTAGAAAAAGCAATGATGGCACATAATATATGCCAAGATAGAAGTTATCTCGGCATATGGTAAGTGTCAAGTAAAATATTTAGCTTCCCATGGCATCTACAAGTGTCAGCGATTCTAATGTCAATGGGGACCCAAAATTTATGGGCGCAAAATTGAAATATCCGCCGCTCACTAGCGCTAGTTGGCCCTTTTTCTCATTAAATGCCCCAATTCATTACACACGGCCAAAATCTTCAACTCACCTCACCACCTCCGATGATTGCCATCGGCATTAGCCCCTCACCTCGCCTCATTGCCATCCCTCCCTCACTACGCCCTACCGCCTCCGTCGCGACGCCCCACGACCTCCCTACCCGGCAGCGAACCACACTACTCCGTGCTCTCTCTCTCTCTCTCTCTCTCTCTCTCTCTCTCTCTCTCTCTCTCTCTCTCTCTCTCTCTCTCTCTATACAACCGAGTCCTTCTGTCACACCCTATTTTTCATTAGTAAGTAAAACTTGAGTTTTCCAAAATAAACCTTGCTTGTTCAGTTTCTCTTGTTGGAATTTTTTCACAAGTGGCAATAACTAAATCATACTCCCTTCCCTTGTTGAACATCATCAGCATTATCTATCACATGACCTTGATCCCAAGAACCCTAATCACATACCTAGCTATTCCCTAAGACCCCATTCCATATTCTATATTCTAGTATTCATCTCCCAATTCAAACCTAAGCATTTCTCCCTTAAATATTTGACATATACTCCTAAAGATAAAGGAATAAAATTGTTCAAATATTTATCAACTCTTCAACTCACTCCTTAATGGTTATTCCTATTTTGGTTTTGGTGCATAATTCAAATTCAAATAATTTGGATATAAGCTGATCTAGTATTCTATTATCACATGCATACTTTTTGTCTCCAAAATTTCTATAAAATTATGGAAGCTACCTGACAACATCCCTGACCTACTTTCAAAATAATCTCATGGTATATAGTTCAAAATTTTCAAACTAGATCAAATATGAATTTGAGCCATATTGGAGCTATGCCATGAAATTCATATTTCCACTACTCTGAAAAACCCGAGAAAATTATGCAATCATCTACTTAGTGCAAATAACTCACTTTTAACCTTAACCCATCGTGTAACATTTTCAAATATACCTTGATTTTGAATTCAATGTCTCAGCCTAATTTCACTCTAAAGCCTATATGCTTTTTCTCTAATCCACCCAGTCATTCTCTCCTCCCCTGTCCTCCTCTCACTGCCCAGTGGACCCTGGACTCGCTGGATAGCCCCTCCCCCACTCCCTGTTCCTTTCCCCTGGCTGGGTGCCACATCCGGCAGGGCTACAGCGCACCAGGGCACACATTAGGCACCGTAGTGCCGATCAATGGCAGGGCCCCACTACACCGCCATGTCTCCGGCCACGACAGCCCCTAGTTGACGAGGTCGCACACCATGCGCCCCTTTATTATTTCCCGCTACCTGACACGGTGTGTGCCCACCCGCACGTGCACATGCCACGTCGCGGCCGCGCTTGCCGGCGTCGGCGCCCCATCCACTCCAACAACATGATAGCCATGTGCCGTTGTATCGATGTTGCCAAGCCTTCATCTAACTTTCTTGTGCCCAGGTATTCATGGCCGCGCGATCTCGCACCGCTACTGGCGAGCCCGCTCTGCCCGTGTGCTCGGTTCATGGTGGTTGGCCGTGAGCCTTTTAAAGGCCCGCACGCCTCCCTAATCCCTCTGCTCTAGTCCTCTACTCCCTAGAGCTACCACCCATGCACTGGTTCAAGATGAGGAGCTCGTCCTCCTCCTCTCTAGCAGAGAGCGCTGCCACGGGCAGATCTGAGGAATCAAGCCGCCTCACTGAGCCATCTTCAAATTCCTTCTGTCCTTAATCTCCTTACTCCCTCTAGAACTTATCCCCTTGATCAATTCCAAGAGAGGATCACCGTGCGGAAAAGCCCCAATTCACATCTGCCACCGTCATTATTCGAGCAACATCGCCTCCGCTCTAGTGATCGCTGACGACCAAGTCCTCCACCAACGAATTCGGCTTGGCCCCCTAAAAGATCGAGGTTTATCGACTAGAGGGGGGGTGAATAGGAGATTATCAAATTTTAACAAATTTGTTGCTTAGCATACAATAGGTAAAGCAGTTTATAGATGAAGCAGCAGAAAACAAACAAGATTCAACTCTAATGAAGAACAACACAAAGTAAAGAGCAAGAATCGAAGACAGGAGGATTTAACCCGAAGTTCAAGTTGTTGGCAACAACTCTACGTCTTCGTTTGGAGAGGCTGAGCACTTAGCTCCGAAGACACACAGTCTTCACCTTTTTCTCCTTGAGCTTGTGTCCACTTAGGATCTGCTCAACACTCTTGGTGGATCTTGAGGTGATCCCCGGACTTTCACAAACTTTGGAGGCGATTCCATAAGTTGGAGCTCTTCCAAGACGCCTAGCCGGCTAGGAGATGCCAAATCTCCAAGAGTAACAGATCAGATCTGCTAGGCTCGAAGAAACTCTTGCTTGAATGCTCAATCCAAGTCTCAAATCTCTCGAAGGCTTTCCTCTCTCAAAGGGGATCTCAAGCAGTCAAAGAGGAAAGGGAACACACAGTGGAGAGAATGTCTTTTTGCGCTAAGTGTCCTTCCGAGCCCGCAGGGGGTCGGGGGCTATTTATAGCTATTCTGCAGAAAAGAGTCATTGGGCACAAAGATTCTCTTCCGGTGCAACCGGAAGACAAACCCGGTAGCACCGGGATTCAAACCAACGGTCAGATCTGAAGAACATCAGATGCACAGCGAAATGCTTCACCACGAAGGCGGTAGGTCCGGAGGAAACGCGGTCACACCGGGATTGAAGAATGTGCTCATCAGAGCAACTTCCAAAAGCAATTTCTGGTAGTGCCGACTTTGAGGACGGTTGTGCCGGGTATGAAGAAATGGCACATTCTTCTTCACAGAGAAGAAAAACGGCCCAACCGGAAACATAACCCGGTACATTCGCTTCAACGGAAGACATAAGTCCAGAAGGGGTCCTCGGTGCAGCCGGAAGACAGAACCGGTGCAACCGCAGACACACGAAGAAATAGACTTAGTCTGAGATGAACTTGGCCCTAAGTCCAGAAGAGATTCCCGGTGTAACCAGAAGACAAAATCGGTGCAACCGCAGACAACTCAGAAAGCGACTGAGACTAGGGCATCAAACGACCTAAGTCCAGAGAGGATTCCCGGTGCAGCCGGATACGAAATCGGTGCAGCCGAAGACAAACGAACAGGACTTGGTCTAGGGTATCAGAAGCATACTCCGGTAGCACCGGTTTTCCAAACCGGTCATACCGATTTCCGGAATATGAAACTAGAGCAAACCCTAAGTGGCAGGGTTCCCTAACTCTCCAACACAGAGGCCATTCTCAGTAGCACCGGACTCAAGACCGGTCATGCCGCAATTGAAGCTCTTCAAGGTTGAGACTACTAAGTCCTCAAGCCTTGCAACAGAGGCCAATCCCGGTACAACCGATTCTTCAAACCAGTACAACCGAGAGTCACTGTCTGTGTTTCAGAAAGAGATTTCAAAAGGATTTCTTTGAGATTTAGACTGAGCACTTAAGAAGATCCTTCCTAGAGCATAACTATCTGACCCCTCTTAATAGGCGGCTTGTCCTATAGACTCAAATGATCTTTGATCATGTAAACACTAGAAAGTCTCCACTAATCTTCTAGATCCAAGCCTTTCTTCAACATCAATTTTTAGGGGTCGTCATTCACTGGTTACACCAATCACTTGGGGACTAATCACCTGTGTACACTTAGTAAACCATTAGTCCCTTAATCGTTTGTCATTAATCATCAAAATCCACTAGGGGCACTAGATGCACTTTCACCCCCTAAGCACAACGATACCAACCACTCCTCCTATATCCCTCTCTATCACTATCGGCATGCAATTCCGATAAAGCATCGCTGCCTCCTCTGTTTTCCATGGTGGCTGACAAAGCAGGCCACACTGGTCAGGGCACAAACACGCGTTTTAGAAGCCGATGTGTCACTGCCACTTGTCGAGTTATACCAGTTTAAAACCCCCTCTATATGATAATAGGAACCCACATGACAGCCCCGCCCTGCTGTTGAGTTAACTGGTCACGTATTCGATGTTTATGCTTTCCCCAATTAAAACGTAAACCTTTGTTTTCTATCCTTTCTTCACTTTGTTGCATGTTCCATCACTGAAAGCGTCTCCGTCGTTTACACTTTCGACATCAGCCCTCGCCCCGACCTCTGTTAAATAGAGGTTGTCCTCTATTTAGCTAACATTTGGTCACCCATATCTCCTTCATACTAACTCAAATCACTCCATTCTTTTTTGAGTTTCATAAACTTTCCATCAGTACCAATTTTTTAATTTTTACATTTATTTGGGATTTTTTAATATATATTGTTATTTCATTTCTTTCGGTATAGATGACAACACACTGGTAGACCCCGAGGAAATTACAAGGCAATTTCAAGACCTGCTGAACCAGTAAAGCCCGACCTTGACCATATTGAACCCATATTTTATTTATATATTTTGTTTGCCAAAAAATGCATTGTATGTTAATGAAAACTATTATTTCATGTTTGGAAATTAGTTAAATGCCTAATCTTGACATGTTATCCCTCTGATAAATAGTATCTAGCATGAACACCACACTAGGACTAGATACCTACTATTAGGAACTATTTATTGGGATTCAAGAGATATACTTAGCAATTGCTTAACCATGCTATGTTATGTAAAATAATAGAAAGTTGTAGAGTTACTTCAATAATTTAGGAGATTTCTATGAAACCCTTGGAAGACATTTATTGTCCGAGGGAATTTTCTAAAAGTATTTCGTTATCAAAACCAATATCAAGTGGGTGATGTTGTTTTGGATTGGGGTGAGAATTTTAGTTGGGTCTAGTCGTCAAGAACTAATTAAGTTGGTGCTTACATGTGATGATGGTTGAGATGGAGTCTCGCTCGAGTCAGTTAAGGACTGAACTTCAGTGCTGCTCTACTAAGTTTCTTACGTACTCCCACATTCCCGAATCAGAAGGGCTTGGCCAATTACCTTGTGGAGGACTAACATTGAACCCCCAAGCATTAGGAGGAAATTGGAGAAGAGTTGGAGCTTCTTTTGAGAGGCTTCTCATGATAGCTTAGGAGTTGCTCGACACAAATATGGAACCCTCGCTCTGGTAATAGGTTGTGGTAGCGGTAACATGTTGATAGGGAGATTAGTTCATCTACCGGGTTCCTCGTTAGGCCTTTGTTGGTGAAAAGCCTCATTGTGATATCATATCTTGTGGGTAGCCATACAACCTCTTTAGAGTGTAAAAATCTATTCAAATAGTCATGTCCCCGGTTACGGACATAACTTGGCCAAAGTCAGACTTGGTTAGACTCGATTTTCAAAATTTTGTCAAAGTGAAAGTACGGGGATAAAGATGTGGGAGTTGGTGCTACCCACTAGGACGGTAGTAAGGGTTACAAGATTTTTCAGTTGGAGCTGCATGAGTATGGTAGAAGCTAGAAAGATGGTATATATGATTATCTGTATTTCATGTACAAGTTTCCTTTATGCTTGTTTACTCGTTTGAAAGTACTATGATTATTGTCAATGAAAACTTAGCTTTTCGCACAACATGAAACATATACTAGAATCTTCCCTTAAACAAGGCATGCATGAATATCTACCTTTACCTTTTGTGGAACGCTTGCGAGTACATTCTATGTACTCACCTAACTTGTTATTTGGCAAGACCTAGAGAATGATCAGACTTCCAGCGATTATTTTGACAGTGACCACAAGAACAAGGGTGAAAGGACCTTAATGATTAAGATGTCGCCTAGGGGGGTGAATAGACTTTTAAAAATCACTTATGGATTTTGCTTAATCGTAATGCGGAATTATACTAATGGGATTTTCGCAAGCTCAAATCATAATATGCTAGTATTTCATAAGAGCATAAACACCATATGTGAATATATCAAGGTTTGCAATTTTAGGATGACAAGCAAGCAATTCAACTTCTATAAGAGATATATAAATAAACTAGTGCAAGTATGAAATGCGATAAGTAAGGGGGACAAGAGACAAATGATGTATGACCTAGAGTTCAGATATCCATCGATATCCTACGTCTCCATTTGAGGACCCGATCACGCTTGATCAAAGGTGGGCTCTCTTTCAAGCCGCTTCCTCCCGAGGACTCTCCGAAGTCTCCTCGATCACTATGGTTAGCTCATTCCTCCACTCCTAGAGATTTCGAGCTCCACAACCATTTCACAATCTCTAGGCCTACTCACAAGCTTCTTGAGGAGACCATCGAGCTACCACCACCAAGCTGTCTAGGAGTCGGTGGCCTCCAAAAGTAATAGACTCTCAAACTCATGCTCGAACACAATCAATGCTGAGTGCTCAATTATGCAACTTATGCACAAAGACTTCCATTGCACCTCACAAATGGCAACACATTCACAAGAGGCTTTAGAGAGGGAGGAAGCTACTAGAGATGCTCACAAATGAAAAATAGAGGCAATTACTACTTTTTTCAACCGGGCAAAGGGGGTATAAATACCCAAACACTTGAAATCTAGCCGTTAAAGAAAGCTGGCAGAGTGGCCGGTTTAAACTGCCCTTAGACTGGCTTAAACCGCCCCCAGCCAACGGTCGGAAAACTGTCATATTTCCACTTCCGGACCCTAGACCCAGAGGGTCCAGGTGGGGTTCCGGATTGCTACTGGAAAGCCTAGACCTCCACCCAGAGGGTCCAGATTTTGCACACCCGGACTGTCCGGATCTGCCCCGGAGGGTCCGATCGGCTTCAGGCGAGGAACTGATCGGACCAGCCGACCAGGCCGATCAGACCGCCCTCAGGGGCAGGTCAGACCGCCCTTGCTAGTCAAGCCGGGAAACCCTTGGTTTCCTGTACCTTTCTTCCGGGAAAACAATATCCGGATAACTCTCGACACTAGGACTTTCACTTTAGTCCATACACTCCAGAGATTGACCTTTCGGAGTCCATGAACCTCGGTTAAAAACTTCGACCACAAAGTTCAAGAAGCAACCACATGCACCTAAACACGAAGTCAAGGGCAAACTCATGCGACAACAGCAACGGTCCGAAGCCTTCGAGCACTCATAGCTTGGAATCTCCAGACACGCTAGAACCCAAAGCTCTAGCACATCCTACAAAGAGCAACATGAGAAAATGCAACAAATGCAAGGACTTGAGCACTCGACACGTGACGTGGACAAGCTAATCATCCGATAGCCCCTCTTAATAGTACGGCTATCTAACCTAGCTATAATCCGGTTCTCTCCAAACATCTAGAGATCGATAAAATGGGAAACCCTAATTAGGTATATCTTTGCCTTGAACTTTCCTCTCGAGCTTGATGACGATCTCCACCCTTGCTCCAAGCCAGAAAGTATCTTGATTATACTTGTCTCTTGAAGTCTTGCGTATAGCTCCTCCAAGATCCTTGCAGGAAAACTTTCTCTTGCATTCATCTTCAATTGTCCATCTTCATTAGATGGACCATAGGCTTCCAATCCCATATCTTCTTATTATTTACATCTTGGAACTTGCTCTTCTTATCTTGATGACCATCATCTTGATGTCATCCTCTAATGGAATCCATGAGCTTGACTCTTCATTGCATGCCCATAATAGCACCTAACCCGCACAATACTCTTTCATATAGAGATATCATGGGTTAGTTCATAAGAGGAAATATGCGAATATCTCACCATAGTCACTTGATCATACTATCTCAAGTGACATATTCATTTTGTTCATGTGTTGACCGTCTTAAGTCCACTCCTTGAACTTGTATCTTGATCAACCTCATTTCTTTAACATCTTTATGGATGTATTTTGATTTGACGGTATTCTTCTCGAATCTCTCTCATACTCTTTATGCATCATCATGATCACTTGTCTACATCATCTCAAGTGATATACTCTTCATGCTCATGTGTTGACCATAGTTAATATATCATTGGATTTGCACCATGGTCAACCTTGTCTTCTTCTTGTGCTTTGGCATCTTGATGCATATCTTTGATTTACGGCATTCTTCCCAAATCCATCCAATGTTCTTCATGCATCACCTATAGACATAACTTCATATCCAATCTCATGGAAAAATGTTAGTTTATAAGTATTGTCATCAATTATCAAAACCACACTTAGGAGCTATGAACTCTCAAAGGGCGCAACCCAATCGGTTGCCTGTGGGCTTGGCATATCTCTGGGCTCAAGTTATCTTTACTACGTTTCTGCTACAAGGCTTTGAACTATTTCAGCCAATGTGGCACTGCGTGTAATACTTTTACCTTCACGGTCAATTTATGTATAAGTATGTGATGTAACCTCTTATGGTTGAGATATTCAAGTTGATCTGTGTGCACTAGTGAACTAATCATGGGACTAGTATTGGTAACGCAGAGGGTAATTCCGGTCTTTAAGATCAGGTCCTACACCTTCTCCTTCATCTCCTCTCTCTCCAACCTACTGCTCTGAAGCTCCATGTCAATGTTGTTTGCAGATATGAAGCCGATAACTCAGCCATGGGCGCTTTACCCCGCCTCTACCCAGATCCAGGAGGCGAACTTGCCATGGGTGCATTGCCCTTGCTTCTACCTAGATCTAGGGGGCGAGCTCGCCACAGGCACATTGCCATGCCTCCAGGGTGTGTCATCCCATCTCTACCTAGATCCAGGGGTCCAGCCGCAAGCTCCACCATAGTCGCATATCACCGCCTCTGTCCATATCCAAGGTTTGAGTCTGGCCTCCGTCGCACCCTAACCCATGGGGCTCTCCGTCCTGGTCGCTTGTGCAGACCGCCACTGCCAGGCAAATCTGGCTCAACAAGACTCATCGCTAGTCCAACCTTCCTCGCATGTGCCCGCGTGTTGCCATAGAAGGAACGAAGTAGCAAAACAACTAAATCTCGTTCAATTGCTTCACCTCCATGTTCTTTGTATCCAACTGCTACATATTTATCATACACTATTCAACGTACTACTGAATTCATAGACACAGGGCACAATGCTTAAAAGATATTCATTTATTACGCTCCAGATTATCTCCTATATTTTTTATGAAGTAACTTTTTTTGTTTGGATCATATGTACATGTCATGCGTTTTAGCTTTTCAAGGGCCAAGTTTATATTGCTATTACAATGTTGCGGGTTAGAACATGCCAGTGTAACTAGCTGCAAGTTACCATTTTTTTTAGTATTAATTACAGCCAGATGAAAGACATTTAGTACGTTGGGTGTAGTTTATGCATATCAACAATTCAACGTCACTGCCGAGGGGTTTGCATCGCGCCGCAGCCGTCCACCCTCCAGCTCAAGGCCCATGCCAAGTGGTAGGTTACATCCCTTGCCTTGTAAATTTCTAGGGATTTGGGTCGAGCTTCTGGTAGAGTTGGGTTTAATATTGCTATTGTGACACCGGAATTTAAGAAATAGATTGGATTTGATTGAAGTCTGAATTTAGCTTCTATTACTGTAGGAACCGATGATCAAATTTCAACTTGTGTTAGTTATGCTTCGCACAGAGTCACTGGCCATAAGAGGCTCTTCATAAGTGCATAGCTTTGTAGTGCTTAGATTTTTCATTTTTGAAGATTCTATGTGGTGCTCTTTATTTTCAAATATTTTCCTGAGCACTTATTTGCATGGAATGCTTGGAATAAAATTGGGTGCTATGCTTACTGAACAAGCTATGCAGGAGCACATTAAATGGGACCTGTACTTAGCAGTTTAATGTGCGATGAAGATCAAGCAAATGAACTGTAAGTTCTATACGGAAGGACATCTTGTACCTTTGTCTTGTGCATTCATTTTGCCACGATAATGTGCAGTCAAGATCATCTAGTGGTGTATTGTACTTCTTTTCTTGAACATTGTTTCTTTAATAAATCATAGCAAAAATGAAATAAAAGTGACATGATTAATTGTTTAGTTTGACACTAGTTATATCTGGCCAAGTATTTTCAGTGGGTTTGCATTATAAACTATAATAGATGTGCAAAAAACATTGCCTATGTATTGAGACATTAGGTACCATGGAATTGCGGACTGCGGCAGCAACCTTTTTGAGACATTGGAGAATTATATATTGAACTGAACGTTGTTTTATCTCTTTCATATTCAGTACAACAAGGACAAACATCACATCACTATGCCGTCCTTTGCGAGAGCGAAGATATTACTGAATTGATTGTCAAGCATTGTGCTGAATTTCGGGAGCAGCCATAGACTCACAACTTTGTTAACTTCATATTCAACCTAGTTAGCTTCTTTGCTGGTGGATAGTAAGTGATGAGTTTGGGTGTTATTGGACTATATCTAGTGGAACTGATTACATGCCAAGCTGATTTAAGCTATGTAATATGACTTGGGCATGTCTTATATATCGATCATCTATGTAGTGCAAACTCAATTTAAGTTCTGCTATGTATGGAAATTTGATGAGATTTGCTAACTGTCTATTGGAATGTCATGATATTTGCTTGAGATACATGGATGAAATGCATAGACAATGACGATTGAAGAATAAAAATGGTTGTATAGATCCTGAGTTGTAGCATAGTCCTGTACAACAGTAATTACAGTGGATGATCAAACGTGGCATTTAGCATATATCTGGCTAGAGCAGCCACGACACTTAGCAATACATGTCTAGACCAACTACGGTACTTCACATATGCAGCGCTAGAGAGCAAACACGACACTTAGCATATGTGGGGTAGCTACCAAGCACAACACATATAAAATGCCGCGCTGGACTAACCCCGGCACATAAAAATCACTATCGTTGCCTAAGTGTCAGGAAGAAACTTTCCCCGACGATCAAAAAGTGTAGTGAAAAATCTTTTGTCGACACTTATGGGCTTTTGCTGGCACATATAAGTGCCCCCATAGCTCAACCGTGTTGTAGTGTATATCGTCACGACCGCCGCCATTGGTCAGTGTTTTCAAGTTGAAATTTTAAAAAGTAACAAAAACTTTTAGAGAGGAGATTTTTTTAAGTTTTAATTCAACACCAGGAATGTTGGACCCAAAAATTTTCTTTCAACTTTAAAGAAATCAAACTTTCATTCAGAGATAATCAAACTTTCGACTGACGATATTGGAGAATTCTGGTTCGAAGTTGAAAACATCCAACTCCAACAAGAAATGTCAACTTTGAACTTACAAATCAAACATCGTTGGTTAGGAGATGGTAGAGGAGGCGGAATTGCGTCGACGACCAATGGAAGATCTCATCGCCGTGTGATGAAAAAAAGGGAGGGCGCACGACGCTCGCGCGAGAGGGGCGAGAACGAAGTCATGGGGCATCGCCACTAGCGGACACTCGGAATTGAGGGCCTCAACGCGTCCCAAAGCTTTGGTTCGTTTCAAGGTAGACCCAACAGCTTAGAAGTGTGTTTGCTATATTGGGTAACGACAAACGACCATCAATTAGGAAATTAAATAACATAAAAATACTAAGATCCTGTAAGAGTTAGTAGGTCGATATTGCTCATACCATCGCACATTGACATGTGGCCATGGACCGTCAACATTATACTAAGTATTTTTTTTTCAGTTTATACCTATTTGTGATGGTACCGAGTAATTTTTTGTAGTCAATGTTGTGATAGCGCAGAAGATCCTACATTGGCATAGGGGCACGGATCGTAGCGTCTGATCCTGCGTTTCCACCTCCCTAGCTGTTTTCTCACGTCACATGCAAGCAAAAAGTCTAAAGAGTACGACGCTGCTCAAACCCGCCAATCCAAGAGAAAACAAACTGTTTCCAAACAAGTCAGTGGTTAAGTCTTCGAGGAGAGCATAATCTATTAAATCTATCTAATTTAAATATAGTAACCTGCAATTAAAAATTCTGCTCACTTAAACATAGTGGCGTGGAAGAAATTAGGTTTAACTTGTGCTGGGACCCACGTGGCAGCGCTGGGTCAAAGGAATTTGACTGGGATGAGTGCTTTGGGTCTCACTAGGCCACCGGAAGGAAGAATGGTCCTAAAACAGAAAATCAAAGCGTTCAAGCATTATCTATTTCCAGTTCAATTTTGCCAAATTTTT
Organism: Stipa capillata; assembly: GCA_019208055.1. Lineage (NCBI taxonomy): Eukaryota > Viridiplantae > Streptophyta > Magnoliopsida > Poales > Poaceae > Stipa > Stipa capillata. Next base: position 233,008 of record JAGXJF010005252.1, on the reverse strand, counting down.
AGACGTGGTTTTAAAAGGGGTTGATGTGCTATCTATAATCATCAGAACAACCAATGAAGGGTTAAAAACCAGCCACCAATAGCGAGTGCTAATAATGGATCCAATGCTCTAGTCGACCATTAGTGAGCAAGTAGCAATCTCTTGATTGCTCCGAAGAAACGCAACACCATCCTGTTGTATCCCAAGTTCGAAACGGGATACCTTCTGTCTCCTCCATTTAGCCATTGGGGACAGTTTCTCTCTTGTCCCTGTCACTACCATGGATTTTGCACAGAATGGGGCGCCACAAGAGCCTAAATTTAAATGACATTAGTCATTTCATATGTTCCTCACGTGGTTACGTTGAAACAAGTAAAATTCTTAAATAAACAATAGAAAAGATTATACTAAATGAGTATACTGTAGATTATATCATAATATGCAAGAAGGCTAGGGAGAGGGCATGTTTTGATTCATTTTTGCCCACCTTGTTTTACCAAGGAAAAACTAGCCTACATGAGCAATAACAAAGAAAGCAAGCTTAGCAAGGCTAGGTGTTTGGTTCCTTTGATTTGAAAAGGTAAATAAATAGTGCATGTTTTTTAAAGTATAATATTTGCTTCAAATATCATAAAATATTTATTTAGAACTATTAGTGGACCAACGACATGACAAAATAATTGGGCAATCAAACCTTGCCCACATAGTTGTCTCTCTCCCATGGCAAGGTTTTTCTTGAGCAAGTTTGCTTGAGCACGGGTTTTGGGCACATGGTTTTCGGGCTAGAAAGGGACCAAATATCCCCTAGCACCCCGATGTGTATGCAAGTATACACAGCGGGTATAGTGGAGGAGGGAACCGAGAAGCATTACCATCCTCATTACCATATAAAATGGTGGGTTCCCACTTACCGGAGAACTAGATCTTATGTTTAGATCCACTAGTCTTATGTTTAGATTTCTTTTATTATGAAGATGTATTATGATAATTTTGAAATTTAAGTGTCAATGGGAACCTGCTTTGGTTTGTCCGCTTCCCACCAAGAGGTCCAACTCAACTGGGACCATCCATCCGGGAGAAAGGAATCTTGGACTTTTGTTAGTCTCCCTGCATTAAGATAATCATAGATTAAATTAGGATAGAGCAACATGGGAATAGGGGCTAAAAGTTCTGCAATAACAATACATTTTCTCAAGTCCAAGACAGGCAAATAGAATAATGGTAAGGGCCTATCCCAGGTCTATTGCTGGACTGGAGCAACGATGGACTGAAAAGATTAAAATGTGCGGAAATATGGGCCTTTTGGAGAACTACAACATTGTTAAAGAAGGCAAAGAAGTCTGGTACACCTTTTGCAGTCATAGACAAGAAACTATTCACAATTGACCTCTTGTTTAGAGAGAGAAAGATCAAGAAATGTATGATCACGCTAGCCCTCTTGACGGGCAAAAGCCAGCAGATCTTTATGGTACCCGAAGCAAAGCAACAGGAACCAGGGGACCAAATCCACATTTCTGGGAAATAATTGGTTCTGTAAGGTGGCAAAAGGCACAGTTTGGAGGATAAGCCCTACTAGAGAAAAGCAGTTCTCAGTTCAGTAATAGTACTACTTGCAACGTTTGTTCTGAAAAATGTGCAAACCTATGCTCTTATGTAGCCTGCATGCAGAAAAATGAATTGCATTGATTAATTAACAGTGCATCAACTAACTCCTTGCGGATTGCAGAAAAATGAATTGCATTGAAATTTATTGTCTAACATTGTACAGCAGCAATCATGTATGGTAAAGCAGGCTAACAGTTCTGCCATCACAGTGTGTGCCCCAGATCAAGAACTAAAAATAGCAAAAGAACTGATATCTGGGCGTTGGAGTATACAAGCTGGGGACAAAGCAACCAGAAAAAAACCTGGCACAAACAGTATAATTAGTACACCACAGAACAAGAATTTGTCGTTTGGTCAAGTTTCCATTAAAAAGCATACAATCAAAAGATTAGTTACAAAATTCAACACAGGTATCCAATTTGTCAAAACAAAAAATGAAATCAAATTCTATTTTTACAAGAAAATCAACACATCAAAAGACATCGTTACTTAGGCACGGGAATATTGGACAACTCCTAACAGCATGGTACTGAACTGGAGATAGGTAGGAGATATATGCATGAGTTCTCCAGTTATTTTTAACCGCTCAGCGCAGCAACATGTAATTTGGTTCACTCAAAAGAGCTGAGAATGACTGTCTAGTAATCATTGTTGCTATCTTTTTTTTTCGAAACTGGATGCAAAAGCTTTGCTTCGTTCCATTAGCTAAGACGAAATTTGTTGCCCGGTTAATTAGAGAAAAATCAGGAAAAAACAGGATTACAACACACCCACCTAACACCAGGGCACCACCGGCTGACTTAGCCACAACACACTCAACATACACAGCTAAGAAGATCCACCCATTGAGGCCGCACACAAACATCACCATCATCACCCATTGCTCCCGATCTGCGGACTCCGACTTCACCATAGACAGCCACCAATGCACGATCACCGCAACTATCGCATTAAGCTCATGCCGGCCCCACTAAATAGTAGGCTAACGTGTCAAGGACAAGGCAGCTCCGATTTCGGCGATGAGCCTCGCAGGAGAAAGTTGCAAGCCTTGCACCAATCTATCGCAGCAGCTACAGAGCGCCTCCCACCGAACCCACCCTTTGTAAGTCATTGTTGCCGCCATGTCGTCCCACGATACTACAATTTCGACTTCACTGTGCCACGGTGAAAAAGATGCGTATAGAAACCAAACTGACACACCGAACAGTCGACAACAAAGGCCATGCCGCGACCCAACTCCGCTCGCCCGCATCATCATGGCCACACGAATTGCAACGCCAAAGGATCCAGGGTAGCCACCTCGGCATCCACATGACCAAGCTATCAACCACCGACCGTCGCCCGCCACCTCCTCCGTAGCCACACCCACTAGACACGCTAGCCACACGCCGACCACAACCTCATCGGCCCCCGTCGCCGGCCAAAACCTGGTCATCACAAGCCCCATCGGAACCCCTCCTCACTGGCCGGCCACGCCCTATCCACTCCGCCTGCAGGGCCCCCCACCTCCAACCTCCTTGCGCACCAAACATCAGAATATTGCTATATTTATCAAGTGACTGAACTATGTTAGTGAAAGCAAAGAAGCCAAGGTGGTAGGGATGGCAGTGGCGGAGCTTAGTGCAGGCCAGACTGGGGCATGGCCCCTCCAATGCTTTGCTAAACTCAAGGAGATTACGGTTACATCTACTAATTATGCCATCTCATGCGTGTTTACTTCGCAATCCTCTTGAGGCCGCCGCCTTCTACAATTCACATGAAGCTCGACCACTGAAGGATGGTTCAGCAAATCATTAGCTGCTTGGAAATAGAGGCCCTTATAGAATTATACTGCAGATAAGGAAATGAAAATATTGATAATAAAATAAAATAAAGTACCTATTGGATACTTTAGACCATGTACACTAAAGAGATGGACTACAACCCTACGGTTCAACACAAGTCCAGAATGCTTTTTATTTAAATAACCACCAAATATCACTACTAAGCAAATGCATTAAAAAAATTTAATGACATGTCGAATCTTCAGCAATAAGGCATGTGTAAAAACATGCAAGCACACAAAGAATTAGAGCGACTGTATCTAGTATTGAAGCTTGAAAAAAATGAGAATGAGGGTCCCAGTAGCCATACACATTATGGGGAAAGAATGTCAGTGTCATGATATTTATATATAAGAGTAGTGCACAACTGGACTCTAAATGAGCATGTGATCTTAGCCAATGGAATTTATCCAACACAAGAGAATCCGAAGGTCTGACTGGGCGATGTCAGCAAAACATGCAAGGTGTGAAGAAGAATTAAAAGGGACATGTAAATGAAAGGAACTAACAATGAAATGGTTACTGCAAATCTGCTAGAGCTCAAACCAAAGGCACTAGCATCATTATGTCAATATAGATACCCGTCAGAATTAGCATGAGAAATAACATCAGAAAACAGATCGACTAGTCTGGGAATGCTCATCTGTCAATGTCAAATTCTATGTTTTTCAATCCTCTGATGGTAGACATTAAGAATGTAGTAGTTGAGGAGGTCACCAAATGTCCTCGTAGAAAATTTCTGCCCACATGGTTTCGTGCTTCTTTAGCCATCCTAACTGTTAGATCATGACCATTCACAAACCTAGAGATTGCTTTCGAGAATTCAATTGGCGAGGGTTCACACAGAAACAGTGTCAGTTCATTTGTAACTGTCTCGACAGGCGCTGTTGCACGCAATTACAGGTTTCTGTGCTGCCATAGCTTCTAAAGGAACAATGCCAAAGTGCCCGTCCTGCATAATATAAAATATTCGGTGCACATTTGTTGGAGCAAAACAGTTGTACCCATGAGAAATCAAAACACATGCCAGACAAATACCTTTGGTGTAAGACACAGAAGTTTGTTCCTTTCAAACATTGAGCACAATGTGGCAAACGGAACTTGGTCAGGCACCCCTTCAGTCCCTGCCAACCTTCTCAGCTCCTCGACATATTCAACTTCTTTCAGGCGCTTATCATATCCGCCTTAAGCACCAAGTTGTAAGAAAAGTAGAAAATGGTAAAAGAATGTTGATATTTCTCAGTGACTCATGATTAATAATAATGACATTAGGCCTCTAATAAAAAGAAAAGGAACACACTGAAAATTTGGCCTGCAATCATCAAAGTTGCTTCATGCAGACCATCACTGGATGGGATCCAACAGAGAAAAGAAAAACAAATGCCAAGATGGCGAGATCAAGGTACCTTTTTCTTTCAAACCTGTTGACTGGGAGAAAATTCAATCTGCATACTGAGTAACTATTAAGCATTGAAAACACGCCATGGTATATTAGAAAACGTAAGAGATGACAGTGACTTCACGTAACTAACTGAAATTGGAATAAATAGAGATTAGAGAGATCTAAGAGCATTCTATTTACTTATGAGCATGAGGTTCATCAAGCTGCTCAACAGAGACTGCTGGGTATAAATTATCAGGGTTCAATTTCTCTGGCATGAAGGCTACAAAAGGTCCTTGCAAATGTAGATGCAGTGAACTTGCTGTTGACTAGAATCAAATCTCCCATACCTGATATTAATTTTTCTTAAAGAGAAATAGCCAAATCTAGCAAGCACCATACGTTTATTGGAGAATGGACCAGATAGATGAAGTACAATTGTAGTGAAAGAAGGCCAGAACAGTCGAGACTTCGTCGATCATGTCAATCGGCTTGCAATATAACTTCCAAAGTATGGTAGTGTGTTTTGCAAGCAATAAATTAGGGAAATGGCAATAAAATACAATCTGAAAAGATGCAGAAAAGAAATGTTTATTCAACATCTAAGCTACAAAACGAAGTTTCATAAAATAGAAATTAGTACCTTGGATGACGCCTTCAGTTTAAGCAGTGCAATCACAACAGCAACCGGGTCTAGTATGATGTAAAATAAGGGCCACCAAAGGAGCACACACAACGGAACCAAAATATAGCGGATGTATGCGCAGACAGCATGAAACCGGTAAAAAACATGGGCAAGGCAAGAAATCTCCATAGATAGTAACTACAAATTGAACTGGAGATTAATTAGAAAAGAGGAGAAGTCAATAATACTCATGGATTAATTAATCATAGCAGTAGCAGACTTAAATTTGTTTAATGCGTATGCATATTCTACCAGAAACCATCTAACGATCTGAAAAGTAGGGTGCCAAAGGATTTGAAAATTGTATGCAAATTAAAATACCAAAAAAATATGAAACTACACTTCAAACTTCAAAATGACAATAGCTACTGCAAGTACATCAAGACGAAGATAAAGTGCAAAAGGAGCAAAGGAGGTAGTACATAGATAATGTAAAACAGGAACTTGCCTGGTAGGAACCACCCATAAAAAAGGAGGATGAAAACTTTATTCACGGTTTTGGGATTAGATTTGCATAGTACAGAGCAAGGCAGATTGCCCATGTCAATTGAAGGTGGAAGGACAGAAGATTGTAGGTGGAATGATTCAGAGGTCTTTTGACATATGTCCATGGCTTTAGTTACTAATCTAAGCCACTCAAATCTATTATAATGATCATGATTGCTATTACTCTTTAACCTATTTGGAGGGTGCCAGGGTGGCATTCATTTGATACATTTCCCATTATAATACTCATGGGAGTAATAACTAATAACAGTATACCCCTTTTAGAGCTTTGAATCTTACCAGACACAGTCTCCTCAAAGCACCGAGTGTTGTCATGGTGGGGATGTGAAAATGTGAACTTTTCCATGGGCAGTCAGCTGGCATGCTGCATCAACTATCAGTCTCTCTGCACCACCTTCATGGAGATTGATGTGTACATGGTACTTAACCTCAATCTGGCCTAGTTATACTTGAATTATTTGCCACATCAAACATACAACACCAAAACCAGACACTATTGAAGGTCAGAGCTTGGTCCTGCAGCAAACTGTACAGAGATAATTTCGTGCTGTCATAAAAAACTTAACTGTGCCAGACACATTTAAGTGCTATAGACCTATAGTCCATTTATGCTTAATCTACAAAATATTTTAAAAACAAAAGGAGTCTAGCTGTATACGTTTTGCACTTCCCAGGATCAAATATAATCCGTCGGACTCTCCATGAGAGACAAATTCAATCATATTTCTGCATATGGGCTCTATATCTAAATTGCTATCTGCTTATACTGAACACAGTGAAAAGCTGAGGTACTCCTAGGAATGAAAAGAAATGTGGTGCAGCTGAAATCCACTCCGTATACGCTATGCATCAAATGCAGATAAAGTTCAGGAGTCAAAGTAGACATCCGAAGCAAAGTCCAATGAAGATCTGCACATGCTAGTATTCATCCAAGTCCAAAAGCAGATATCTAAGTACAAATCCTGGTTCATGCAACCCAACTTCTTCTCAAAGAAACCATGCTCTGCATCCAAGCAGATACAAATTCAGGAGTCAAAGTAGACATATGAAGCAAATTCCAATACAGATTTATTTTTATTTTTTTGGAAAAGGAAGAGCTTTATTATCTCCTCTGGCCCATGCATAAATTCCAATACAGATGTGAACATGCTATAATTCATCCAAGAATTTATCCAAGTACAACTCCTAGTTCACGCAAAGCAACTTCTAGAAAAGCTCCAAAAGTAGAGCTATGGCCAATCAGTTCACAAACCTTCCAAATTTGAAAATCTTAATCAAGTTAGAGAATACGAAGCAAACACAAGAGGAAGAATTCCTAAATAACAAAAGTGATAGGGCCTGTTTGGAATGCAGCAATTCCGCAGGAAGCCGTTCAACTCCCCCTGTAATCCGGGGAAATTCTGGCTGCCAAAAAAGATGCGCTGTTTGTAGGATTCTCCCCCTTCCTTCTACAATTTAGGCTGATTTATGAGGCCACTAATGGCAATCCATCAATACTTCTTTAAAGAATTTCTTCACGAAACCACTGGATTTGAGAAGAAGCTCACTAACAAAGGGAGTTGGTGACTTGGTGCACACATTACATCGACTGAGTTATGAGGCCACTCATGACAATCCATTAGTACTTCTCTCTGTTCCAAAAGAATTTCTCCAGGAAACCACTGGATTTGAGAAGAATCTCACTAAAAGAGGGAGTTGATGCATGCAATATATCTGCGCACTCACGCAGTCACGCTGCATCATCAAAGCTTAAGAAATAACACTTCGCCCTAATCCCTATAATAGTCTATCAACCCTCTTGGTACAAGGACTCGCGCTGCTGCTCCAAGTAAGCCACGCAGTGGAATCCCCCGTCGAGTAAGACTCCCGGAGCAAAATTTGAGCCTACACGGTTTCCCGCAGTGCAAGCTCCCCAAACAAGCAGATTGAAGTATCGATCCGAATTTGAAATGCAAAACTGCGCAACAGCGAGGTGCGTAGAGAGACTTGTTACCAATTCCGAGATCGGAGGGGATGATGGCGATCTCGAGCTGATTGTGCTGGTGCTTCGCCTCCGCCTCCGACGAGTCGCCTGCCGCGACAGCCATCTCCGACCGCCGGTTCGTGTGGTGCGATCGGTTGGGCCAGGGAGAACAGATCTGGGCCTGTTTTGGGTGGAGGAGAGGGGCCTAACTGAGGTGTCTACTCTCGTTCCCGCCCTGTTTGGTGCGCGGATTGGGCCTGTAGGCAGTTGGCCGGGCTGGACTGGCAAATACCAAAATGATCATGTGTGCATTTGACCCTCATCCAGAATCCACATTTAGGTTTTGAAGGAAAAAAAATAAAGACCCGAGCCTTCATTTTTCACAGCAGTTATCAAAATAAGCACGTCACAACAACCACATAATTAGAGAAATCCTGTAGGCATGCAAATATGGACCTCCTGGCTCAACAGTAAACAGCGATGTAGCGTAACCGATGTCTCATACTCATGAGTTGCGCTTCATGCTTTTCTGAAGACTGAACTGCAGAAATCAGAGAGCAACACGTTTCGCACTTGCGCTTCATGCCTTCATGCTCTTGTAAACACGAGACTGTGCCCCATGATATTCTAGAGACCAAATTGCACAAACTGGAAAGCAAGACCTTTAGCAATTGAGTAGCGTGCCGTTGCAAATCATGTCCTTTTTTACTTGTCAATTTTCCTCGTGGTCATATATCAGAGTCTTACAATCAAGCTTATCGAACAAAAATAATTGTAAGAACTAGGAACCACAAGTTTTGTTTCCAGTAACTAGTTCATCATCATAACAGAGTCAACTGCACAACTGTCTCCTTTCTTTCCGGAATGTTTTCAGTTTAAACACCAGAAAGTAGAAACACAAGCACCCAGCTATTCCATCTGCCCCCAAACCAAGACAACAAAAGGGTAAAGAACATCAGCAAAAAAGGGAAAAAACACTGATACATCACGTCCAACACGTCCACATATGCAGGTTAAGCAGCAGTCATCACTCGTCACACAGCTAAGTTGCAACATTCTTGGGAGGGCACGGCGTGGGTAGGGCATCAGGAGACAACAGGTAGGAGATCGAGATCAGCTTCGATCTGTACTTCTCCGCGCCATCGTCGAGATATCCGTTTGCCACAGGGGTGCCCGGCGACTTGACCTTGGGGTTCAGCGGGGAAACTGTGTCCGGAACGGACTGAGAGATTGCGATCAGAGACTGACGAGCAGTTTCCCGAGTGAACTCTGTTGGTGCTGCTCGCGAGGCCATCAAGCGAACTACTGAAGGCTGCATTTCAAGTGAAAAACGAAGGACGTCAGAGGTCAGAATTCTAGAGGCTTACAACATGAAGAAATTTGAAGATAATGTGTACATAACATGGTGAAAAGAATGAGATAATCGAGAGATAACGGCAGATCCACTAGTTCATTTTTCTTCAGGTAAAAAGCGAGATGATCAAGTGACTGAGCTAATTCACTATCTATCTTTCTGCGAGAACAGAATCCCCGAGGCTCTGGCTATCCATCATGGGGACAAAAAGAAGCAGAAATGGAAAAGAAACACCTAAATCTGCAAGTAGTTGTGCTAATTTGTTTACCACTAAGCCACAGCATTAAATAAACATGCCTGGGCTACTGATATTCGTCTTACCGAGTAAACCTCTGTCCATGCTACAGGTTGAGAACCAACCGTTCATCCTGTCAGGTTCATCAAATGAACAGACCTCTAACAACGCTAGAGGTTTATGGACGAACTAACCTCGAATTAACACGGTTGAAACTGTGGTAGAGGGACAGGAAATGGACAGGGACGTCACAAAATTTGTAACTTTTCACTATCAGCCCCTAACGTTGCTAGAAGAACCAACCTCTAGCCTCGTTAGTTCCTTTGATGGACCCCTAACGAAGATAGTGGTTGGTTCTTCCCACAAACCCCAAGGTAGGGAGATTTGATTAGCTTTACTTTATAAGTACCAGGAAATCATGCTTTATTTGACTTACTCATTCGCCAAATGTTCAAGCAATTATGCGTTTCAACACCAACCATTCAGCGAGTAGACCCAGTAATAGCAAAAGGGTTGGACACCTAACTTTGGACCAACAGCATAGCCTAATAATAGCCTTCTAAGCTAGAAAAGATAACACGAGTTTCAGACTTCACAGTCTAACAGAATCCGAGAATCCTCTATCCAAAACACATAGATTCCACAAACCACAGCACAGATCACACCAACCTTCATCGCAAGACAAAGGGAAAAGTGTTATTTCTCGTCGAACTAACATGATCAAGGCTATTAGTATGAGCTTGGTTGTTCCAAGAGATGATCCAGCACACAACGAAACAAGCAGAGATCGCTAATCCCTAAACCATCAACATCTCCCTAACTCGTCTGCACGATTGCACTTTCCCTCCACAGAAATTGTAAACTCAAGCAAGGCATCCCAAGATTTAACACACCAAGAAAGGAAACAAACCACCTACCCAACCAAGAACCCACGGAATCCGGCCTATTCCTAAGAACGGGTCGGAACGCATCATCTAGCAATACGAATCAGACACAGATCAAAGAAACGGAGACACTGAGGAGGGTCTGGGCTTTAGAGAGCTCACCGGGAGATGAGACCTGGGACGGACGGACGGAGACGCGAAGAGAGAGGGAGAGGGGGAGAGAGAGAGAGAGAGAGAGAGAGAGAGAGAGAGAGAGAGATCGTCGCGTTGGTGCAGGAGAGGGAAAGCCGGAGGAGAGCGAGATGGGAGAGACCAATAGTCCAAGACACAATCGTTGACGTTGCGCAATTGGACGGTTCGGGATCGCCTTCCGGTCCATGGACCGGGCTTTGCACCGTCCGGCCTCTTGCTGTCTTAGGCTATGTACAATACAGGATGCTTATAGATCGGTGCTTAAAGAGAGAGAGAATAGTATTGTGTCTTAAAAAAATATATGACTTACAATGCAGAGTGCTTTATATGGGTACTTAAGTTGTTTTCATATTTATGTAGTACCTATTCTGGCACCTGTTATCTCCAATGTAGCGCTGCACATGATCAATGTCTGGTAGTAGCAGTAGTCTTTTTGATCTCTTGATTTTGCTGCTGAGATAGGCACCGGTTGAAATACCTGTCACCTGTGTCACCCGTAAGCACTAGCCTAGTACCGGGAACTAAATTTTGCTTCCGTTGTTCTTTCTAAGCACCTGAGCAAATTAATCTCATAAAAAAACTGAGTTTTTTTCCTGAGACACCTGTCTAAGCTACAGGATCTTACCGGATAGGGATCTGACATGCTGATATCCTAATTGACCACGAGTCACCGGTAGAAGCACGCGCTTAGTTTACGGCATGTGGGGCGCACGTCACCCGACCTCGTGGGTGTAGTAGAACTGTCGGTGAGCTCGTTTCTCTACGTGGGTTTCGAGGCTTGTCGCACCGCGAGACAGACTGCCGCGTCAGTTGCATGGCTGCCGTGTAGGTAAGCGATAGGACGAGTCTAGAAGGATGGCCGTCGTCACCACCTGCGTCACCTTTCCGGTTGCTATTGGATACTGTTTTGCGAGCTGCTCCAGAATTGATATGGGCTTTTTTTTTCCGTTCTCTTTGGAGGAAAGTTTACATGGGATGGGCTGCTGAGTTGGGTTCGGTTAATAGCCTGAGTTTATTTAACCTAATTATTCTTGGCCCATGTATTTTCTCTAGCGGATCTTGGCCCATCTAGTGAGGACAGACTTTAGGTGTGCTGGACAAACAGGTTCCGTACTTCCGTTGTTTGTAACTGAGCTTGTACGTATTAAATAGGTCCATGGTTCCCTCCAGGTCCATGTTAAACTGATAAGCTAGTAGTGCACTCGATCTCAAACAAGAAAAGAAAAGAAACTAGTAGTACACTCAACGCGAAGTTCAACAATCTTTTGAGGGACGGGAGTTGACTGACTGACAGGGGACCCGATCTAGTCTTGCTCCGTTGCCTGATCTGGACCCTAGCTTTATTGCCTGATCTAAGGAAAATGGAGAAAGACGAAAGGTGGAGAAGAATAGGGAAGGAGCTAAATTCGAGCACGAAGATCCACTACGTACGCGTTCGTCCTGTCGGAGAAGATATCTTTCGGACGTAGTTTGCCCAGTCTGATAGCTAGACATATGGAGAGAGAGCAGAATGATGTAGCGCATGAGCTCGCACAACATGTAAAGCGAACGCCTTCAAATGATTGCTCGAGATTATAATAATAATTCTGAGTAATCAATAACGCTCATTTTCCTCGTAAATATTTAAATTAAAAATGTATTGCGAGGATATTATGCTAACAGAATTTTAGTTGGTTCAAAAAATATATAATTTCCGATAATAACTTATTTTTGGCAAAAGCAAAATTTGCAAGGAAATACGAGAGTTCTACCGTGTAATATAAGAAAAAAATAATAGTTATGTACAAGAGAGCCAAAGGCTAAGAGCCCAAGAAGCACGAAAAATGGCATATGTAGCCTTTCTCACGGGTCCAATTATAAATCTAGCCCCCCAAGCCCGCGATAGGCTCGATAGGCGACGCATGTGGCCTGTTGCGGCGCAGGCCCATGAAGCCCACCAATCGCACCTGCCACCCGCGACATGCCATGCAGGCCGCGTGGGCTAGCTATTGCTCCTGCGGCCCGCGACAACAAGCCTGTCACGCCGTGACAACACAAATAATACATTGTTTTGATATTTGGTAGAGAAAATTGGTTAGTCTAATTGGTTTGGAGAGCGAGAGCATGAGCATGAGGAGCTAGGTTCAATTTCTAACTCTAGCAAATTTTTATTCCCCGCCTAATAGATATTAGGCTAGGCGGCAGCACCGTCGCGGGCCCTAGGCGCGACAGGCCTGCTGTCGCGAGCTGTTGGCGCAGTAGCTGGCCCATCGCAGCCTGCGTGACATGTCGCGGGTGGCGGGTGCGATTGCTGGGCTTCACGGGCTGGCTTTGTGACAGGCCACACGTGTCGCTTGTTGGGCCTATCGTAGGGTCAAATCTAGCTTTGCACGGCTTGTGAGGCTAGATTTATTATTGGGCTGATAAGGGAGGCTAAATATGTCAATTTTTTTTCAAGAAGCACAAGAAAAAAAGGGTAGCCAGCCAGGTGGAACGAAGAAAAAAAGACTAGGATGGGACTGAAGGGAAAAAAGCCGCTCTTTGAAAGGCGATGGCTTCCTGCTCGACAGGACATAATTTTGGTTTGTTCACATGTATATTGATATTCACCTATTAGTGCCGCCATTGTTAGTGTACTTCACTATCTCACTGTTCTACAGAGCAGCACATCTGACTGTATGATGTTTTGCCAACATTAAGCGTGCTCAACTGTATTTTATCACCTCCGACAGTAATTCTAACTCACCTGTCTTACATGGATACACGAAGATGTGAAACGAAACGGCATATGTGGTATGGCCCACGACTATGAACAACAGTTGTCACCGCAAAAGTATTACCAATTTGTAGGCCATGTTGACAGGTAGCTTCAAACCACGTTTTGTGCACGAGAATAACTATGATTTAGGCTATATGCTCCCACAGGATACTGAAAATCTTCAAACGTACTCTCTACCCCACAACATCAATGCTTTATTTGCGTCATGTTTTGTCAAACCCATCATGATATTTAATCATTGGTTCGAATATTACGAATTAAACATATTATTTCTTATTCTATCCGTTTTCTGTATACATGTGCTGTTTCTGTCATTATCTGACAAATAGGTAAAAAAGGCTATCAGAAAGAAAAGCAAGGAACAGACCTAACCTTCACATCGCCCTGATATACTGGACTCCATTTATCACGGGAGATTTCTGACCAAGGAATTTGCTGCCAGGAAGTCAACTTTTTGACGTATCTTCAGTTTTTTTACAGGGTCTTAAAGGTGAATTGATGGCGAGTACACTGAATCTGAAACCAGTGGTTGGAAAAAATCGAGCTACGTTCTGCTATAGTTGTATGTGCAGTTTGCACGATGCATGAACGCGCATTATTTTAACCATCGGAATTCTTCAGATGTTCATTGTTCAGTCACAACAACCAAGCATGTCATTTTCTGAGCATAGGAGGAAGCAATCAGCAATCAGTCAATCACAAGAAAAAGCAGCAAAACAGACCTACCGGCACACCTACTCGGATCACTCGCTACTTATCTGGAGAAGGCCTATCTGATCTCTGTATCTGAAGCGCATGGCAGCCACTGAAGCCCTAACGAAGATCAAGGCCATATGACTAGAGACATCAGCTAGTTGGCTGTAGCAATCGGAGTTCAGAAGTACGCATGCCACTTTAGCAGCCTGCAAGACATCCACTTTTCAGCGAGCTATGCTGAAACCACGACGGCTGGCTCATCGTACTCGTACCACTACAGTGCTGCCGTAGACTGCTACCCCTCCTCCTCCTCGTCTGGCGCCCGCCGGCTGCATGTCCTGCGGCGACAGCTCACGCAGTTGCCACACAGTTCCCTGCAGTCCCTCCACTCCGTCCGTTCCGTCGTTGTCGTCGTCCCTCGCCCGTGCGTGAACGCACGGTGGATAAAAGCGCGGGGACGCTACCGGAGGATGGTAGCTAGTGGGGCGCAATCGGAGAGCGACAGGCTTTGCAGATGCAAATGATAGGAACGTCACGTTGGTTTCAGGTGAGAGCCTGAGAGGTAGTGTCATGTCATGTAACCAGACACGTATAAACGGTATAAAGCGCCTGAGGTATGACGAGGAATTAGGTATCTAAGTGTCCGTTTACATCAAGAAACCGGTATGCCTAGGTACGTAGGTTGCTAGCTGTGGCCTGTGGTGAATTACCAGCCGGCGATCTCTCGGGGAGTTGAAGTGACAGATTGGAGGAGGTCGATCTGGAAGATATCAGTGCTGTACTGTATTTCATTTCATTCATCACGAGATGAAGATTAAGTGAAAGGTTGGTTTAAGGTCATTTCGCGCGCATTGTAAAGTCGCTGTCAGACAAATCTAGAGTGCACTTAACCAGCGTACCCTTGGTTTCCTGAAAACGATGCTGCGTGTCATAAATGTCTTTATGCTAAAATAAGAGGCACGCATGGAGTGGAACTCACCAAAAGTGAAGGAACCGGAGGAAAGCAACGATTGAAATGTGCTAATTGGATTGGTTAATTCGAGCAATCTAATTCACTCGTCCGAACGCACTGAGGCAGACCAGACATGGTTTACCTGAAAAATTGCGTGCTGCCTGGCAAATGCAGGCATGTTTGGTAATATTTCTCTTTGTACCAAATCATAGCAGACCTATAAAATGTGGATTTGTGCATGAGAGAAAAGGACAAGAGGATAGCAATGATATGGATGACCTAATTTACAGTATTTTTAAATTACCTTGGTGCATTGGGAAGTTACGCTCCTTTGTCAAACTAGAACAGTGTCTGCGCGGGAATTAGTCATCTTTATTTTTTTATCCGTACGTGTGATATTAACTTAGTATTAATTACACATCAAACTTTATAGTTATCTTTACTTTTTACCCGTACGCGTGATATTAGATCAGTATGGAAAATAAAAGTTCAAATCGTGAGCCGACCTGTACTAAGCCGTCTATTTAGGTACAGTTATGATGATCTATCGGATGTGATCTGTTTAATTATCTTTATGTTTTTAATTATCTTTTTTTACCTGTACGTGTGACATTAGATAAGTACTAATTGCGCGAACGTTTTTAATTATCTTTATTTTTTTTACCAATACGCGTGATACTAGATTAGTACGGGAAATATAAGTTCAAATCACGAGCCGACCTGCTTAATTGTTGTACCGAGCCGTCTATTTAGGTATAGTTATGATGATTTATCGGATGTGATCTGTTTAGGTACAGTTATGAAAAATCTATCGGCTGTGATCTATTTAGGTGTAGATATGAAGATCTATCGGCTATGATTTGTTTAGGTGCAGTTATGAAGATCTATCGGTTGTGATCTATTTAGGTGCAGTTATGAAGATCTATTGGCTGTGATATCTTTAAGTACAGTTATGAAGATCTATCGGTTGTGGTCTAAAGCTGAAATTTTCCTCACAATTGTTAATTATGTTTTAATACTTGCATGTGTGATATTAGATCAGTACTAATTGCGTAGCAAATATTTTTAATTATCTTTATTTTTTACCCGTACGCGTGATATTAGATCAGTACGGAAATAAAAGTTCAAATCACGAGTCGACCTGTACTGAGCTGTTTATTTAGGTACATTTATGAGTCGGCCTACTAGTCATTATATCGAGCCATCTATTTAGGTATAGTTATGATGATCTATCAGATGTGATCTGTTTAAGTACAATTATGAAGATCTATCGGCTGTGATCTATTTAGATGCAGTTATGAAGATCTATTCGGCTATGATCTGTTTAGGTGTAGTTATGAAGATCGATCGGCTGTGATCTGTTTAGGTGCAGTTATGAAGATTTATCGGTTGTGATCTATTTAGGTACAGTTATGAAGATCTATCGGTTGTGGTCTACTAATAATAAAAGGATCCACCAAATTAACGATCGGATGTTTTACTTTTTTGTGAGAATTTCTAGTATTTCTCTATTTTTCTATTGTATTCTGCTTTTAGTATATAATAGATGATATCTAGTCGCTCTCTTTTTCTTTCTTTTTTGTTCGATATCAGACTACATATTATATCGAAATCTCATTTGACTGAGATTTTCTTAAAGCCTGGTTAACCTAGCCTAGCCACTAGATTCGTTTCAGGGTTCGTCTTTTGTTTTGTGTTGACTATAAAAATCTATTTTATCTTTATCTCTTTATTTTTTGACCACCCAAAAGAGATCTGATGGCTCATTTGTCGACTGAGACATTATTAAATCTCCGTCGACTAAGATCTAACCGGACCAATATAACATATCCGTCCTCTGTACTCGCCGAGCACACACAGCCTAGTCTGAGCCACTCGTTTAAGTCTGGATGTACCTGGTCATAGCTCATGAAACACATATAACACAATAACACACCGATATGCCACGCTGCTGATAAAGTGGCAATGATACCCGCACGCACACATCTGACATGTGTTGTCATCATGGCATGTATTCCCCATCATCATATCCAGCTTACCGACAGGAATATTTGGGTACATTCAACGGAACCCCACCCACACACAAAAAGCTCGAACGAATGACAAGGAACACACTGCCACACGCTAAATTACTAACGTTACTTGTGCAGAGGAACGGTAGTTCAGAATTCCTTGAACTATGCAAGCGTCTACAAGAGCAGGACCAGCAAGAAAAAAGCTTCAAGGAAATGGAGCCGATCATTTCTCTGAAAGAAAAGAAGGAGCTGATCCACCGCACATTACGATACCCGACGACACACCTGCTCCCAAAGTGAGGCGCCAGCACAGCACATGTCGAATTAAAAGACGTACGAGCGATCGATCGATAGGTCAGTGAGCAAGTTGCTCAGTACAGGCACACAGGTTTAGCACCTACCCACTGGTACCCACTACCCACTGTTGAGTCCAAGGAGCCGAGACACTAGCTGTGTGTGCTGGTGTACGCGCGGGGCACCGTTTCATGGTTCTCTCATGAGATGAGCAGAACCTGAAATAGTTCGCCCAACGTTTTCGTGTCAGGGCACATCGCCCACGGCCGGCGGCTTTTAGCCCCGCCGTTGTCACTGTCGCGTGAGAGATGCGAATTCGAGAGACACGGCTCTGTGCGCTGCTCGCCACTGCCCTGGAGTCGTAGGGGTGGATGGATGCATGACCGGTCGTGGGGATTGGATGGTCGACGGCGACGTCCTCGTCGGAACAGTCACGGTCGATGGGGCCCGCACGAGCGAGTGGAGGGTGACAGGGGCGGATGCATGGCGGGCCGGCCACGCGTGCGAGCGATAAGCCAACCTGGGGACGGGGTGCGCCGGGGTTCGAGAGGGAGACGTACGTACGCTCTGATATTCTCCCCCGCTTATACGCGCGCGCTGCGGAGAAAAATGGGAGAGAAACACCCAAAAACCCCCGCGTCCCGGCCACCGATACTTGCTACCAGCTGGCTCTTTGCTTTGTGGACGAAACGCTACTAGTTGTTACTGTGCCTGGCGTTTTAGCGTGAAGAGATCTGTGCAAGTGCGTACGTCTTTTGGCCTAACCCCATCAGCCTGTCGCAAAAGGCAAAACGTTTCCCCTTAGTTGATGTTTTATCATCGGCAATATATGTTTTGGCATGCAAAATCATATGATTTTGCGGCTGGTCGAAACGCACGTTTAATTGCATTAGGTAATCGTTCTTACAACAGCTACGGATTTGGTCTTTAAATGCGCCAAAGGTAGCTAGTAACGGGTCGGAGTATTCGCTTTGTAGTATTTGCTTGACGTAATACGCGCCCTTTAGGAACCCAAATGGTCACTACGAGTAACGAACTTTTGTCATTGCCAATGTTCTGCGATCAGATGTTTGGATGGGAGCGTGCAATTCGAAGGTGGCGTCCGGTGAAAGCATACTTGTTCGATACTGGTGGCTAATGCGTAGTTAGTTATTACCTTTTTGTCCATGGGTTAAAAAAGAAGCAGAAAACCTAATTAGTTGCTTCAGACTGGCATTCAGACCTGGCACTTTCTAGTGCAAATTGCTCATTAACAATATAAACATCCTGCAAGTTGAAAAAACTAACACCGGTGTCTCTTGCCTTTGGTCTTAAGCACGACATGTCAGCCACACATTGATTTACTTCCCAAATTACATATTATTGTGTACTGAGAAAATTTTCTCTTTTTTAAAACCAACGTTCCGAGCATAGGTATGTGAAATTTACAATCACAGGCTGCTGTTTTGAAATTCAAAGCAAACCTTTCCACATGCGTATTGTATAGTACATGCATGTTTTTAGCGGGAAGAGAAGATCATGTAGCATGAGTGCAATCGAAACGATGTGGCGGCTTTGGCTCACAGGAGAGGCTAGTAACTAGAACGAAGCAAATTCTACTTTGGCCATGAGCGTAGGCCTGAGCTTGCCCGAACCTAAGTTAGGGTTGGCCTTGGTCAAGGATGACTACTTCACAAGCCCTGGTTACCCGGTCAGCCTTGTACCACTACATTTTAGAGTTTTAACTCTACATCTCTGAATTCCTTAATTTATGGATGACGTCTATGCGGTCAATTCTGACCATGCAAGAGATCAGAGGTAGGAGCCGAAGTAGGAGCCTTGTCGGTGACCTCATAAAAGAGGTTAAGGTGGTTCAAGTTGGGGCGTAGGGGAGAGAGCTACCGGAGGGCTAGCTTCTCCTCTACACCAGGCTTAGAGGGATGCCCAAGGGTCTAATGGACCGGCCATGGAGGCAAACGGGGGAAGCGGGACGGTGAGGTGGCGCGTCAGTGCCGTCGGCCGCAGAGAGGACAACCAGTGGATGGTGTCAGTGGGAGTTCGACACCAGAACACCAAAGTTAAGACGTGATTTGAGGTAGTCATGGATCGGGCGAAGGTAGCTACTGGAGACAAGGACGGCGCAGCCAAAAATGAAGAAGGGAGAAGCGGGAGAAGAGAGCACATGGAGAGGAAAAAAAAGGTTCGGGAGGAGATGGAGCGTGGCGACGTTTCAACCTACGGTCAGAATCGATTGTCAAATACAACCTCTCCTGTATCTCTTGTATACAACATGTCATGAAGAGTGGGCGTTGGTTTACCAAATAGCACGGCTCTGCATTGGAAAAGAAGATATTATGTCAGAGCCTCTGCTTTTCTTGCAACTAGATGCCTAGAGCAGTCGACACATGAGTCCACGAGAAGGGACAGAGATTTGACAACGCATGACGACTACAAATAAGAACAGGAAGGACACCACATCATACTGACGCGCGCGCCTGTGCTCCGATGGCAACCTGATATCACGCACCTGATAGTGGAACCTGTGGAAGAATCCGCGCTGAGCTGTAAAACACGGATCACTGTGAATAATTTGGACGCCAGCTCCTGCACTGTGTTGACTGTTCTCTGATGGCAAGGCAGCAAGCAGGTCGAGCACAGGTCGGGCCAGTATCCGATGCACCGCGACAATGTCCAATGCGCTCGATAAGATCGAGTGGTAACTGGTGGCGCATCGGCAGCCACTGTCGCCGGTTCACGGCTGTCGACGCAACCTCCGACACCGAGCGGCCGAGCAGGGACGCTCACGCTCCCGTCCACACTTATGAACTCATGTTAGTAAATATTCTCTATCTGTAACACACAAATGCTGCATCTGCATTTTGGAAGCTCAGCGGCTCAGCCCATCCGACATCAGATTTTCTTCTCTGCTTCTACTTCCAAGGCCTCCGATATATGCACGCAGGCACCATCTAAGTGTGATCCAGATATCCAATGCTTAAGGCCACCGATGCAGGTACTATTACTAAATCGGTGCCAGGAACGTACATAATTGTTACGATCTAAAGAAAGGTACTTAGTAATTGCAGGAATATTCACTTTGGTTAGCTGTGTCTCTCCATATTGAGATCGAGGGACACGTATAACACCAAGAATTGAGGATGATCTTATTCCCAGTAGGATAATCACTTCGGAACCAATTCCTTGATGATCCACTGGCTAGTAGCTCGTGCTCGGCACATGCTCCATTACTGTTCCGTAGAAACTTCACACCGGCAACACAATTCAGGAGCAAGCAAACAAAGAGTCTCTGACTGCCTTCATTTACTCAAGCAGATGTAGACACTACAATAGAACGAGTTATTCAAGACTTTTTATCACAGGTGGTTTTTTTTATGGTAAAATATATTATAGATGGTTCACACAAGACACCGATGTGAACCGTCTGTGATAAGCAATAAGAGCCATCTCCGATATTGGACAACCATATCATAGGTGGTTTGTCACAAGAACCGTCTACGATTAAGGAGATATCATAGACGGTATTATTTTAAAACGGCACATGATAAGATGCCTATTTATTACCAACTGATAGCTTTCCCCAACCCAAGCCTTGTCTTAAATTCTTAGATGTTACAGCGGCGACGACAGCTTCGACGATTCTATGGTTTGTAGTCCAATTGGTCCAAAATACCGTGGACTTGAGAGAGATATTGCATATCCACTTGTTATAGGTGATCTAGGGTTAGTGATTGGTTCAAAATTTTGCATAATTTTAAAGATCTAACTTGGTGAAGAGAGAAAACATAAATCTAGAGTTCGGTATGAGGCAAAAACTTTTGTTCTTGTTGATCTTAAGGCTATTAATTGGTTGTATTGCACCATATTGAACGTATTGCTAGCTAATTAGGGTGGCACAAAGAGAATTGGAGAGGGTTTAGATATTGCAAAAGAGAGAGATGTAGCATATATTATTAATTTATTATGTTGGATTTGGTTTATCTTGTTCATTATTTAAGTTGTACTTCTCATAAATAAAAATTGGAATTCTTGGTATTTTGTATGCTTTGTAAATAGCAGTTAATCTTGTTAATAAAATAAAATAGTGAGAATATTTAAATAGTCCATATATCAATAAAATAATTAATTAATATTATATTATTAATTTAGTTTTTATTAAGTTGTACTTGTCATAAATAAATTTTGTAATTATTAGTAGCTTGTATGTTTGGTAAATAGCAACCTTGTTAATTAAATAGAATATTGAGAATCTTTAGATGTAATCAAAACCGATATATCAATGACATAATTAATTAATACTGTATTAACTAATTACTCTTGCTAGCTACTTTGTGCCATGCACATATAGTAATCCTCAACATTTAACATGAATATTTGGATGTAGTGGATGAAAATGAGTACAATTAATTTGACGAGATGCTAAGAAAGATGGTGTAACGGTAGAGGAGGAACCAAGGTAGAAGGAAGCTACCTACATATAAGGCGATCATCATGAAAGACTCACATTTGTAGAATGTAGAAGCAAGTTTAGTATGCAATGTATGGATTTCATAATGTCATGTATCATATTTATTTATGTAGATAGGTTGTAATGAGGAAGAAATTAGGGTTTCAGAAAGAATAGGGTTTGCGGTCGTAGGGTTAGGGTTTTGCCCTAATTGGGCAGATGGTACTATAGATAGGCTGTAAACATGCCTACTAGGTTTTCCGAGGTGGCTTCGAGTTGACAAAAATAGATTTAAGTTGATCAACAAAAAGATATGGGAAAAACAGCCCTGCCGCGGAGTTGTCGCGGTAGAGATTTTGGGTTGTTTTTGCTGTCGCAGCAGAGGGTGGCTGCCGTGATATGCCCACATTGCGAGTGGTTATGAGAGAGAATTGTCTGTGATATCACCACATGCAATAACACACACATGCACATGTTCTAGGGTATAAAAAAACGCCAAGTCCCGCGAGCGCTAGCTACGACCATCACCTGAGCCTTCAAGGATGCCAGTAGGCTGTTCATGTACCTCGCCGCCCCTCACTTCCCCTCCGACGACCACATGCTCCTTCTTGCCGATGACCATGCTCTCTTCCTCCCCTCCGACGATCACACGATCCTCCTCTCCTCCGACCGTGGCCTCCTCCCCAAGCCACTGCTTCCTCCTCAAGCCAACCTCGGTCGTTCTTGCCATCACCGTCCTCGGTTGCCCTCGTCGTTGCCGCCCCTCCTCCCCAAGCCTCCAACACGTGTAAGCAGCGTTGTACCAAGCCGTTGTCATCCTCACCGGTGAGCCTAATGGTTGAGACGCTGCCATCTCCCTCTTTGTTTTTTATTATTCCATTAAAATGCATATGAAAATGGACTAAAATGGCTATTGTGATTGTGAAAGTTATTTATTTAAGTTTTATGAAATTTAATTTTTTGATTGTGCACAAAAATGGCTATTGCGATTGTGATTGTGAACATGAAAATGGATATAAAGCTAATTCTATTGCTAATTGATAATTTTTAAGGGCAGCAAGGATTCATGTATTTTTTGCTTTTAATTCTATATTTAGCTATATTGAGCTACGTTGCTAATTGATACTTAGCTAAATAATTGATGTTGTTTCTTAGCTAAATAATTGATATTGATTCTTAGCTAATTTCTTTATTTATATTGATGCTTACCTAACTTATTTATATTGATGCTTAGCTATTTATTTATATCGATACTTGGATCGTTTCTGAATCCATGCTTTGGTTAATACCCTTTTTGAAGATGTCATCCCCTCAAGATCTCTCGCCCTCACCCATCACTTCCGGGAGTTATTCTAATGCCTCGGAGGGCACCAAAATAGTGAGATGTGCTCCAAGAGGACCCACTCAAAGGCCCAAGGGTCGATTCACCATAACAAAAATCGGTCCATCTAGGGCTCACCATAACAGAAATCGGTCTGTCTAGGGCACTGGTCAAGCCGAACGAAAATGCTGCCAAATGGCGAAGTACCTGTGGAATCATCGCATGGACATGGGTGCCCATAACCCTAGAATCTTGGAAGAAGGTTGACAAAGAAACGTGCCAAGTTCTAATGGATGATATACATAGTTCCTTTGTTATCCTACAGAACTTAAGCCCCACGTCAAAAGAGCTGCATTGAAAGTGGCTAACAATGCTTGAAAGGAGTTTAAGTTTAATCTCCAGAAGTACTTTATCTCAAAGGACGAGGAGTCCTTCGCTGTGCACAAATGGATGGATCATGAGATGAGGGCTCAAATTAAGGAGATGAAGGAAACAAAAGAATTTGAGGCCAAAAGCACGGCAACGAAGGCGCTCGCGGCCAAGAACACCCACCATCATAGACTAAGTAGCTACGGGTACACGCTTAAGGTTGAGAAATGGATAAAGGAGGAGCTAGCATGCCGTAATGACCAGCATTGCCATTTCTGAACATAGTTGGATGGGCGCCCAGAATTGGTTGTACGCAAGGCGGAATCTACCTGCCACGTCTTTTGACGCCAACTCCTTCGCAAACCAAGCAACCTAGGAAGTATGTACCAAATTGTAATATGTTGATTAACTACCTAGTTTATAATATATCCATAACCTCATTCCAAAGTTTATTAACTTGTTTGGCACTTTCGGAAAAAACTTTCCACACAACCCTCTCCTTGCGAATTCCAAAGGGAGAATGATATACTATGTGCACATCGGGACCAAGGAGCATCTATGCTGCATAAGGAAAATAGGTGCGTATGCTACCTGGAGAAATTAATTTCCCGAGAACCTGCATCTATACAGGAATAAGAGCATGGCCAGGCCAAGCATGAGGCAAGAGACAGAGCCGCTCTTACAGAAGATCACCAACATAGTGGAAACAAGGGTCAATGGTCATATAAGAGTCCTAGTGCAAATGGTGGCCATGGGCTTGTGAGACGACATTAATTTGCAAACCAGCCTCCCTGCTAACTGAAGTAGCCAAGCCTCTGCAACCAATGTTGACCCTACACGGAACATCACATACAATGTCGATGAGATGCTGGTAAATATATATCTCTTGGTGCTCACTTATAGTACACTTAGTACACTTGCAAGCCATATATAGTTGATTACTCTATTTTGTATCATTTGTTACTACCTGAAGGATATGGCACGGTGCAAGCTATAGTCACACTTCTTGATGACGAGACTTTGGGGGTTGCAACTAGGATGGCCTATCCATCCAACGAAGGTGACCTCATACACCGTGTGCCGATTGCGCGAAGGCACGCAAAAGTCACTATGGATAATGTATATGACGCATGCAAGACCATCAAATTGAAGTTCTCCCGAACGACGGGATCACTAGACTAGGGCAAGCAGAAGGGAAATTTACCTAGTGGCTCAAGAGGGACATAGTCATGGAGGACCAGCGCCTTTGTATCGACATAGTTGAATCACAAGAGCTAGCCCTACCCGTGCTCCCAGAGTCAACTGTTGCACCAAATGAGGCCACCACGGTGGCTACTGTGCCATTGGGAATGACATCATGTGTGCCCAAGCTTCCAACTAAATCCATTCTTCTCCTGCGAAAGCGTCAAAGCTGGCCGCTAAAGAAAGCTATGCGCCAAGTCCAAACCCCCACACCTTTACATTGAGTCAGAATACAAATTAACACCATTGACCGAGTGATACATTCGAGGAGAGCCATTGGTCAAATGCCGGAGAGACTCAAAATACTCGAGCCATATAGCCGTGAGTTGCACGAGTACTACTTGAAAGAGGTCAAGAAGCCGTTGAAAGAATTGAGCACAACTATCAAGGGTGGAGTTCACTAAGGACCATTTTCACTACGATTTCGAGAACTGCCAATTCTTTGTGAACTTTTTGGACTTGTGGGAACTCTACAATCTCGGTACTTAGAAGTATTACTCATCAGATGCTATTCACTATAAGTGTCTACAATCACGGTCTGAATCATCTTATACATACTAATTCCACATATTTATAACTCCTAACTTCTGTATGTGTAGATTAATGATTGAACAATGCAGAAGGAACAAATAAAGGCAGGGTTTCTCGACCCACACGTGGTCTCCGCGCTCAAACAAAATCAAGGCTTTGTGCGAGCACGTGATAAATGCATTGCTTGCTCAACAAGATAATGATTACATAATTCTTCCGTACAACTAGGCGTAAATGCTACACTAGCTAGTTTCTATACTTGTTTATTTGAACTTTATCCGTCAAAATAACTTGGTTCACTAATCATGGCGCCATAAATGTATGTAAGGAGCATTAGATTCTCATTTATTATACCACATGATCCAAGGATCATGTACTTGGATTATTTATTTCAAGCAAACTTTGACATCGAACTATTGAAAAATTCTCAACAAGTAAGCATATTTTTAGCATATATAACTGTACCATTCATTCCATTTGCATTGCAATACCTAAGATAAACTATTTGGATTCACGTAGGGTGTGGAAGAAGTACGACAAGATGGGAGGAAATTATGACATACATTGCTAATTCACGATAAGGACATTAATGTATCCTCCAATACACAATGATACTATATCTTAAATTATACTAATGATGATTTGAAACTAGTAACCAAATTCTATATATTTCTAATGCCACTAATAACAAGGAGGAATAAACATTTATCACTCTGCGTCTGCCACAACATGATTATAACGTTTGACATTCTTGCTATAATTATTTTCATATTTTCTTGATTTATAAACGCATGACTTTAGTATATAACCTAATTGACAACAGAAGGACATCCTAGAGATGACATTGCAAACATCCATCTTGACAAAATACGGGAACTCATCGCAATTTTCCTTATGAGAGAGGTCATCAACAAACATGGCCAATTCCACACCTACGACTTGAAAGAAGGCGAGTTCCCATTAGTTAAGAGATGATAATTTTAAAATTCATGTAATATATATGCATGTGATGTGTGATATGAACTCCTTTGTGTAATTTGAAGTGGATGCCGAGTATATTTTCTGAATTAGTGTGATATGAGCTGTGATGAAATGGATGGATGCGGGGTTTACTTTGTCAATCAATATGATATGTATCAATTTGCTATAAAGGAAAATGATATGTATCAGTTTACTATGAATGAATGTGATATATATGTATGTATGTTACTATTTTATCTTATTTCAGAGGGCATGGCTAGCAAATCCTAAGGCATGTAAAATCTTAAGGCCTGTAAAACCTCATCACTGCGGTTCTATGGCCATAACCCGACTATGATAAGGGGGATATCACACACTTCTATAGCCAAAACCACATGCGATAAGGAGGATATCACATATAGTTTTAAATGAGAACCATCTATGATATGGCCTCATCACAGGCGGTTTGATAACTATCTGTGATGATATGAGGTTATCATATACTGTTATTTATAATCTGTAATGACTTTTTCTATAGCAGCGAGATGTGATTAAATGAAGGAAGGTTGGTTGACCACGGCTAAGCTTTGTTAAGCATACACGGCTACCTAATGTAGAATGCCATACGCTCCCTTTGACACATCTCTCACAGGCACTTCTTGCCACGTTTCGCGGACGAATGGATCGCCTCGCAGAAGGAGAGAACCGAAGAGTGCACAAGAATCGCCACGCTTCACTTGCTGTGTGGCTAAATGTGGATTACTACCAAGCGTTTGTCGTACGCTAATAACCTAACCGACTGAAGCTACCAGGAGCTACTGAGACAGAGCATGTTCAACCACAGCACCCAACTATACAGAGTTTAGTAAAGCGTATAGGATCTACAAAGAACGAGTAGGATTTCTTCCGCGATATAATGGGCTCTGCAAACGGGCCAAAAAAAAAGGAGATGAATACAAAGAGAGACCGTCGTCGTCGAACGTGACATCTCTCGGTGATGCATCTACCTAAGATACCTGCACTAGTGACATCATGTGAGCATGACACGCACACTAGCTCCTCGCCTCCTTTTGGCCTGCACGTCAGCTGTAAGCCATCCTACCCAGCAACTCCCTGAGCCCTATAAATCGCGCCAACTCCTCCCCTCATATAAAACATTCTCCCATTCCATATGCCTGCTCACCCTCCTCGCAGTAGCCTCTCAGATTCTCTCGCTGCATAATCGACAGAGGCGACTGGTGAGGAGAGCGAGGAAGTAAGAAATGGTTAGCACCTGCTCTAACTCTAGCTCTGGCTCGTTTTGACAGTAGCATGGTGCAAGTCTGCAACGTTCTGTTATTCTTTCCCTGTGGCTGTAGCCAAGATCCAGTTTTGTCTTTCCTTTCATCTTTAAGAATCGTTTGGCAAAACTAACAGTATATACGTAACTTGATGGTTGCAGGCTGCCAACGACGACGGACATGAAGATGAGAGTGATCGTCATGGAAGGCGAGGAGAGGAGCGCTGCTAAGGAGAAGCTCTGCGAGTACACCCTCGACGGCTCCGTCGACATCAGGACAGCCGGCGGTGAAGGGCAAGTCCGGCGGATGGCTGGCCGGAGGCCTTATTCTGGTAATTAATCTGCTGATCAATGATCATCGTCTCCTTCCACTCAAAAAGCTTTAGCAAAAGGAAAAGAAATGATTGATGACCGGGCTTTTCCCAGTTAACGTTACAGTGCTGTAGTGCGAGTCGATCTGAACTCTGAAGTGACGGCGCGCCTTAAAGTGGAGTGTAGACACCCCGGTCTTTTTGCGGAATTCTGCATGTGAGGTGACATCGGCCATGCAACGCCCAGAACTGCGGGTTCCTTGTCACGGGGAGGCTCCTTGCCCGCATAACTAATGCCAAATTAGGGTCTCAACGAGACGGCAGACATCGCATCCATGATCTAGCAACCAAAAGTAGCGATCGATCGAATCGATCTGTAGCGGCCAGAATAACGTTTTTATTGGAATTAAAGTACGTGATGTGCTTTGGTTGATCAGTCAGTTCTACCTACGTTGCTTTCAGGGGAAGTGTCGAAAAGGCGATTTCTTGCTTGTCGCTTTTGTGAGCACTGTGTATCGGCGTATGCGTGTTGATGTGCTATTAGCCATTAGAATTTTTGAACTGACTTGCCGGTGGTGATTTTTTTTCCCCTGCAGCGAACCAGGGCCTGGCGACGCTGGCGTTCTTCGGCGTGAACGTGAACCTGGTGCTGTTCCTGACGAGGGTGGTGCAGCAGAGCAACGGTGACGCCGCCAACAACGTAAGCAAGTGGACCGGCACGGTGTACATGTTCTCCCTCATCGGCGCCTTCCTCAGCGACTCCTACTGGGGCCGCTACAAGACCTGCGCCATATTCCAGGCCATCTTTGTCCTCGTAAGTACTATCACACCTACATCCGTCCATCCATCTTCACGTCTAGCTTGGCGCAATAGGCATGCCTCAGTTTCTGCAACCAATGGCTACGCATACGTGTAGGGAAAAAAACACGTCGTATCTCTGCTAGCAATCTCCGTGCTAGCTAGCGATCGCGCTCACATGATCTCGCGAGTAAGTGACGCTATGCGTTCGGACAGAAATTGTGTACGCGGAACACTGTTGTAGATAGGTGACCGTGTCTCCAAAGTACTGAGGTTTTGTACTAGTTTGTAGTTTGTACACACTAACCATTTTGTCCGTGTATGCAAAAGTTGAACTGAAGAGGACGGTCCTGTGAGTCGTACATACACACAGTGAGAACAATCGATCGATGGACACAGACAGATCACCCTCGCGATGCACACGGCTGACATATACGTCTTTGGCTGTTGCAGGGCCTCGCGCTGCTGTCGCTTTCCTCGCGGCTATACCTGATCAGGCCTGTCGGGTGCGGCACCGAGCACACGCCCTGCGAGCCGCACTCCGGCATGGAGATGGGGATCTTCTACATCGCGCTGTACATGATCGCGTTCGGCAACGGCGGGTACCAGCCCAACATCGCTACCTTCGGCGCCGACCAGTTCGACGAGGAGGACCCGGCCGAGGCGCACTCCAAGGTCTCCTTCTCAGCTACTTCTACCTGGCCCTCAACCTGGGCTCGCTCTTCTCCAACACCTTCTTGAGCTACATCGAGGACAAGGGCAACTGGGCGCTGGGATTCTGGGCCTCCACCGCGGCCGCGGCCACCGCCTTGCTGCTGTTCCTGAGCGGGACGCCCCAGTACCGGCACTCCCAGCCCTGCGGCAACCCGATCGGCAGCATCTGCCGAGTCGCGTCCGCCGCTTGCAGGAACTGGAAGGCCGGCGTTTCGCCCGACGTGGAGATCCTCTACGAGGGCGACGAGAAGGCGGATTCCGGTGGAAGGAAGCTCGTGCACACAGAAGGCTTCAGGTACATTAATTTCTAGCTCTGTGTCAATTCAGGACGTGTATTAATTCATGTAAACTGATCGGAGAGCGCACCAAAATTTTGCCATATACGCAGGTTCTTGGACCGCGCGGCACTCATCGGCACCAACTCTAACTCCAAGCTCGGCGCCTGCACCCAACCGCGCGACAAGCGGAAGCTGTGCACGGTGACGCAGGTGGAGCAAGTGAAGAGCATCCTGCGGCTCCTCCCCATCTGGCTCTGCACCATCCTCTACTCCGTCGTCTTCACCCAGATGGCATCGCTCTTCGTCGTGCAGGGAGCCGCGATGCGCCGAAATACAATGTTCGCCGGCTTCTCCGTCCCGCCCTCCAGCATGTCGGCCTTCGACATCCTCACCGTCGCGACCACCATCTTCCTGTACCGCCGGGCCATCTGCCCGTTCATGTCACGGCTCACCGGGCGCCGGACCGGCCCCACCGAGCTGCAAAGGATGGGCCTTGGGCTGGTCCTCGGCGCGATGGCCATGGCCACCGCCGGAACGGTTGAGCACTTCAGGAAGGCCAGCGCCACCACCGCGAATAGCAGCGACCTGCACATAATTTGGCAGGTGCCGCAGTACGCGCTGATCGGCGTGTCGGAGGTGATGATGTACGTAGGCCAGCTCGAGTTCTTCAACGGGGAGATGCCCGACGGGTTCAAGAGCTTCGGGAGCGCGCTGTGCATGATGTCCATGTCGCTCGGCAACTACTTCAGCGACGTCATCGTGAGCGCGGTGACCAGGGCCACCGCCGTGCACGGGCGGCCCGGCTGGATCCCCGCCGACTTGAACGAGGGCCACCTCAACAAGTTCTACTTCCTGCTCGCCATACTGGCCGTCGCAGACTTCGCGGTGTACCTCGTGTTCGCAAGCCGCTACAGGAGGACCGGAAAGATGGATGGAAGGAGCGACGAGGAGGAGGAGGTGATCACCGGCCAGGTGGCGTCGCCGGTGTACGCATGAGCGTGACTCGGTCTGTCTCGATGGCCTGGTGTCGTGGTTCTTGAGATGGAGACTTTATGAGCATTGTTTCAGCGCGACGTACGAGTCTTTCGTTGATGATAGGACATGCATGAGACGGTGGCTGGTAGGACTAAAGAATAAGCTGCTACATGTATACGACTACTCTGTCATGTACGCCTATGTCTATGTGTTTATTGTTTACATTTTGGCAAATGTGATGAGAGACGGCTGTTACTGACAACTCATGTTCTGTGTATTGTTGACTAGTAGAATAACTGCTACCACAACATTTGTGGGCACTGGCTTGTTTTCAGTTCAGAGCAGTTTTTGAGCTGTCACTGTTTACAACACGTTGAAATGAAGTCACAGAATGGCAGAAAAAATTGCCATCTACTCAATTGCAACTTTCATCCAAAGATATGATGCCCTGGATTTCGAAAAGACGTGGAAAAAAAAGTCCGGCTAAGCCTTAGTCGAATGAACTTTAAATTTTGTCAAATCTCAGTGGATGGGTGAGCCACTGGATCTCTACTGCGAGATGACGGAAAAGATTTGCGTGTGAAAGGAGAAGCCTTGCTAATGATTAGATTCAGCATTACAGTCGGAGTTAAGCAACTCCCGTATACATAGTGGAGCTGACAGACGCCACACCGCCGAATGGCAATTTCTCCTCGCCATATGAGCTAGCTCATGGGCAACCCGATTACTCGCCCTCGTTATCTTCCGCACGAGAACTTGAGGAAGTAAGGATAGCAAACCTCTTGCCTCCCGGTGAAGATCACGCAGACCCGAGCGATCCTCCGCTGATGACTTGAGAGTAGAACTCACTTCCAGGCAATCAGACTCAACAACTAGCGGCATATTGATCCATTCAACGGCTAGGCGTAGACCCTCAATAGCAGCTAGCATTTCCGCCTCGGCCGGCGTAGAACAACACCGTATATGTCGCCAGGTCGATAGCAACACTTGACCTCTGCAGTCCCGAATGATCACGCCTACGCCTGACTGCCGGTTAGCTTCAATAAAGCTGGCATCGACATTTAATTTTGCCCAATTCTCAGGAGGGGGCGACCAAGGCTTTGGCATCCGCAGCATTTCAGAGGTCGACAGAGAACTATCTGACGTAACCATTTTCCCTTTTTCATCCATGGGAGATGAATCAGCAGATAACAATAGCCAGTAGTTTGTTAGAAAACTTACCGATGCGGAGACCAAAGCCACTCCGTCGGCATGAACTGCATCATTGCGGAGATACCAGGCACGCCATAGGAGCAAAAGGATCCTACCCCTCTCATTGGCGCTGACGTTACAGAGAAGCGACAGCAACCATTCCGGTCCCGTGTTCGACCATAGGAACTCTGGTGGCAAATTCCAGTTCCTACGCATCTCAGCACGCAAAGCTTTGACCTTTGTGCACCCAGCCACGGCATGGAAACCATCTTCCATCTCATACCCACAAACCTGGCAGAGAGGATCTGGAGAAAGCTTTCGTCGCCATCGATTACTCTGAGTGGCTAGGCCCTCAAGAGCAAGCCGCCACCCAAACACCTTAACTTTTTGTGGGACAGGTGCCTTCCAGATTGTATTCCAAATGGTCCGCCCGTCGCGGCCAGAGCTTCCTTCACTTGGGCAGAGGGTCGTGATTCGCGGTGACAGAGCCAGTCGATACGCGCCTCGGACAGAGAACATCCCATTCTTTTCGCCGTGCCAAGCGACGAAATCATCCTCCGGCCGGGATGGCAATCGAATGCTCAATATGATTTCAGCATCATGAGGCAGGAACGTTTGGCGGATTAACGATTCATCCATGAACCATCAAATTTGATCAGCTGACTAACCCATTTCAACCTGGAATGCGTGCGGATCGGAGTGACCTTCATATTAGCGACCCGAGGGAGCCAGTTATCCCGCCAGATGCGAATCTTGGTGCCGGAGCGCACGCGCCAAATAATGCCCCGCTTGAGCAACTCAAGACCATGGACAATACCCTGCCAGGATGGGGAGCAGCACGAAGGAAAAACCGCGTCCAAAATATTACCGGAAGGGAAGTATCGGGCTTTCAGCACACGCGCACACAGGCTTTCAGGGAATTGCACAAGACGCCAGGCTTGGCGAGCTAACAACGCCTGGTTAAATAAGGCTAGATCACGAAAACCCATACCTCCAAAAGTTTTAGGCAGTTTGAGCTTGTCCCAGGCCACCTAGTGTACTTTCCTGTGATTAAACTTATCACCCCACCAAAACGATCGGATTAGACGTTCCAAGTCTTCACATAAACCAGAAGAGAATCTGAACACTCCCATAGCATATGTCGGCAACGCCTGAAGAACAGACTTGATAAGAACTTCTTTGCCGCCACTAGATAAATACTTCTCAGCCCAATCGGAGAGACGCTTGGAAAATCTTTCCTTCAAAGTTTTAAACTGCCCCTCCTTCACACCACCGTCGGGAGTCGGAAGGCCCAAATATTTATCATCAAAATCGTCCCTGTCAACACCCAGCTCCTGCCGCACTTCAATCTGGTCCACAGCTGAGCAACCCGTTCCAAAAGAAAGAGAACACTTACTCGCACTGATCTGCTGTCCTGTCACTTTTTCATAGCTGTTCAAAATCAGCTTGACCTCCCGAGCTTGGTCCTTATTACCTTTGAAGAACAATAAACTGTCGTCCGCAAACAACAAGTGGGAGATACCCGGGGCGTGCCGAGTGATCTTCAATTCATGGATTCTTCTGTCCGCAATTGCCTTGTCCAACAAACAAGAAAGGCCGTCAGCAATGAAAAGAAAGAGGTACGGAGACAGGGGGTCACCTTGCCTCAGGCCTCGCGAGGGACAGAACGGTGCATATAGGTTTCCATTAAAACACACAGAATAGCGGACCGAAGTAACACAGGCCATAATCCACTGAACCTAGGTGTTGTGGAAGCCAAGCTTCGCCAAAATTTCTTGCAGAGCCCTCCAATCAACTCTGTCATATGCTTTTGCCAAATCAAGCTTGTAGGCACAAAACAAGGATCTATCTCCTTGACTCTTCCGGATGGTATTGAGACATTCAAACGCTATGAAAGCATTATCTGAAATCATCCTACCGGGAATGAATGCACTTTGAGCAGGGGAAATCACCTCATGGAGCATAGGCCGGATCCGGTTCACTAAGCATTTGGGCACCACCTTGTAAATAACATTGCAGAGGCTGATGGGCCTGAAGTCCTTTAACGTCTCTGAGTTTTTTTTCTTCGAAATGAGCACAATTACTGCGTCGTTTACCCCTACCGGCATCACTTTGTCACGGAAGAATGACTGCACCGCTTTAATAATATGAAGCTTGAGCAGCTCCCAGTTCCGTTGGAAAAAAACGCGCCGGAAAACCATCCGGTCATGGTGCCTTAGATGGACCAATTTGGAACATGGCGTCAGAGATTTCGTCGTCCGAGAAGTCCTTACACAATTCTGAATTCATGGCAGTGTTAATCTTCGGGCGAATTAGGCTTATTAATTCCTCAGCATTTACGTCATTGTCTCTCAGGTAGAGAGCCTAGAAGAAATGTAAAGCTAAAGACTCCATCTCCTTTGTGTCAACCACAGCCCGTCCATCAGGAGCACTAAGCTTGACAATATTATTCTTCTTTGAACGCCAGGCAGCTTTGCGGTGGAAGAAGCTTGTGTTCCTATCACCTTCTTTTAACCAGCTAATGCGAGACCTCTGCATCCACATCATTTCCTCCTTGTGCAGCAATTCATCCATTTCACGTTCCAGCTTTTGACATTCAGCAAAGTTCAAACATCGCCTTTGTTCAGCAAGCGAAACACGCAGGCAGGAAAGTCTTTTGGATATGGACCCAATACGAGTCGCACTCCAATCTTGCAGGGAACGCATAACACCACTCAACCCTGCACGGACATCACCCAGATCACACATGGGCCCGCTCTTATCCTAGGCCGACTGAACTACACCCGGAAGCTCCTGCTTTCTTTCCCAGAAGATTTCATATCGAGCGCTGATTACTTTTTTCCGACCCCCAGACGCCCTGAATAGCTGCAGCAGCAAAGGACAATGGTCCGATCTGGACGAAACCAGGTGGCGAAGAGTTGCCGCCGGGAACAGAGAAGACCATTCTCTCGTAGCCGTAGCCCTGTCCAGCCGAACTCTAACATTTATGCCCCCAGACTGCTTATTGCTAAATGTCCAAGCTGCCCCCAAAAACCCGATGTCAAAAAGATTACAGAATGATAAAGCTTCCCGAAACTCCCGCATTTGGCCTTCGAAACACCGAGATTGAGAGAAATGCTCACTCTGCCACATGGCTTCATTGAAGTCCCCAATCATCATCCACGGAGCAGCATGATTATCTCTAATTCACCGCATTAAAGTCCACATCAGGTGTCTATCTTGGCAGACTGGCTCACCATACACAAACGTCCCCCTCCACACTGGACCCAAACCATCCTCAAGAACCACATCAATATGCCGATTATTGAAAGAAAGCAGCCGGGCGGAAACATCCTCATCCCAAAAAAGAGCTAGACCCCCACCTTTACCACGGCCATCCACAGCAAAACAATTACGCATACCCAGTCTGTATCGCAAATTATGAACAAACTTCCCTTCCTTACGAGTTTCCGAGAGAAACACCATCTTGGGCCTGTACGTCTGCACTAAGCAGACGAGTTCACGAACTGTCCGGGGGCGCCCTACCCCCCGGCAGTTCCAGCATAGAAGACTCATTGTGTCCGGCGGTCCTCCTGGCAGGAGGCCGCCGATACTGCCGTGATTGACGGGTTGAAAGACATAGCCTCGCTCTTTTTTAGCCGTTTCTTGTCCTACGACTTCGTATCGTCTTCACGAACAAGGGTATCTTGAGGAGAAACAATCAGAGCATCCCTAGCGGCAAGAGTGGAACTTTGAGGAGAAAAGCCCACCTCCTCAAGGTGCCGAGGCAGATCATAATTTTGCACTTTATGTATGTCATTAAATGTAAGTCTTTTCCGGCCAGCCGGGCCACCATCAATCTGAACTGTAGGCTTTGTTTTCATGTGGTTAGAAACCTTCTCAAACTCAGTCTCCTTACCAGAGTGCCAGGAATCACGAGTTTGGGAAGCAGATTTTTCTGATGGAATGCCCTCCGAGCTCGACCAGACCGCGTTTGCAGTGCGCCGGCTATCAGCAGAGCCACCTCGACCGCGACCATACCCCTGTTCAGCTAATATCCAGTCTCCCCATTGAAAATCCTTCTCCTGATGAACTCCCTTTCCATGTTCCATATGCTCATGCCCCATCAGTCCACACACGGCACAGAAGCGGGGGATCTTCTCATACTTAACACGGAAGAAAGCCTTCTTTTTATCTTTAGTAATTGATACAAAACGTGTCAAGGGTTTACGGACATCCAGGCGCACTCTAATTCTGATGAAATCTCCCTCACCACGAGGATTTAGCTCACCTTTTGCACCAGACCAACACGCCCAACAAGAGATCTTACCAGCGCTTCCTTGCGGGAACCCACAGGAAGCTGATGAATTGAATCCACGCCAGTAGTCGAACAAGTTCCGCTTCCTCTGTTTTAGTGTAACCATCATATGGTTCTATCAGCACACCATAGCCCGAAAGAGCCAAGGGCGTCCTCTGTTACCCGCCGCCAATCTCCGAGACAATTCATCTTCAACAAAAAGAGATTTTCGCCACAAGATTGACCTCCACTCCTTGCGCTAGGCTCCAGGCTATACACATGCTATCCACAAAAGCTCTTCGGCTGAATGGCTTAGTAGTATGGACTTTCGCAATTGCCAGCCACTCTAGCTCCGCACCATCCGTATCAGCTTCTTCCTCAAAAACCAGATCATCGACCTCCTCCTCCTGCAAATCAAGACGTTCCAGCAAACGTATCTAAGTTCATGTTGTTCGATTCCACCGAAGAGGTTGATCCCTGAGCGTTGCCCGATCGAAAATCCTCCATGACGGAGAACTCGATCGCAAGGCATAACAAACGACCAGGCCAGCACCAGACGGAGAGAAACGCTATACCACCCTGCTAAGAATCGCCGCACGGGAGACAACAAATCCTAGATGGGAACCGCCGCGAACTCACGCCAGAGATGGACTCCGGATGAGGAGAGAAAAACCCTAGCCGCTGTCTCTATTTAAGAGCAAGAGTCGGTTGAGGGGATTTTTTGTTTTTGACGGAAAAGAATTTTAAACCCGGAAGAAATTAAAACTAATAATTTTAAGACTAACTAGCACGGTGTCCCGTGCAATCTTTACTTTTTTACCTATATGCACAATATTAGATCAGTACAGGAAATAAAAGTTCAAACGCGAATCGGCCTGGTAGTCGTTGTACAGAGCCGTCTATTTACACTACTACAAAAAAGTCATTCTGGACCCTACCATCACTGATGAGTAAAAAATATCCGTCAGTGATGAAAAACCATCAGTGACGGGTTTTGATGAAAACATCATCACTGACGGGCAAAATAAATACGCGTCAGTGATGTCGAGCATATCACTGACAGGTAATAAAAAGACTCGTCGGTGATGTGAATCCTGCCAACTTCAAAATTTCAAAACCCGAAATTTTGCCATCACGGACGGGTAGTTTTCTGACCCGTCAGTGATGTGTGGACGGGTAATAAAAAGATCCGTCCGTGATGTGAATCCCGTCAACTCCGAAATTTTAAAACCCGAAATTTTGTCATCACGGACGGGTAGTTTTCTGACCCGTCAGTGATGTGTGGAACTCATCACTGACGGGTTAAAAAGAGACCCGTCCGTGATGTGAGTCCTGCCAACTCCGAAAGTTCAAAATCTAAAATTTTGTCATCATGGACGGGTAGTTTTCTGACCCGTTAGTGATGTGTGGAACTCATCACTGACGGGTTAAAAAGAGACCCGTCCGTGATGTGAATCCCGCCAACTCCAAAATTTCAAAACCCGAATTTTGTCATCACGAACGGGTAGTTTTCTGAACCGTCAGTGTGGGTTAAAAAGAGGCCGTCCGTGATGTGAATCCCGCCAACTCCGAAATTTCAAAAACCCAAAATTTTAGAATCCCGCAGGGTATATAATTCACCTCAGTGCCCCTCAGTGCAGATCCAAATCCAAATTTTTTTCATTCTCCCTTTCACCCTCCTCTCCTTCCTTCCACCCTTCTCCTCCTCTTCTCCTCTCCTCTCATCCTAGCTTCCTGTCCAAATCGGTCACAAGGGAGCATATCCTCTTCACGTCACCATCCCCGTAGCAACATGGTGGAGCTTACATGGGAGTTTCAGTTGGATTCGAGGTAAGAAAGATCCTCCCGAGTCTTAATTTCTACTAGTGCCTAAATTTTTATTTTTAAAATTTTTCTCGTATTTTTTAGCAGCTCTACTCCCTCACGGTTCGGAATCCACAAAAATTACTGCATTTGGAGCTCGGGAAGAAGTTCAACGGAGTGTTTGGTAACGGCAATTATTCGTTCGGGGCAAAAGTTAGTTTTAGTGGCGAATTTGGATGTGAATTTTTTAAATTTTTCTCGTATTTTTTCTAGCAGCTCTACTCCCTCACGATTCAGAATCTGCAAAGATTACTGCATTTGGAGCTCGGGAAGAAGTTCAGCGGAGGGTCGGAAGAGGCAATGTTTCGTTCGGAGGGGAAAAGTCAATCTTAGAGGCCGAATTTGGAGGTGAAAAATTGTACAAGTCTAAAGATGAGTAGATTTTTTAGATGCGCCTCGTCGATACGGTCATTTTGAGTGGTCGTGGACCCAAAATGGACACTGTATGCAAAAGTTATAGCTGTTTTACTGAAACCCTACCCGGTAGTGCTCGGGTAGGACTTTTTTTTACGCCTCTGAAAAACTTCATCACTGACGGGTTAAATATTTACCCGTCCGTGATGACTCTCATCACTGACGGGTAAATTACCCGTCACTGATAATACGAGTCATTACTGACCTTTAGTTGCTGACGGGCCAAAAACCCGTCACCGATGTGGGTTGTGGGTTTTTGTCCTGTCAGTATTGACATGTTCTGTAGTAGTGTTAGGTATAATTATGATGATCTATCGGATGTGATCTGTTAATTATCTTTATTGTTTTACCTATACGCGTAATATTAGATCAGTACTAATTGCGTGGAAAATATTTTTAGTCATTTTTCAACTATATGTGTGATATCACACTACTACTAATTGCACATTAAATATTTTTAATTATTTTTACTTTTTACCATACGCATGATATTAGATCAGTACGGAAAATAAAAGTTCAAATCGCGAGCCAGCCTGATGTTAGATCAGTACATGAAATA
This sequence comes from Stipa capillata, assembly GCA_019208055.1. Classification (NCBI taxonomy): domain Eukaryota; kingdom Viridiplantae; phylum Streptophyta; class Magnoliopsida; order Poales; family Poaceae; genus Stipa; species Stipa capillata. The sequence goes on along the minus strand of JAGXJF010005252.1, from coordinate 194,160 downwards.
AAAGTTGTACCAAACCAACTATTTAGGTACAGTTATAATGATCTATCGGATGTGATTTGTTTAGGTACAGTTATGAAGATCTAACGGTCGTGATCTGTTTAGGTACAGTTATGAAGATCTATCGGCTATGATCTGTTTAGGTGCAGTATGAGCTGTGATCTGTTTAGGTGCAGTTATGAAGATCTGTCGGCTATGATATGTTTAGATGCAGTTATGAAGATTTATTGGCTATTATCTGTTTAGGTATAATTATGAAGATCTATCGATTATGGTTTACTAATAATGAAAAGGTCCACCTGATTAACAGTCGGAGTTTTATTTTTTTATAAGAATTTTTATTATTTTTTATATTTTTTTATTATATTTTGCTTTTAGTATATAGCTGTAGATTTGATGGCTTCGACTAATACTGGACCAAAAAAAAGGCCTTGGAGCACTGGCTCCGCAATTTTCTCCCTGGCCGGATGGTGATAAGGCAGCCTCCGGCTAGATCCCCACTCCTCCCGTTCGTTGTTCGGCCTCTCCCGACGCTCCCATGGCCGCCGTCTACTCCACCACCGCCACCCTCCCCTCTCGCTCCTCTCTCCGGCCGTCGCCCCTCTCGTGGTCCGCCTCCATCACCCACTCCCGCGTCCCCGCGCCGCCTCGCCTCTCGCTCCCGCCGCCACCCGCCGCCAACCGGCGGTCCCTGGTGGTGCACGCGGCGTGGACGCGGCGGTCGCGCGGCGAGCTGGAGAAGAGCCCGAACCGCAAGTCGTGGAAGCAGCGCACGGACATGTACATGCGCCCGTTTCTGCTCAACGTCTTCTTCTCCAAGCGTTTCGTCCACGCCAAGGTCATGCACAGGGGCACCAGCAAGGTCATCTCCGTCGCCACCACCAACGCCAAGGAGCTCAGGAACACGCTGCCGTCCCTCGTCGACGACGGACGCCTGCAGGACCATCGGCCACCTCATCGCCGAGAGGTCCATGGACGCCGACGTCTTCGCCATGGCATACGAGCCCAAGAAGAATGAGAGGGTTGAGGGGAAGCTCGGAATCATCATCGACACCATTAAGGAGCACGGTATCATCTTTGTCTAGGCAAGTTCCAGGGTAGGAGCAGAGACACCTGTTGTGTTGTACTTCGATAGTTCGATCCATGTATCGTTTTTTGTTCAGCTTATCGTAAATTGATAATGCTCTAGTAGTAGTTTCTTGTCCTTTTTGCCTTTCCATATTGGTATTGCAATGCTGTTTTACTTGTAAAATTTCTTAGGATTTTCTTTGTTAGATCGTCCAACGAGTAGTCCTACTGGAATTATCCATTCATAACACTCACAAAACCTAGTTGACTAAATGCAACCGTTGCAGGACCAGAGATTTTCCGGATCACCTTACACCTTTTTTCAGCTCAGAAGTCTGGAGCTATCCAATTTTGTCCTAGACTCGTATCAAATGTAGAAATGGGCAGTTCATAATCTTAATGGAAGTATAAGAATTGAGGATCTAGGAGTTCAACTCAATGGAGCTTACTGCGCTAATGACTTTTATGAGCAAGTTGTTGATCTGAAATATTTAAGAACAAATATCTTGAGAAAAAATAATTCAGGGACCAGTCTGATCATTTGACTCAAATTCTTAACAAACTGCTCAAAGTGCGTTATGCTTGACTACATATCAGTATTCAGTACGTCAAGATTTACTATGCGATGTTTGTTACTGATACTGTACACAAGTATAAGAAACATGTGTGTTTGCAAGGAAATTAGAGCTGCGCACGAGTCATGGCTCCGTAAGGTATATAGCTTTTGAGTTTTGTTGATTATCAGGTAATTGATGAATGACTTCCAGGCGCTGTGTTGTTCATGGTCTTCAAATAATAACTGAATCATTCCACCAGATGTTGAGATGTTTATTGTATTCTAGCTATGTTCATCTGTCGGTTAGCTGAAGTGTTTTCTCTCGTGTTGTTCATCAAAATTATGTCTGAAAACTGGAAGAAAGCTGGTGATTGGTGCAACAACTTGGCGAGGGCAATGGTATTAAGACCTCACAATGGTGGTACTTTTCGCTACCTACAGTTTATCCTTGCACTCCAAAAGTTGAGAGTTTATTTCTGTTATATCTCTTGACTCTGTGTTTTAATATCATTCTACCGAGTTGAAGTGTTTTCTCGGTGACAAGCGATGGCAATCCATCTACCATAAAGTGCACGCCATTGTTTCATGCTGATCGTACTAGAAATTATACTTTTTTCTGGACAAGTTGCCTCAGTTGGTAAATGCTATTGCTATTCACACCCTTCAGTGGTTTTGAAACTACGCTCCTTTCCTAATTTCAGTATTATCTTGTCATACTTGCAGTGCAGAGACACCATTCCTGATATGGAGCCTTCCTGCATGAATTCACAAATGAAACTTTCCTTCCCAGGTTTTCTTTATCCATAGAACATTAAGTAATTTAACAGAACGAACTAGTCAGTGTTGAGGTAATTGGCCATCATGTCAGGTATTGCGCGAACAGGAAGTTGTTCGCCTTTCCGGCTGTTCATATGTTCCTCCAAGGCATAGTTGCTTGCTGTCCGGCTCCGCGTCTTAAGGGATTAATTAAGCCTATAACAGCGAGAATCACAGGTTCATGTTAGTATACATTAACTAGAGAAAATGAGCTGGTGCAGTATGACAGATCGCCGTGCTAGTGGTCAACATGAACAAATCTCTCAGTGCCCTAGTCTCCTGGCCCATGTTGCTGTTGAAAGCTGCTCACTGCTAGCTTCTGTGAACTTTGCAGCCTCAGCACATGAGGCTGCCACCAATGCTGCTGCAGACACAATGCAGCTTGCATCTTCTTATCATCGTCTTTCCCCAACTAATCATGACAATGCTGTTCGACTTGGTTGACTCAAAGTTGCCATTAATCCCTGCAACTACTGTAGCAAGTCTTGCAACTGAGGGAGATGCATGCATCTTGGTTGCTGGAGTCTTATGTCCTCTCTCTTCCTTCTACATCTCCTCTGTACTATGTTAGTACTAGTTGAACTTTCAACCATTCTATCATGAGCACCACAATCGTCTGGATGACATGACATATGTCAATTGCAAGTGTAAAAGCATGCATTAGCTTTGTAAAGCATTCTCTAAACGGATAAGCCTTAAGAATGGTTTTTCCAAGTTTCCCTATGGATGATCTTTTGTGTAAGCTGCTAGTACTGTCACCTGATTCTCCAGCAGTATACCTTCATTGTACTTAACAGCCTTCTGTTGACTAAGGAAGCTATTATTAATTAAAACTAGTTGTTCTTCTACGTTGTGTTTTTTACATTATATAGGAGATGATGCTAACGGTAAAAGTGTCAATTTTTTAAAGGGGATAGGGTTGCTAAACTAGCGATTTCTGCATGTAGTTGGAATGTGAAATCACATGAACTGAGATAAGCAGATTCATCATGTTCAGGGTTAGTAATTGGCAGGGATGTTCGAAATTTACATGTTAATGATAATATTGTTCTCACTTGATTGTTGCTTTTACTCGGATAAAATTTAAATGCGTGTCATATTTTTGAACTTGCTCTCCATATTTCTATCTAAGTGTCTCAGTGCATCTTTCTTTATGAAAAGATAATTTGGCCTTATTAACCCATGTCACTGTGCAACCTATATGATTGTGCTCTACCTGCTTGTCAGGGGGATTGATGAAATGTGACATTTATTGTAGCATATGTGAGCTTGTCCTAATTCCTTTTTCAATGAGGATCATATCCAAGGATGGAGACCTCCTTTTACCATATTGAACGGTACCATGAACGAACCTAGCTGCTTCAACCAAGTGTATTTAAGAAAGCAATTTTTTGTCTATTATCCCAAGTTTGATCACAGGTTGTACTAGGGTTACATATTGTTAAGGTACTGCTGGGATATTCCCTTTCAGGCTCTTCTTCAAGGTACTTATTGATGGGTAGTAGACTAGTAGTAGTACATCCTGCAACGTTGTTTCCATCTTATGAGAACGGATACACTTCTGTGCTGCTACTGAATCACTATTTACAATGAGGATTCTCTGATATATTTCAGTTACAGAGGAGGCAAGCTGACCTTTCAATTACCATCTACAGCCGTATATCCCTTCGGATATTGGATTTGAACTGATCAAATTGAGCTTCATGTGTTGCAAACGTCGGCACGTTACTACCACCTCCTTGTAATCTATGTAATCTATCTATCTATCTATTATAATATTAGAACGATAAAAAAAACGCTCATTCACATAGGTTAAAATATTTCTACCGTTGATTGTGATGTGAATTCAAATTATAACGGTGTAGATGAATTAGATTGTTTATAAAAATCTATATAAAACTGTTATTAGGTGGATAAATAGTACAATTATATTTTAAAAACTCACAGTAAATGCAACTCTTATTAGGTGGGTAAAAATAAAATTCTGGTTTCTAATTAAAATTTGAAATTAATTTTAATCAAAACCTACCAAGTTAGATGTATGTACGGGTGGACAAAGAATACAACTTTATTTTCCTAAATAAAATTTTAGAACTAAGTTTAAATTAAACTTAACAATTGGATTCACGTATGAAATGACCTAAAACTGAAACACAAAATAAAAATTAAACTAAAATTAGTATTTGATTTTTATTCGATGGATATACATCAATGATCATGTTACCGAGGTTATGAAATGAGTCATAACACGATGGCAAAATAGTAGAGAGAATCATGCTTTAAAGAAAGTTTGTCAAATAAACTGATGATGATAGTGGGATGCATCAAGAAGGGCCGGTGGTTTTATATTAAGTGGTGGGTTCACGTAGTCTATGTTCTCGATTCTTTGCTTTATTCACGGTAATCTAGCATACAATTGATTTCCAAATTGATCTTTACCAATCCAGCTTTTCTGTGGGCTGCCTGTGTGCAGCGCGTAGTGTGTTTGACCTTTATTGGATCTGTGGCGCCATCGCCGTCGCGTGTGCTTGTCCCCTGTTGCTGGCCGTACCTTCGTTCCGAGCTGGCCTGACCATGAGTTGTTTTCCCTGTTTCCCTAATGGATCGGTCTTTCACTGTTCTCAACTGGAACGTTAGGGTCTCAACGACCGTGCTAGACACACCAGCGTGCGCTCTATCATGACGCAGATAAGGTGCTCGATCACCTGTCTCCAAGAGACTAAGCTAGCCTCGGTTTTCTGACTCAGTACGCCTGGAGATTGCCGGCCCAGTGCTGGATGCGCATGCCTTCCTCCCGGCAATCGCCACGCGCGGGAGGGTGTTGCTTCCCTGGGACCGCGATCGCTTTGACGTAGACGACATCGACATCTCTACGCTGGCTATTTCTGCGTGTTTCACGCCCAAGACGGGCGGCGTCTCTTGGTCCCTGACGAAGGTCTGTGGCCCTTCGGATGAAGCGTCCAAGCCGGCCTTTCTTCAGGAGCTGTCGCTCATCCGCTCCCGGTTCCCTGGACTGTGGCTGCTCATGGGCGATTTTAACCTCATACATGATGGGATAAGAGTAACTCGAATCTCAATAAGGGACTGATGGGCCAGTTCTGGGCTGCGCTGAATGCGATTGAGCTGAAGGAGTTGAAGCTGCTGGGTAGGCGCTTCACTTGGAGCAACTAGCAGATCGATCCGACTTTGGTTCGTCTCGCCCGTGCCTTCTACGATTTGGACTGGGACGTCCTTTTCAGCAAAACCCCTCTCCAGCCCCTCGCGACGGTGATGTCCGATCATTGTCCTCTCATCCACACCAGCGAGGGCGCCATCCGCCGGCCCGCGCGCTTCCGCTTTGAGTCATACTGGCTCCACCTGGCCGGGTTCACGGAGGTGGTTCAGCAGGCTTGGTGCGCGCCCTGCCCTCCTGCCGATGCGGTGGCGCGCCTGGACCTCAAGCTTAAGCGCACCGCTAAGGCGTTGAAGCTATGGCAGAAGAACTACATCGGCGACACTAGTCAACAGCTTCTAATGGCTCAGGACACGGTGCTCCTGCTTGACTCAGCCCAGGAATCTTGCCGGCTGGAGCAGGACGATCTTGCCTTGCGCAACCTGCTCAAATCGCGCATCCTCGGCCTTGCGGTTATCAAGCGGATTAAGTCCCGGCAGCGCTCCCGGGTCAAGTGGCTCAAAGCTGGGGACGCGAACATGAAATTTTTTCATGTCAAGACCAACGCCCGTCGTTGCAAGAACTTCATCCCCTCGCTCTCTGGCCCGAGGGGTATTGCAACCGAGCAGCAGCACAAGGCTGAGGTGGCGAAGCTTTACTTCGATGAACCTCTTACCTTCTGTAGTTTTTGACTGAGATTTGCTGGGCCTGCCCTCGGTGCATCTCGGATCCCTGATGATCCCTCCTCGCTCCATGAAATTAGGGACACCATAAATGATTACCTGGAGATCGCGCTCCGGATCCGGTCCGGATGGTTTCAATGGAGGCTTCTTCAAAGCTGCCTGGCATATCATCCAGCAAGATATGCTCCTCGCCTTTACCGCATCAATGGGGCATCACATTGTGCTGATCCCCAAGTCCAAACGGGGTTTGGGCCATGAAGGACTTCCGGCTGATCAGCTTGCTGCACAGCGTGACCAAAATCTTCATGAAGATGCTCACCCGTCGCTGGACATCCGCATCGACTCTCTCATATTGCCATGCCAGAGCGCGTTCATCTGTGGCCGTTGCATCCAGGACAGTTATCTCGATGTCCAAAACCTTTCCAAGGATCTCCACCGCGCCAAGATGCCGGCGATTCTCCTGAAGTTGGATATTGCAAAGGCTTTTGACAACGTATCGGGGGCGTTTCTGCTTGAGATGATGCGCGCCAGGGGCTTCTGGTTGCGATGGCGGAACTGCGTCTCCATGCTGTTGTCTTCAGCGTCCTCGCGTGCCATCTTAAACGGCATCGCGGGCGGCAAGATCCTACATCGGCGCGGACTTCGTCAGGGACGATCAGCTCTCTTCGCTCCTTTTCATCCTCGCCATGGAGTCCCTGCAGCGCGTGTTCGAGTTGGCCACTGAGTCCTGGCTTTCACTTCTGTCTCCGCTTAAGGGCCATCCGGTTCTGTTTGCCCTGTCCGGATGAAAAAACAGAAGGATGCGCGCGGCCTTGACGGTTGCGCGCTGGGTTGCGGAGGTCGGGCCTGCTCCTCCACGCTCCCTGTTTTCGTCCGGCTGTGGATTAGGGTAAACTCGGCCCTTGATGACACCTCGATGGATCAGTTCCGCTGGTGCTTGTCGCCTACCGGCTCTTTCTCCGCACGCTTTCTGTGCAGGGTGCAGTTCCTCGGTGCTGTCCTTTTGCCTTTCGCGCCCCTGATCTGACGTGTCTGGGCGCCGGCCAAATTCACTTTTTTCGCGTGGCTGTTCGTTCAGAACAAGATCCTCACCGCGGATCGCTTCATGGCCAGGCAATGGCCAAACTCCTACTTTTGCCCCCAGTGTCTGTGTAGCCTGGAGACGGCAGGGCACCTGATGATCTATTGTCCCTGGGCAAGATTAGTGTGGACGCGCCTTGCTGCCCTCGCGGGCCTGCCCTCTTTCCTGCCTGCATGCTGGGCTGCTGGTACGCCTCTCCTGGATTGGTTCGCTAGTCTCTCGGGTTGCGCAGCCTCCAAAGATGGCAAGTGCGCGCGATCCCTGGCCCTGCTCATCCTGTGGGTGCTCTGGCAGGAGCGCAAAAGATGGATTTTCGAGGGCAAAGAACATTCCGCCTGTGCGCTTGGCGCTTGTGAAGAAACTCTCAACGAGGTTGCTGCATGGAAGATGGCAGGTTCGCGGCAACTGATGACATAGAGAGTGACTTTGGATTTTTTTTGGGGTTGGGAGTTCTGGATCCACTCCGCCCCGCATTTTTATCTTCTTCTTTTCGGGTGTAATATGGTTTTTTCTCTATTCAATGAGATACGCAGCTCTCCTGCTTAGTTTCAAAAAGAAAAGATGATAGATTGTGATGGTCGATTGCTCGTGTCTTTACGCTTCTAGTTCTAGCTCAACGGGCAACAGTAAGAAAGAAAGAATGTCACCCCTTTGATCTTTCAACAGTCTTGAATAAATCAGCTGAGCTATTTTCCCTCGTCAGGCGCAAGAGGGAAGCCGCCTGTAGATCGCGTGCATGCCTGCGTTTCAGGATGCAAGGGGTGCGCCCCTTGTGCTGAACGCTTGGCCCTTTTGAATTTCTGAGGTCCAATGGTCGGCCCGTTCGAACATGTGAGGTCCAAGGGTCGGTCCGTTTGGTTCCTGGGGTCGGACCGTTTGCTTCACGAGCGCGAGAGAGGCAAGTCCCAGCTCTCGCAATCTCTCCATGTAACGTACACCACGGAGTATCCAACATGCGGCTGTGCGGCGCCAGCGCCGATGCCGATGCTGTCGTTCGCGAGCAAGACGCCGCATGTCTTTGCGGAGGACATCTCGGCCGTGGAGAGGGACGGCAAGCTGGAGGCCTTCATGCGCAGCTGCCGCCTCGTCGTCCTGTCCTCCTAGGAGAAGCACGCCGACGACATACGGGGCGACCTCTGCAAGCTGGACGCGGTTGCCCGGCGCTTCAACGCACGAGATGGGTCGGCCCATTAAACCTAATGGCAAAATTTTTGAGGGGCGCTACAGAGGTCCAATGGGTCGAACCGGACCACTTGCAACCTGACCTTCGTTGCTAGCTCTCACCACAGACACGGTCGCCGGCCGCGATGGGAGCATAAGAAACCGCAGGCGGAAAGCGCCGCGGCTTTTTCCATGCGTGTGATGTGACAATCAGCTACGCGACGAAATGGGTCGAGAACCGAGAGAGCTTCTACAAGTTCGAAGCAAAACCCAACGAGAAACGGTAGGAGAACTTACAGGAAAACATACTGGAGACAGCGTGTATCGCTGGAAGCTTCTGCAACCGCTGACAGGTTAATAATCTCCGCACAATCGGATTCACCAAGATGGGAGGCTCGTCCATGAAGAGCGAGAGCAATACCTCACTACACGCCGCTAACTCTGCATCAAGAGCACTCATGCACGTTTCAGAGACCGGCAAGCCGCAATCAGAACGTACCCATGTGGTCTCGCAGCATCATTCCGGTCCCAACCTTATGACTTTCCATGTTGAAAGCCCCATCAACGTTTAACTTTCCATCCTATAGGTGGCGGTATCCAGCTGAGCCGCTCCACCTGAGAATAATCTGCATGCATACGAGAAGTGTTGAGCGAGACAGGTAATTAACCATTTGCTTACCTTTAACTGGGTCCACTTCGGGGTGTTGCTGTATCGCTAGAAGAGTGTCCATATAGCTAAGAAGAAACCGTTCGATACATCAACGGGCGTAGCAGGCTTCCCATGAGTGATCACATTATGGACAAACCATATACGCCAAATAAGCATTAGCATCCACATGCGTTGGTCATCACTGAGGTGTGGCAGCATTGTCAGAAGCCAATCTGCGCCCTGCACTTTGAGGATGGTCTCATTGGGCAAATCCCAATCAAAACGCATTGCTTGCCACAACAAACGCGCATGAGTACATTTTATCAAAGCATGATACGAGTCTTCGTCTTCTTGTCCACAAATTCTGCAAATGCCGGCAATCTTCATACCCCGCCGCATTTTGTTCACCTGAGTGGCAATAGAATCATTAGCAACCTTCCAAGCAAAGATACGTACCTTAGGAGGAACCGGACATTTCCATATAAGGGCCCAAACCGGGTGTGGAGCCATCTGGCCGAGCACTAGATTCACCGGCTCCCTGGCTCCTAATCCTCTCAGCCAGAGCAAGTTTATAAGCACTCCGGACTGAGAATAAGCCCGCTTGTCAGGATGACATGCAATGAAATCTGGAGCATTCCAGCGTGAGGGAATAATATCGCATATCGCCTCAACATCATCAGGAAACAAAGACCTGTTGGAGAAGCTCATAATTCCAAGTGCCATCCGAGGTTAGCAAATCAGCGACCCATTTAGGCGGCACCGCCGACGCATTGAGATTGGTCTAGCAGCAGATCACGAGGGATCCACGGGTCTCGCCAAATACGCACCGCCGTACCATTACCTATATGCAAATGACACCTTTCTTAAGGAGCTTCAGACCGTATTCAATTGCATGCCATGTAGCCGAGCAGTTCCTGTAAAAATAGTATCCAGGAGATTGCCATTAGGACAGTATTTAGCTTGAGTACATGAGCGCACAAGCTTGATGGTTGCTGTATCAGTCTCCATGCCTGTCGAGCAAGAAGCGCTTGATTAAAAAGTCTCATATCACGAAAGCCAAGGCCGCCCTGCATTTTAGGCCTCAACAAAGTGTCCCAAGCAATCCAGTGTGTGCGTCTTTTACCATTTCTGCACCCCACCAAAAGTTTGGATCATCCGCGTCAAGTTATCACATAAGCTAACCGGTAACTTAAAAACTCCATAACATAAGTCGGAGCGCTTGCGCCACTGCTTTAATTAGGACCTCCTTCCCGCCTTGCGACAAATGAGACTCCCCCCATGCCATCAGACGCTTACTTAGCTTAGACTGAAGATTCTAGAATTTACCTTCGATATATGACCTTCAGGCGTCGGAAGCCTAGGTATTCGCCTCAAAGGACGACTGGACCACCTGCAACACTCGCTTAACTCTTCCTGTACTCCTGGATGGCAAGAAGAATGAACAAAATAGAGCACTTCTGAGGATTAACCATCTGATTGGTACTAGCTAGCATAGTCATGGAGAATAGCACGAATTTGCGTAGCCTGATCAGGTTTCGCTTGAAGAAAAGGAGACTATCATCAGCAAAAAGCAGGTATGAAATACCTGGGGCCCGGCGACTGACTCGTAATGGTGTAATCCACCCAGCCTGCACGTTTTGTTTCAACAAAGCTGACAAACATCAGCCACGAACAACAAACAAAAAAGGGGATAATGGATCACCTTGGCGTAGGCCGCGAGATGGAGTGAAGGTCTCCAGTAACGACACATTAAATTTAGGGAAAATTAGATATATGCCACTGCCGAAAGGTCGAAATCGAGATGTGCATTACTATTTTGGGCTCCTAGAAGTGCCATTAAAATTTGCAAATACTTAGAGATATGCCATTATGAGAGTTTTGGGGCATTTTCGGGGAAATACAGAGTGAGAACCCTAGATTTTAGGTCTAGTGGGAGTAACGTGAGACGGAAGAGAAATCAACTCACACTGTTGAGTTGAGCGATTCCGGACAAATTGTGTGGTCGATGAGAGTAGGGAGGAGAGAGAAATTGTTTGTACACTCATTATATGCATAGCATTCATCATAAATAATTCATACACATATAAACATTGGAATTAGAACTTTATTTAAGGAAGGAATATCATTATAAGACATATAACAATTGATTACAAAGTATGGAGAAAAAGATTACAACTCTCCATCATAAAATTAAAACGAAGAAATGAAAATTACATGAGTAACTTTAAATCTACCTATACAACATCTAACCCTAATCTCGACCTTCCGAGCCTTGACCTGTAGTGGAGAAGCGCCGAGAGTCGGACAGGGGAAGATTCTCCGAAAATATTTGCGAAGTCCGAGGCCGCGAGTATAACAACTCGGGGCCATTAGGACCCCATAGATTGCTGTAGGAGGCAAATAGTTTTGAAAAACATGGTTTTAAATAAAGGTGGTTCACCGAGCACAGTTCCGCCGACATCCTCAGGGTTAGCTGCGGGGCAAAATAGTGCCGATGATCTAAATAGTTTTTAGTTTTGGAAAGTAAATTTGAAAAACGTTTTTGTTTTTCAAAAAAAATTGTCCGAGGGCCACATGGCTAAGACCCTTATTGGACGGAACTAATACATTTTATTAGGGAGAAAAGAGAGGAGAGAATAAAATAGATTTTATGTTACCTATACTAATTGCCTCCATGAGTTCTATTTTTGAAAAGAAATTATTTACGAAGCCAAAAAGGAATAGCTAAGGCAACAGTTCACTGGATAGTTATCCAGCAGCAACCCACACATAAATGAATCAAGGCAACATGTTCAGACTAGGGCATCGATCCATCGAGAGAGATGACCAGCAGCTCACAGGTTGACCGGAGTCAAATACTTAGCTCACAAGGCAACCGAGACCAACCGAGAGGCCACTGTAGTCATCTAGCAAAAAGATCGGCAAGCCATCAAATGAGATTAGTACCACGTAGCCAGACCAGGCAGTATGAGGTGGCGGCAGGATTGCCCACCGAAGAGCTTTAGAGGAGCCAGTAGAAATAGGACCAAGGCAGTGCAATAGTAGCACTAGTGCATGCTAGCAATCACAAGTAGTAGCCATTATCAACATCGATATCATATCCACAGAAGCTGAGCCCAAACATTGGAGCATAGAAGCTAAGCTCCAGGAGATCAAGACCATTAGGAACAGCAGGTGAAGAGGAAACACCAGCTGAGGAGAAGGATCAAGTCAGTAGTCGAGATCACCAGGAAGAGGAAGAAGTTCATCAAGGTGTAGGAGGAAGAACATCAGGCCATCAACCACAAAAGAGGAGCAACAAGGCAGAGAGGGACCAGCTGAGAAGGAAGAACACCAAAGTTTAGGAGAGGCAGGCCATCTTCAAGTGAAGGACTAGCAGGCTTAAGAAGTTACCTTTGTCCAAACCCAAAACAAGGTAAAAACTATCAAGGCATCATAAACCCTATATACATGCATTTTAAGCATGATAATAGGACCCTCAGAACTTGGTTCATCATAAGAACTCTATAGACAACTTGGGTAGTGTCTGTTCTTATCAATAACACCACAAGCTTCTCAAACAAAGACCCCAACCAAAGTCATCATCGGGTTTTTCCCAAGGCAACATGTATAAAAATCTGTTCTTATCAGATTTTTCTAGCCCAAACCTTTCTCAGTTTAACCATCACCGAGTTAAGCAACAAATAGGCATCAAGTAGACAACCTGCATAGTATCTGTTCTTCAGTCACTACCTCAGGAAACGGCCTTCACTGACGGGCACTAAAACCCCTTCACTGACGGGTTACGGCCCCGGTCACTAACGTCGCGTCAGTGGAAGTCCAAACGTTCACTGACGGGCACCAAGCCCGTCAGTAGATGTCAACAATTACTGACGGGCCCAACTAGCCCGTCAGCAGAGATGTGGTTCAGGGCGTCCTGACTGTTACTTTCACTGACGGCAATTTCACTAGGCCCGTCAGCGATGATACAATTCACTGACGTGCACATTTGTGTGCCCGTCAGTAGTTGTGAACTTTTACTGACGGGCCCGACTTGCCCGTCAGCAGAGAGGTAGTTCAGGGCGCGTGGAAACATCCTGACAACACCTTTCACTGACGGGCAGTGATACCTCGCCCGTCAGCGATGATATATTTCACTGACGTGCACGTTTATGTGCCCGTCAGTGAAAGTATGGTCACACTTTTTTTTAAATTATTTTCTGGAAACGCAATATGAATATTATACAGCAATTAGTATGTCAAATATTAAGCATATGTAACATTTAATATCAGAAATACGAATCACATATACCAAATTAATATCACAAATAGTAAATACACATATAAAAACAAGTTTACAACGAATTAAAACGACAAAACAATTGCATTAAACAATGTTTATTCTCAGTAGCCCTACTAATCTACGTCTACGACGCTCGCTAGTACTTGCAGGGCGGCGGGAAGGGGGTAATTGGACTCCCGCGTAGAAATCTCCGCTTGGCCGGATGATCGTCGTTGTTGATGACGTACGTGAAAGTCTTCTGGATGCGGGCAAAGTCCTTCCTCCAGTCGTACTTTTCCTCCGCCAGGTCGTGTATGAAGTTATTGAACTGGTCCCGGCTCCACTGAGGGTTCTGGGACATGACGAAGGAGTCCATGTGAGCGCAGACGTAATACCCACATGTAATACTATTTTCCGGCTGTTGCCTGCAAGGGAAGTTAAATTTGTGGGTCAGCTTCTTGCTCTTGCTCTCTGCTCCTCCCCCCGCAAGTTGTATTCCCAAAAGGCGTCTTCCAGAACTGCTTAATTCCTGAGAAGTCCCGGTTGGCACTTCTTTGGGAATCAAAATAGTATATGAATCTGGAAGACTTGTCGATGATGATGAGGATCCAGTGGTCGCTGCGTAAAAGGTAACAAAGGAATATAAACAGATGGGGATACGTGATTAAGAACAGCAAACTAGGAACGCTAGTAAGTAACTTACGGGGTGTTGTATGGCATGAGCAAGTATTCCTTATCCTTATGGTATATCAATGAGGCGGTGATATAATCTGTTAGGACCTGCTTCGCTTCTGCTATATAGTACTCGTTCATGAGTACCGGATCGATTATTCCAAAAGCGCAGCTGCGCAGACGCCTCGACTCTTGAGCTTGGTAAAGCGCCCATAGCTGACGAGCATGGTGTCGAGCGGAAGAGGTTGAACAACATAAAGATATCTTCAAAATTGATGTCGAAGGTGTCGTGGTGTCTATCGACGAAGAAACCATAATCTTTAGGCACCTCGACCTTAAAGTGTTGCACATAATCATCCTGATTCCGTGCCCTCATCACGATCGTGTCATGGAGCATTTTCATCTGCGTGGGCAACCTCTGCACCTCATCATCTGGGAGCAAGGGCTCACCTGCCTCGTACACTATTCGTCGAGGCATTTCTTGGCTTCGGCAGATGTCTTGAAGGATAAGGCCTTCTTCTTGCTGTCCTTGCTTGCCTCCTTCGCAGCGGTGGCCGCCCCGCCTGTGTGGTCTTTTTCTTTTCCTCTCCGGATCCGGAGAGGAGGCCCTCTTGCCTCCCGTCAACGCTTCGCCCACCGCTGCATTGAGCGTGCTTGGAGATAAGATCTCTTTTTCGCTGCGCTCGGGTCATGGCGATGCTTGGTGCGCTTCTCACGGGGCGGCTCCTCCTCCTCGGACGGAAGGATCGTCGTGTGCTGCTGCCCGCCAAGATCGACGTCGTGTGCTTCATCGAACTCAGACGGCGTCCTGCACACGCCGAGCGGAAACGGGCCGGCTACGGCTGATGGAGAGGGGATCGTTGACGTACCAGGAGATGACACCCCAAGGATAGTTATCTGGCTCTTCGGCCACAGGATGTAGTACCCTTTGCAGTCTCCCAGCTTCGTGACATCCTCTTCAGGGGCGACAGGGACTGTGACGTCACTGAACTTGGCGACGACGCGGTCCACCTGCACCCTCGCCATGTGGGGAGGTACTGCAACGTTGTGGCATGTCGCGCCCTCCGCCGTTGGGAAGACAAGGCCGTGTGCAACCGTCTTCTTCACGCCAGGCAAAGGGCAGCTGCGCGTGGTCCTTCCGAAGTCCTCACTACTGTCACTGATACATGAAGCGTCGGCCGGTCCCTTGCGCGGCCCGGGCTCGTGGGCCTGGGTGCTGTGCTCGGGATAGGCCTCTGGCCGGTCTCCTGCGCGGCCCGGGCCCGTGGGCCTGGGCGCTGTGCTCGGGACAGGCTCGTGCGCCAAATTTTTTTTCGATGTCAAGGTATTCACTGACGGGCGAAGTAATAAGACTCGTCAGTGACATTACGTGTCAGGGGAAAAGACAGGGTGGACCACCCTTCTGACTTCTACTGACGGGCGTAAGGTTGCCCGTCAGCGATATTGGTACCATTACGCACGGGTACTTTGTAAAGTGCCCGTCAGTGAAGCATCGCGTCAGTGGAGAGTCCAGGTTGGCATTCCGTGCCCACTTTTACTGACGGGGCTGTTTGTGCCCGTCAGTAGAAGTTCGTCGCCTCCTCCAGAGCGCGACCATCTCTGACGGGGCCGTGTGCGCCCGTCAGGGATTTATTTAATCAGCGACGGGTCTCTTTGTGCCCGTCAGTGATGATGGTGCAGAGAAAGTGTTTTCTGGGGTAGTGAGTCTAATGAACTGATATAGATATATGTATCTAGGAGAACCAGAAAAATAATCAACTAAGAATTAAGCACACCACATGTTCTTATCAGTTCGGTTGTCAAACATTCAGATGCCAAACATCAACGTGCTTAACTAAAGGATCAAGCAAAGCATATGTTCTTTAACAAATCAGAGTAGCTTTGGCATTTCCAACCTATAAGCATCAGTCAGTAGTAATGCTTTAGGTAAATGGTCGTTTCAACCAATTAACAAATAGCAAATTGTGATCACAAGTGAATCAGTTAATAAACTGATATAGCTATATACTCATAAGGAGAATACAGAGAGAAACTAGGAGCAAATATAGAGTATCTGTTCCATCAGTTTAAGTGAGCTGATGCACATAAAGAGTATATACCCAATAGTTGAAATGGACTAGAAATCAAGTAAAATGTGTCCTTATCCGTAAAAAGGAAGTTGCCATTAGCATAACTCATAAGCTTAAGTACACAGCGTATATCCATCAGGTGAGTATCAAAAGAAGCAATTCTAAACCAGCACTTAGTAATCTAACCATGGACCTATAATTAATGACCAGATTACCAAACCAAAGTATATGATTTTACTAAGTAAACCAAAGTATATGATTTTACTAAGTAAGTTAATTAAAATTAACTGAGTAATAGAAACTGCTAAACATGTAAGAACAATACCAACACTTAGCAGAACTAGTAGGTAAACAATAAGGGTTATGTGCATGAATACCAATGGGATACCAATTAAGAGAAATAGCACCCATCCAGCATTAGTCCTAGGTTAAACAAGCATGGTATTAACCAAGCACTAGATTAGCCAATTCCAAGAGTAACTCATCACAGAAATACTCCACATGAAGTAATGCTTGCTAGGATAGTATATATGACACAAAAAGATCAACCACATTAATAGATAAACTGTCATGGTTACCATGAATGTTCTCTCATAGTAGACTAAAGATTGAGCATCAGTATATTGATAAAGAATTCGAAGAAGATATCAAAGATCTTTAGGAACAGATTAGGTATGTCATGAGACTGAAGGTACTAGAGCTTTAGCTAATTACTAGGCAGAGCAGGAATATCTCACATGAAGCTAACTTCTTGTTGATACCAAAAGGACCAAATTAGTTAGTACAGTTAAGACTAAAGCCAAGGGTAGTAACAAACCTTTACTAGAGTATAATAGGTTCATGTCATTAGAACCAATACTTTGGTTTAGGTCAACCAAATATATAATCATCCTGAGGTATACCACAGGCATCAACCGTATATATATAACTTAGGAAATTGGGCCAACCAGTACAGGTAGAAACACATATATTGTTATGGACATAAAAGAATCATCATTGCATTATGAGTAGGCACTAAGGCATAACATTTTTACATACATGTAAGTAGGTACTGAAGTAAGTTATCTACAAAAGGTTAAAGCACATAACAACATGGTTGAACATATCTATTAACTGAAGTATCTGAGCCAAATTAGCTAATCGTTGGACATCAACATAGCACATACACTGAGCCGGACACGATAGTTAGAATCAAGTAGCATGAGTATATCAATCAAGTTTCAAGTTATTACCTCAGGGACCTAACCGAATATTCATAAATAAAGTAAGTAAGAATTTTGGACCAGATTTTAATACCACTTTAGACACTTGGTAAAATACACAAGCATGTGTTAGCTTTAACCCTCCAAACACGCTAGCATTAGCTCAATCAGTACAGAATGCCATAAATCGAATCACAAAGATAAAACCTAGTCAACTAGTGTAACATCACGTTCTTATCGGTAAAGGAGATTCATCTTTAACACAAGACAACTCAACCTAGAAGCATTAACGTTCTTTCCGAGAGCCAAAATATTAGGGATTACCTGTTTAACAACCAAGTTAGATAACCTGTTTAACAACCAAGTTAAGTCTGTAGGTCGAATCGGTAGCAATCATCATCAAGATCTTAAGGGGTTAAACCCTAGAACCGATTAGGAAGGAGCAAGAGAGGGGGATGAGGGAAACTTACCAGTTGGAGGAGGCCGGTGGCCAGGCACCGCGGTGCACCACCGGCGGGAGGCGGGCCAACGGAGCACCGAGGTTACCGGGCTACGACGCCAGCCACGACCACCCGGGCGGCGCCCGAGGGCGACACCGAACAGAGCGAGGGGGGCGACCGGCGAGCCCGAGCCCTAGGACTCGAGGCGGCAACGCATCCGGGGCGGAGCCGACGCGACGACATCCCGGGTGGGGGCCAGGCCCGAGCGACCAAGGTGGCGCCGAAAGGAGCGACTAAGGCGGCCAACGAGGGGAGCGACTGAGGCGGCCGGGGCATGTGCCAGGCAGGCGGAGCGGCACTGAACCGAGTGCCGAAGGCGGAAGGACCCGAGGCGGCGGCACAATAGCAGGCACGGGCGGGGGTGCCCGAGCCCTAGAGCAGCGTCCAGGTCGGGGTAGATCGGGTGGTCCGAGGGGGGCGGCGCCCTGAGAGAGGCAGGTGGAGAAGGGGTGAGGGGAATTCCTCTTCTGCTTATGCGGGTGCTAGGAGAAGGACAAGGCACCGAGCGAGCCAAACGGGCTGGCCAAAAATGAATGAGCCGGCCGGAGATTAAGAATGATGAAAATAAAATGAAAATGGCTTAAAGATTTAAAAAGAAACATCTTTGAAATATATATATATATATATATTAGAACAGAAAAGGAAAAGAAGGACATGAGAATGAAGGTATATCTATATATGTTGCATAATTGATTAAGGAATAAGACAATTGCCTGAATTGGAATAAATTTTCTCTTTAAAGAAGTTCAATCTTAAAGAAAATAATAAGTTGTTCTAAGCAAGTTAAGTATATTCTAATTCTCTAGAGAAAAGATCTAAAACCATAAGCTAAATTCTTAAAGGGAATTAGGTTCTGAGATCATGTTAACTCAAATCTGGAACCAACATCAGCTTTAAAAATAACTATAGCTTGGTTGTTATTCTAAATGATCCTAAATCCTTATTGGAATGTTTAAAAGAGTTATGTATAAGGTTTCCTGGAGTATTCTAGTAAGTAGACATCCTCTCATGCATGCATTGTCATGGTCATTGCATTCATATTTGGAATCTTCTAGATAAGTCCTTATCGGACTTTATTACTTTCTTTGCCAGAAGCCGGAGTTCCACAAGTAAACCCTTCGAACTCCATTTTCAATCCGATACCAGGCAAGTCCAGTTTCTTGTTCATGTCCGTGGAGAACGTTTTATAAAATTTCCTTCTTGTCTATAACCTGCACAAAATGAAAACCTATTTTCTAAATTGAATCAACTCTGGAATTGTTTGATCACCGACTTTTGGGCGTGATCATGGTGGGTGGTGAAATCCTGGAAAGGGTGCCGGAGGCACATTGCAAGGTGGATTTCATCAGACGTGAATGTTTCATATAAGGTTAATGCAACCAATGATCGAATGTGCTTAAGGGCTGTAGTGATCACGCTTACCACATACCCTGTATGGGCGGGGCTGAGCTAAAGTACCTTTGCCCTAGGTCTATACCCCCGGGAAAGTAGGATCAGGGTAGTTGGACACTGTGAATACCAACTACCGAGAATGGTTGGACGCTGCGAGTATCAACCACAAAATAAGGTGGTGTTAACCACAGTAGTACATTGGACGTGGAGTACCAACATGGGACCGGTAGTCCTGGATGGACTATGACGTGGGGCATAACCAATCGGGCGGCGAAACAGTTCTGTGATCAGGGGTACGTGATTCGGGGCTGATCACCTTGGGTACATGCTTACGATCGTTTGTGGGTACAGTTGCACACCTCTGCAGAGTGTATAGAATTGTGGCATTGTCACTCCATGTTCCTGGTTGGAACTGCGAACTCGGCAAGAAAGGGATTCATCGGGAATCCTAGCAGCTTGTGAGACATGAGATCATTAGTCTCTTAAATTAAAACTTGACTCTCTTACCTTTTGAAACTGCATTGCTTTTGGAGAACGTTGTCGTCCTCAGTAGATAGTGCATCAAATACCTCTTTGCTATTCCTGGACTTGTTGAGTACCTTCTGTACTCATCCCTCTATCTTAATTCCTTTGATTAGACGGTGAGCCAATAACGGATCAAGACGTAGTCTATATCAAAATCAAAGATGAAGTCTCCGAAGGACTGACGACTGCGACGGAGGGCGAAAGCATCGACTACTACTTCAACTATCGTGGTGAAGACCCTGAAGCGTAGAAGCATAAGAAGTGGGAGATGAGAGATGTATGATAATACTTTCGCTGTAGCCGAATGGAACGGTTTGAAATTCCCCGTACTTTTGGGAATATATTTGTATCTCGTTCTTTGAGTATGTAAATTAAGTTTGTAATAAATGGACTACTGCAATGCTTCTGTCGTGCTACTCTGTGTGATGTGTTGTAAACGAGAAGGCACTTCGTCTGCGACATGTCAAAAACTGGCGTACTATCCAGGAGGGTGGTATGTGGGTCGCCGCATACAGCCCCGTATCTCACACCGTATCTACGGAACGGACCAAATTGCCCCCGCTGCCCGGGTCTAACACCTCTGGTCACACCCGACCAGCTCTTCCATCGCCGCCAAACAGCTCATCTCCAAACACCGAATCACTAACCCTAGTGCGATGGCAAGCGTTGAGGCGACTCCGAGGGCCAGCGCACAGGCGTGAATCGGAAGGCAGGTTTCACTTCGGCGAGCGGTTGGGAGCGGTTAGGATCAATCTCTACTCCTTCTTCTGGTTGTTCCTGACGATCTACTTGAGGTACAGGCTGTTCTTGCTGCTCTGAAAATAGTATTGGTTCTGCTTCTGGACCTGCGATTGGATCTACACAAACATCTAAACATTCTGTTTTGTTGGTCTCTTTAATGTGTTCTGCTACTGAGATTTGTTCGAAACACGCTGCTTCTTCTGGTTGCATGTTACCATTAGGATTGTTAACGACTTTCACAGAGAGATCAACAAATTTCTGAGGATGGTACATATCAAACATAGCAAATCTCCCATGTTCGTCCTATAGAAGAGGAGAACAGCGTACTTAACAAATGCGAACCCCAAGCTGATGCATCTACAGAGGGGTTAAAGAACTCACAGTGAAGGGGATGCGGGGCTAGATGCATCCATGGTCGCCTCGCGGTGAAGAACACGGGATTCACGGGGTACTGCTACCACCTCGCGATTAAGACGACGGCCATTACGAGCTCCAGCTACTCACACTAGGGTTCTCCCAACCGCTCGTCGGACCGCTCCCAACCGCTCGCCGGAGTGAAACCTGCCTTCCGATTCACGCCTGTGCGCTGGCCCTCGGAGTCGCCTCAGCGCTCGCCATCGCGCTAGGGTTAGGGATTCGGTGTTTGGAGATGAGCTGTTCGGCGGCGATGGAAGAGCTGGTCGGGTGCGACCAGAGGTGTTAGACCCGAGCAGCGGGGCAATTTGGTCCGTTCTGTAGATACTGTGTGAGATACGGGGCTGTATTTCCCCGAAAATGCCCCAAAACTCTCGTAATGGCATATCCTAAGTATTGGCAAATTTTAATAGCACTTCTAGGAGTCCGAAAATAGTAATGGCACATCTCGATTTCGACCTTTTGGCAGTGGCATATATCTAATTTTCCCTTAAATTTAACAGAGTACTGAACCGTTGTCACACACGTCATTATCCAGTTTACCCACTGGTCCGCAAATCCCATTTTTTTCATGACCTCCCTTAGGAAGTCCCAATCCACCCTATCATAGGCTTTAGATAAATCTAGCTTATATGCACAAAAGGTATTATCAGTAGCCTGAGACTGCTCAATAAAATGAAAGCACTCAAAAGCCACTAACGCATTATCTGTAATAAGCCTCCCAGGCACAAACGCGCTTTGATTACAAGAGATAATATCGCCCAGGATCGGTCGGAGGCGGTTCACCAAGCACTTAGCCACGATTTTGTACAAAATTGTGCAAAGACTAATAGGCCGGAAATCTTTTAGGTCAAAAGGATTAGGAATTTTTGGGATAAGCGTAATAGCAGTACTAGTCACACCCGAAGGCATGTTATTAGAAAGGAAAAAATTACGTACTGCCCCAATTACCTCCTTTTTCATCACATCCCAATTCCGCTGGTAGAAGCGAGCTGGAAAGCCGTCAGGTCCCGGAGCTTTTAACGGCCCAATCTGAAAAAGCGCGTCCGAGAATTCCTCATCATTAAACTCCTTGCAGAGTTGAGAATTCATCGCATCAGAGACCTGCGCTTCAAACAAGCCCACAACCGTAGAAGTATTAATGGAGGGGTCTTTGGCGAACATCTCTTTAAAGAAAGCAGTGGCCATATTGCCAAGTGCTATGTTATCTAATCTAAGCACCCGACTGATCCTTTAGTTTCGTAATTTGATTCTTCTTTGCTCTCCAAACTGCACGACTGTGAAAGAACCGGGTATTGCGATCCCCTTCACGAAGCCAATTGATACGCGAGCGCTGCATCCACATCAATTCTTCCCGATATAATAATTCATTCAAATGATCCGTGGCATTACGAATATCCTGATTCTCAGCTCCCGCATGCAAGAGCTGCTCAAGCCGATTTCTTGCTTTAGATAACTCGTGAGCCACATTACCAAATCTGGTTTTACTCCAGGACTGCAACACCTGCATTGTTCGGTCAAGCCCAGCTTTAACAGCAGCCAAGTCATACTTATCCCCTGCCTCTGTCCAAGCCGTGTGAATCACTTCCGGCAATTCAGCAGCACGCTCCCAACACACCTCGTACTGCCGACATCGACGCTTGGTCTGACCCGGCTGCAAACGGTCCAAGCTTAGCACAATAGGACAGTGATCTGAACATGGGGAAACCAGATGTGTAACTGAGGCATTAGTGAAAATATCCCGCCAGCTATCATCAGCCACAGCTCTGTCCAAACGGACTTTAATGTTATAGATTTCACGACGCTTATTATCATAAGTGAATGGGACCCCGGCAAAACCAATATCGCGCAGATCACATAAAGACAATGCCTCACGAAAAGCAGCCATTTGATGTTCAGATCTTGGGGTATTAGACAAATGCTCATCCTGCCATAGCGCTTCATTAAAATCTCCCAACACCATCCATGGTAAATTAGAGCAAGCCTTTAGAGAACTGAGAAGCGACCACATATGATGCCTGCGATCCGCATGGGGTTCACCATACACACAAGTAAGGCGCCACATAGGGTCCTCCGGAGATAAGCGCACATACGCATCAATATATCTTTCATTCATAGATTGAACCTCAAGGTACAAACTGTCATCCCAAAAAAGAGCTAGACCTCCACTAAAGCCCACACAACTAACACCCACAAAACCATTCAAACCCAAACGACGTTTAAGACGACACATTTTCTCAACTGGCTGACGAGTTTCACACAAAAAAATAATTCGGGGACGTTTCCCTTGCGTCATGGCAAGGAGATCACGAACTGTCCGAGGGTTCCTGATCCCTCGGCAGTTCCAGCTTAGGCAATCCATTACTCCTGACGGGGCGCCTCAATCGGCCCCGTCAGTTTACCAGCAGCCTTTGGGCTGGTTGCTTCCATGTGTACAGTCCGCGCCTCGCTTCCCATCTATCCCTTACTTCCTGTAACTCGCACACGTCCCTTCTTAGACATTCCTCCATGGCCATCATCTGTATACAAGACCAAAGCGCCAGCGTTAGGCTCCACTGCATCAGCCCTGTCCTGCTGTTCAGCAGTGCGTTTTCCAAGAACCGAAACATCACCAGACATGAATGACGTTCCTTGTGATTTCAAATCAAAGCCTAAGTCCCGCAGCGCATCAATCATATCTGAGCTGTGCATAGCACCCGAACCTGAGCAATCCCGCGATCCAGGAACACTTGAAACTCCTGCTAATTGTTTACTCTGCACCCGTCCCGGACGAGCTACAGTGCTCCTCCTTCTAGCAGCAGTAACCTCCCATGTTTGTTTCAGCGATTTGACCAAGCTGCCACAGTTAGCCACATCTGGTGCCTGGACCACCTTCGCTGGAACGAGGCCATTGCAATGTTTGCTCGAAAGGATCGACACGGATCTATTGAATGGAACAGCTTCTGGAAGTCAAGAACACGACGAGCTCCGAGTGGTGCAATTCGTGTAGGACATCTTTCTCATCGATTTAATTACGTTGAATGAATATTATTGGGTCGTGGTCTCCAGCTACTGGTCATTAACTCATTATGATTCGGCTCGGCCAGCCCAAGCAAGAATAGGGATGAAAACGTATATTCGAGGAAAGTATGATGCATCAATGTGCACGTGGCTGCCTCACCGCTACATTTGAGCGTAGAAAACCGACAAGGCCTAACGAGACTTCTCCGATATTGATTAACTGGCTTATAGTTATATCCTTTTTTAAGGCAGTAATGAACTTACTTAAACCTCCTTTTCCACATAGAAGATTAAACAATTAGAAGGGGGTTTGAGAAGTCTGGACATTTTATAGCCGTAAACTTGGTCAAACAACTTTGAGTTTATCTTTAGAGAAAGACTATACGCGTCCCTAGCAAATCTACGGTATAGCTTCCAGCTGTTGGATTCTAAGCACCTGAGAGTAACAGATTCCTCATCAACAAACCTCTCGCTCTGCTCGGCGGCTTCTCTCTGCTCGATCACTTCATCTCTCGATCCATCTTAGCTTCTCCGGTGCGATGAGGCCCAGCAAAGATTAGCCGGCGGTGCGGGGGAAGCCGGAGGCACGACGAGGAATGAGCTGAATAGCGACACGGATGAGGCGCACATACCGTGGGGACGCGATAGCGGCGGAGAAAGGACGTTGTATAGGGGCGGCGGAGGAGTGGCGACCAAGAGAGGTCGGAGGAAGGAGCGGCAGTGGACATGAGAGAGTAACACGTCGACAACAACCAGGACCATGAGAGAACAAGGTGTCAGTAAGAGGACTCCGGTGAGAAAGGTCAGCGGAGAAAGCGACGGGGTGTATACCATTGGTTTCGCTCCCGGCGTACCGTCCCGTACCACCTAGTATCAGCTCCCCGAATCGTACAGGTTAAATCCAGAAGGGTAAATAGGGCAAATCCAAAATACAACTTTCACTTTTCCAAAAAGAAAAAAGAAACAACTTCCAAGATTTGCTCGCCACATGCACATTGTTCTCGCTGGGCAACGGAAGCCGGGTCCAACG
The DNA here is from genome assembly GCA_019208055.1 of Stipa capillata. Taxonomy (NCBI): domain Eukaryota; kingdom Viridiplantae; phylum Streptophyta; class Magnoliopsida; order Poales; family Poaceae; genus Stipa; species Stipa capillata. The sequence goes on along the minus strand of JAGXJF010005252.1, from coordinate 169,192 downwards.
GGAAGTCTAACATCATCTCCTCTCACCAATAGCAGAAAAGAAAACTCGAACCAAAACCAAAAACTAAAACGCAAGAAAGCCAATCGTTCAAAACGGAGACAAGCACTCGAGCACATCGCCCACTCCGCTGCGGGTGTCATTATCTATCTCCCCGTTGTCCCGTCCGCCTCCTTCCATTTCCACCACCCTTATTTAAGCCCGCGGAGGCCGCGGCTTTCCCTGACGAAAACAAACAAACCCAAACACGCACGCACACACCTCAACACCTGCAGGCTGCAGCACCTTGGCCAACCAATCCATTCAAAAAACCCACCTAAATTTAAGCAAACCCAGAAGGAATGGAGAGCAAAACGGAAGGCAGGTGCGTGCGCGTCGCGTCGGCCGCTAGAATTTAGCGGCCTCTTCCGCCTCGTTTCCCTCTCCGTCATGGCCCCCGCCCAAGGACCGCGCCTGGGTGCGCAGCGAGATGAGATGAGATGAGTTGAGTTGAGTTGAGTTGAGGTGAGATGACATGGGCATGAGTTGCAAGAGGCACCCGTACCAGGCCGGCGGCGGCGTCTGCGCCACGTGCCTGCGAGACCGCCTGCTCTTGCTCGCCGCCGCGCAGAACGATGCGTCGTCGCCTCCGACGCCTCCTCCTCGTCCGCCTGCGGCTGCTGCTGCGGCGGCGGCCCCGGCGTTCCCGAGGTCCGTGTCGCCGTACGTGTCCCGCAGGAAGTCAGACTCCTCGGGCAGCGGCGGCGGCGGGCTCAGAAACCACCCCGGCCTGCTGTTCTTCCGGACGCCGCAGGTGGAGCCCGCGGCCTACGGAGGCGGCGCCGCGCTCGAGGAAGGCGACATCGGGTACGAGAAGCGGCGCGCTGGGAAATTCTCCGTGCTCGCCACGCTCTTCGGCAACCATCGCAGCCACCACAGTTCGAAGGACAAGGATAAGGGAGGAGGAGCCAAGGAGCGGAAGAACCATTCTTGGCTCGCCGGGATCATGCCGCGCCGACGCAAGAAACAGGTGCCGCCCGGCGCCGCGTTGCCGCCGTCGCCGCCGCCCAGGCGTTCCTGCCGCGTGGTCAGCAACCGGGGGCTCTCGCCGGAGAGGGGTAACCACAGCAGCGGCGAGGAGAGCAGCTCGCCCGCTGATCCCCCGTGGCGGCCGTCTCCTTCCCCGATGCGGAAGACCCCATGCCGGCGCCGCCAAACCAACAGCATGCCGTCAGGCTTCGCCGTCTGCCTCAGCCCGCTCGTGCGGCCCAGCCCCGGCCGCCGCCACCGCGCCGCCCAGCCGCCGGACCCCGGAAGCTTCTCATGCGAGCTCCGGCCGTCTCCGCTCCGCAGCCTCTCCTCCGCTGCCTCCATTACACGCTGCCGCTCAAGGAAGCTCGCCGATGGTGGTCGCTTCCGGTGATCTTTTCGTTTTTCCTTTTTTTAATCTTTTCTTCCCGCGCTCATTACTACCTAATCCCAATTACTCCTCTCTTCCTTTTTAGCTTTCCTTTTTTCTTTTTTTACATTTTGTCCATTTGTGAAGAAGAGTCTATAAGACTTCATACTCCGAAACAACCCCGTTGACATATAGGTTATTACTGCTTGTCAGCCGAACATTTCGTCAGACTGTAACGAGCTGCTTGTTTATTTGTACAGCTAGCTGTCTGATTGTGATTTGCAAAATTTTAAGTAGCCCTAGTTCTTTGCTTTCATGTCTTGGAGTAGTGATGTTGTATGCTACAAGTGAATTAAATGCTGGATAGAGATCTGAAAGGGGAGAGAAGCGTGTGTGAGTGTGTCCACAGAGATTAAAAGAAGGTTCTTGTTGTCTAAAAAAGGTTCTCCATTGCTTTGGAGCTTAATGTCACATCTTATACGTGTCTTTAATCAATACCCCATTTTACGTTATAGTAGATATCTTGCCCCATTCTTAACTGCCACTTTGATTAAATGCCCCATCCAAAATATAATATGATTATCTGTCTAAATGGGCCTCCAAAACCGACGTGAAAAGACGATTCTGCCCTCGGGTCGATCTGCCTATCTATTTGGTCCGGTCAGGCCCGAACCCACCGACTCACCGACAAAATGCAATTGTTTCGTGTGGTTTGATGACGATTTGGACTATCTGCACCAAATTGGTGTAGTTTAGAGGTTGAAGAAGCACAAGGATGAAGGGAAGAGGAAGGAGGAAGGGAAGAACGAGGAAAGCAAGAGCAAGAGGCAGTTGCTGCGGCCCTGAACTGGGACAATTGCTGCGATACGGACGAAATGCCCCAGGGGTAGAATCGTCTTTGCGCATCAGTTTGGAGTCCCATCAAGATAGATAATCGTATTTTGTTCGGGATGGGACATTTAATCAAAGTGGCAGTCAAAGATGGGGCAAGAGATCTATTGCAATCTAACATAGGTTATTTGATCAAAGGCATATGTAAGATGGGGCACTATATCAATAAGCTCATTGCTCTGTGTCCGAATGAATTCTGAATCTGATTCCATGGTCTATGAATACTACCACTAGTCTCCTACTCCACGAGAGATGCATCAATTAAATTCCATTTGGTCAGAGCTTTCACATGGAGGCAGGCAGCGTATTTATTGGCGACGGCTCCCTGTGCCTCCATTACTCGTTTGCTGGTACACCAAACCATACTAAATGATCCCAACCTCTTTGTGCATACTCTGACTGCAGTTATTGAGTATCTTGCTCACCCCAGTTTTTGCACAACGACCACTCCAGTTTTTGCACAGCGACCAGAGGAGGAAAAAGAAGAAAGATCATGTTCATTACGTCTTGTCAGTGAAGCATTATAATTTTCTTGAATTATACGTAAGTTAGGAGCAATTTGGAGAAGATTCACTCTGCTCTCGCTTCAGGTTTTTGCTGGTGACTTGTTTGCTGTCCACGATGTGAATATGTGATGATGATGATGTTGTTGCATTCGTGTGGGCTGCATCGTGACTGGCTGATTATGATGTGTAAACGTACTTTGTTTTGTGCACTTGTGCTTACATGCTATTTAGAAATAGTACATTGTTTTGTGTTTATGTACATGCTAGCTCTTTGGATGGATCCGTCCTTTTGTTAACTTGTTCATGGTGCTATCACCGTATCAAAGTGGTGGCTAATAAACAATAGCAAGATCACAGTTCACAGGTACGTAGCCACTGCTAGTACTACAATATATACTACATCTGCAACATAATATACTCTTTGATTTGGCATTGTTCTTGGGAGATATGGCTCACTCGTGTTACAGATGACCCGCTAGCTAGTTTAATTAAAGCAACAGGTTGGACTTTTCGCTTGCTTTGTATATATAATTTTATATCTATCTCTTCGACATCGCTCCAGATTTGTTGCCCACGGGAGACTTGGCAAAATAGAGAAAAATGTGTGCTACTAGTACTCTTTCTAATACTCCCTCCGTCCCAAAATATAAGGTATATTTTGTTTGGTTAAGACAAGATTTTGACTAATAATTACTCTATTAATATGTGGGTTATGTGATATAAAATTACAATTATAAGTAAGTACTTTTAAATACGAATCTGATGACATTAATTTTATATCACATATACCATATACTAATAGAGTAATTGTTGGTCAAAACTTTATCTTCATAAAACAAAATACGCCTTATATTTTGGGACGGATGGAGTACAAGCTTTACGTGCGTCACCGTTGAATGGTAGTAGCTGCGTGTAGAGTTGGTATTCGCCTTCGGCTCCTGATTTCAACTTATTTCACGTTTTGTATACGAGACGCTAAAATCTAGGAATACTAGTACTACTAATGATGATGTCCTAATCATAAAATGTGGATATGTGCTGTAGACAAACGGGTCGTGCCATTGGGTAGTTGATAAGTCAACCTGCTCCGTCCGAGTAAAATAGAAAAGTCAACCGTCGGGGCTCAAAAGACTGAGACCGGTAGCGGAGTTCTAACCATATGACCAGAGATTCCAAACGCCCGAACAAATCCCTACATTTCAATTCTTGCCATCGTACATCAAGCACTACATGTGATATGTGATCCATGACAAAACATCGGAAGCCGGCAGGCCAGTACGCCATCATGGCGTGTGTTTTGGCACTGGCCCAGAAGACATTGCCATTTGCGACATCCTCGCTTCGAAAGCAAGCCAAGTGCCGGTAGTTTTCGCAAGGATGCTCAGCTCAACCGCGACGGATGTGAACGGCGCCGATGCGATGACACACGCACATGAGATTACGCACTATCGCTGGGTGGACGTACGCGTGATGATGAGGATAGGGAAACTCGGCTCGGATCGGCGCTAGTGCGTATGGTTGACCACCGCCGTGCTGTCGTTGCGGGCTGACAAAGCCAAAAGCCGTAGTGTGTAATCTTCTCGTTTTCCCTTAACTTTCCAGCCTTGCTCGGGTGGTGGGAGTGAATGATCCGTCGATCGCGCGCGCGAGGAGCTAAGCTAGCGCTGCCCTGTTGGTGGCCGGCCTCGTTGCGGTGGTGAATCTTGTCGGCCGGGGCACATCTCCTCTGGTCTTACCGTCTTGATGGGTGCTGCTCTTTTTTGCTGAGTTTTTCTTTGCGGCCAAGTATGAACTAGTGGGTGGTTGCGTTGTTGCAACAAACTCCCAGGTCTCGAGTGTGATAACTGATCAGAGGTTGATTAGGGTGGGAGATAAGGCCGCATGCACGCGCCTCTCTGTTCAAGAATAACAAGAATGATTTAGCGTCCTCAAAAGTATCCTGGAAAAACGTCCTCCTCCGAACTGGAATAACAAAACTGCGATGCCGCATTAGTATGTCAAGCCAAAAACTCTCGGGCTCCCTTGTCGCTCCCTCTAGACGACCTGGTGGCAACAAACCCTAGCGCTGCTAGCCTCCACCCCACTGCCTCTCCCCGACTATGGTGGCAGTGGGCCTCGTTCCCAAAGGGGGGCGGGGTCCTTTGGCCACCGTCTCTCGCGAGACAGAGCCTGGAAACCTAGGTGATGGCCTCGGAATGTGATAGCAGCGTCTCCGAGCGTGGCGTCGCGCCTGGGTGTCACGGTCAGCCTTGGTCGCATGCGTGGCGAGGCGATCACGCTAGAGGGGGTGTCTGTAGGGTCATAGTGGCACGTTCTTGGGAGGGAGGCGGTGGCTATCGATGCTCCCTACAGTGAGGGGAGGAGGGCGGCCCACTAGGTGGTGATTGTTGGTAGTTGGAGTAGCTAGAGCGATGGGGCGTGTGGCTTCCAGTTGTGGCATCGGGCCAGATGTGGTGTTGGCGCGGTTAGCGGCCAACGTTGATGGTCGACGGCTGATGAGTGGAGGCTAGTGCATTGGTCCCCAGTTGCATCGAGGTGTCTGCAGGAGGAGGGTGCCGATCTCCGATTTGGAGCCCCTATCGGCGGTATCGGGGGCTGGCTGTGGTGGCTATGCTCGCCTTGATATGGTGCAGTGCAATGTGGTTGGCTGCTGCGCGGGCAGTGTGGTGGCCGCCATGGGGCACAGATTGACTCAGGATCTGGTCGACCAAAGCGGCGAATTTGGGTGGCATTTTGGTGGGTGTGCTCGCCTGATCTGGTATTTGGACTAGCGAGACGAAGGAGGCCAAGGCGGCGGCCTCGAAGAGCAGTAGAGTGGTGGCTCCAAGAGGTGGAGCTACGGCTAGGTGCTATAGGGTGACGGTTCTAGGCTGAAGGACCGTTGGCTTGGCTGGTGTGACTCGGCGCTGGGTCGGCTGGGCATGGATGTCGGGGTTGTCGCCACGGATACAGTGTGGTAACCATGGGCTGTGGTGGTGCACCTGCGCAGTTAGGGTTCAGGGGGTGTCTAGCCTGTGTAGCACGTGGCCTATGAGCCGATGGATGTCAGGGCGGCAGCCCCAAGGTGACGGCGGGTTGCACAAGACAGGGATAATAGGTTTGTGGCGGTTCGACGCCCAGGACGTGGGCAACTTGTCGTGGTTCGGCTCTCTCCCTATTGCAAGCGGGAGCCTCTCATGCCCTTCTTGGACCTGTCGAGGCTTCCATCACCCTACTTGTGCAATCATGCCGAATTTAGCCTACTCGATGGGTGTGTTGGTATTTTTCCTCGGTACAGAGGGGGCATCTCCGGTGGTGGTGCAGGACTGCCGTCCATGCTAGTTCTTGTTATGTCGTTCCTCGTCACGCGCAACCCAGCTCTGCTCCTCTTCGCAGAATTGGCTGCTCTCTCCCATGGCGGTTGTTTTGCCTTGCACTATGACCTAGTTGTAGGTGTGGTAGGTGTTCGGCATTGGCAGGTTCTAGGTTATTCATCCTGTGCTCTGCGGGCGGAGTGGTTAGGGTTGCACTTAGACTCGAGTATTCTTCTTGCTTCTACCACTGGCGGTCACTGATGGATCTTGCCTTCACACCAGTGAGTGTAGGTGCACCCTGGGTCTTACATGTTGCCATGGTAGCGTTTTAGTGGTGGCATGGGGCAGGCGGCCCTTGGCCGGCTACGGTTCGTTTGCAAGACCAACGTGCGTGTGTGATGGTGCGTCTGTTTATAACGTCTATCAGGGATGGCTTGTGATGTTCTTGGTGGGTGACGCAAACTGCTAGTAGACGTGAGCAAACCTCGGCTAGGCTTTGAAAAGCCAAAACTAAACATGCAAGCCCAAGCCCGTCCTAGCCCAAAACATGTAAATAACATTATTATAATTATAATTTGAAGAAAACAAATATTTTAATTTTTTGGGCTTTCGGGCAAAAAAATAGAGCCTCAGCCCAGGCCTGAGCAGTCGGGCCAAGCTACTCATGCTTAGATCTAGCTGCTAGTTTGTGTTTTTCTTTTGTATTCAGAAACTGAAATAACTAATTAAAACCAAAATGACGGTCAGGTTTATGCCTATTAGCAAGAAAAAGAAAGCGCACTTGAAAAACCGAAAAAAAAATAACACTTGCAAAATCTATGCAAAAGTATTATCTTTTTTGTGTTGTAAAAAAAACACAAATTTAGTGCACACATATTTTCTATATTAGCGCTTTATCCCTTGTCTTTTTTATGCAGATGACAAACGAAATACTCTTTTAGCAAAAAATAAATAAATAAAGTGCATAGAGTATTCCTATATGTACATCTGTAAATTTTTTAGTATTTTGAAAAGTTTGTACTTTCTTATTTTGTTTTGAAAAGGAGTAGGTGAGCTGAAACTCCCTGAAAGGGAGGATGAAAGCGTCTCGCGAGTGAGCACACTTGAATACTGTTTTGTATGAAAGCGAGAGATAGAGCAAAGTAAGCAGATGCGTCGTTGATGCGTTCACAACGAACGTTACTTAGTGTTTGGTTTGGGTGGGCCGTAATCAGGTCGCATTGAATCCAATACCGGCCCGACACAAGCTCATTCCCCTCCAAATAGCCTGGGCTATTACAGCGTCCTTTGTCAGTCACGTACGAATGTTTCTCATGGAATTATTTCAAATCTTATTTTATGTTTCACGTGACAATTTGTTTTGACCCTTGAAGGATGGGTTATTGTGCTCATGAAGTAAAGTAGCTAGAGCCTTTTCCAGTCCTGAGTTCCATAAGGCTCTAGATTGATCCACTGTTACAGGAAAAAAAGTTGAACATAATCAATGTCAAGTATAAGGCAAGATGCTTTTTAACTACTAAAGTTTGTCATCAACACAAAGTCTCTATTTTCCATAAATAAAGTACTAAAAAAGACTTCTAAGATTAAGTACAAACATGGCTGATTTATATATTATGCAGGTTGCTCAAGAGTACATAAAACAAGCATAGCTTAATATCTTTTGGAGATGCACCTTTTCTTTTTGTGCTATAACTTTTTGGTGATGCCTTTTCTGCAACTTCAGCTTGCACGAATAACTCTGGAGAATCTCTTCCAACATCATAACCGTTGAGTATAGTGATTTTTTTTTACTATTAACAATATAAATATCTAACACAAACATTCAACATGGAACTAATTAGCAAGGAGTTTAGATGAATTAACTATTACATCCAACTGGAAGAAAAGGTTAAACGGAACAAAAAAAGTACCGACTACCGTGATTGATTACTAACATAATCTACTCACATCTTCTTTGCGATCGTGTGCCTATCATTATTTCCATGGTCCATTTGACTACACAATGACTCCACATTATTGTGATATTCAATCACCTCCTAAAAGATCAACACAATCCTCTGATGATATGTGATGCGTCCTAAACACATCGTCTTTTATTCTAAGATTTAGCATTGATTCGTGCCAGATTAATTGACAGATTCTTTATTAATTATATCATTATTGGTAAAACTTGGTTTTTAATCTTCCCAGTAGGATAAAAGGCAAATCTCACCAATTTAGGACCTGTTTCACGTAAAGGAAAGAATATGAAACAACTTCTCCAATTGGCACGTCGTGATCTGAGGCTCCAGAAGCATTGCCGTGCAGTGGCACAGGCATAGGCGCCCGTACAACCCGGTCATACCATGTGGTGGCAGCCCTCTGTCAAACATAACTAGGTTCATAAAGAGGCGAAGGGCATTCGAGACACCGAGAAGAGGGGAGGACGAGAGAGAAGGCGAAGAGAAGAGAGAAGAAGGACCGAATCAACAACATAACATTTTGGCTCAGTATACCCTTTGTGTTCCTATATGGTGAAGCCTTCTCTTCAAATATATTTATTGGAATGTTAGTACCATCAATAGCACCTATACAATTCTACGAGCCAAAAAAAAACATATCATTTCCTAAATTTTTGAAAATCCAGTGTTGATGTACGCATTAGAGTCAAATTAGGCACCTTGAAGTATGGAAAGAAACGAGTATGCAAACTAATCCAAAACGAGTATGCAAACTAATCCTCCAATGTGTTTGTTCAACAGTGGGAAGTTTTAGAAATCTATAGGTGAGAGCGGGGATTATGTTGAAAACTGCCTTAATATGTCGATGAAATATCTCTCCACTATGCTTGAGCCGAAGTTGTAAGTCTTTAAAAGATGCATATGGGAAAGTACGTATATGAAGAATCCTAGTTTCTCCTCAACTCTCACTCTTGTATCATGTAACAACTTCTCTCATCTAAGATAACTTACCAATGGTTTAAAAATCTTAAGTTCCATACAAAATGCTACCCGGCAATCCATCATGTGTCCTTCAAGTATTTTGCTAGGTTGTTCCTTGCCAGTAGTATTGATGTATTTTCCCTTTCTATACTAGTACCCAGGAGATGTAATGCAGGGGAGACAAAGAGCATCATGTTGTCATCCTCTTCCTCCCTCCTCCTAATTCGATCACCCTTTTCAAATTCATTTTACCACTAAATGAAAATATGAAATTACTAACCAATATATAAAAACAGCTGAGAAAGCAAAGAAATAACCGACTACAATGACTATGCATAAGCAATTAAAAACAACATGGCAGACTGCAGGGAACTAATAAGTGACTGTTTACACCTAGATTTCAGTTAGAAATTAGAATAACACGACACTATGATGACTTACAATTTTACGACTCAGCTACTTGAGAAAAGATGTGGTGAAGATGCAGCTATAGATTTTATTCCAGCAGCAGTAGCAAAAGTAGCTTCAGCATAGATTACGACAAGCAATAGACTACTTGGCACTTGCCCATATACTGAAGCAAAAAAAAAGTTAAATTACCCCAAGAGAACTAGATGCAAAATATGGTAAAACCTCAAGTCTGACATACCCTTGCAGTCAAACAAATAAACAAACAAGAAGGTACAGTCAAACATGAGCTATTTTCTATGTTTCCATTTGATTATATTTTGAACCTAAAAAACACTAATTCAAACAGGAGCTAAAAATCATCCAAGCACATAAAACACGTGTAAGAAGGTTCAGTTGTACTTTTAATCAGAAGCTAAGAAAGGAAATAATTCCGTCACTTCATAACATTTTCTGTTAAAGTGTATATATGATGAGGCCACTGTTACCATCCCATCGAATTGTGCACTGGAGGCCATATGTTCTACAGTAAGGACTATTAGAGCTTTTAAATGTGTAAAACTGATCTTACCAAAAAAAATGTGTCCAAATAGCACAAAATCAAGAACAATGACGCGGGTGAAGGGAACACAGCGAACCTCGATTTTGGCCTTAGCGTTGTCAATGTTGTTGCTGCTCTCCGGCTTGATGGTGATCACGTGTCGCAACTGGGTCTCAGGATGGTGGTGGTTTGTCCTCTTCGTCTCTACCCTGGAAGGCAGTAATCTACATTAAAAAGGAGGAGCAAAACACCTGAGATCAGCGAAAGTATATTTTTTCTAGAAATGTGGCACTTTTACTAACCAACATAAAATCCTAAGATGCTAGACCTGGCCAGCCAGCCTAGTAGTTTTTATTTATGTGCCACACCGACTGCCGGGCTACAGTCCAAGCAAAATAAGAACTTCCTCTAGAAAAAAAGCAAAACCATTCCCTTCAAGAAAAAAGAACTAATTCTCGCAAAAAAAAAGAAAAAAGAACTAAGATGCAGTAGTCATGACAACACTAAATGACAGTTGCAATGATAAAGTTATGCAGTGCTTCTAAATTGAACGTATCAGTAATAAATTGGTCAGTAGCATGTTCTGCAAACTGCCTCTCAAGTCTCTGACTTGTCTGTTAATTGTGAGGATACATTTTCCTATGTATTAACTTCTGCTGCAGAAAAAATAATCTTCTGATTTGTGAATTCATTCACGAAACAAACCACCTCTCATGCATCCATCTGCCTTTCTGTGCTGCTGATTAGAATCGCGAAAAACATAACGGGTTACATTCATTCGAATTTAACCATAAGCGACAGAATGCCAACGGTGAAGATAGTCACCTGTTGCGATGGAGATGGGAGAGGAGCAAACCTGCTGCAGCTGTAGCTGTGGCTATGGCGGCTCAGATCGTGAGCTCCCCCCTGGTTTCATTCCTAGGGTTTCTTCCTGGGCCTAATGGGCCTGAGCTAGAGGGCCTCTAGTACACAACACTCCCTTTTAAGATGGGTGATAAATATCGATCATTCCCATCTTGACACATGTTTGATTGCACTCTTTGGTTCTCAACCCTTTAGTAAGACAATCTGCAAGTTGCTGTCCGGAACTCACATGTTCCAACTTGATAATTCCAGCATCTAATTTTTCCTTGATAAAGAACCTATCAATCTCGATGTGCTTGGTTCTGTCATGCTGTACTGGATTGTTTGCAATACTAATAGCTGACTTGTTATCGCACCACACATTCAAGCACTCATTCTTCTGAATCTTCAGTTCACTCAACAGGTTCTTCACCCACAACATTTCGCTCAGCCCTTGTGACATAGCTCTATATTCAGTTTCTGCAGTTGATCTGGACACTACTGATTGCTTCTTGCTCCTCCATGACACTAGATTTCCACCAACAAAGACACAATAGCCTGATGTCAATCTCTGGTCATCTAGACAGTTTGCCCAGTCTGCATCACTATAGGCATCTACGTCAAGGTGTCCATTGCTCTTGAACATGAGTCATTTTCCTGGCGTTCCCTTCAAGTAGCTCAAGATTCTGTGAACAGCTTCCATATGTCCACTTCTGGGATCATGCATGTATCTGCTCACTACACTTACTGAATAGGCTATATCAGGCCTGGTATGACATAGGTACAACAGCCTCCCAACCAATTTCTAATATGTCTCCTTGGCTACGGGTTCACCACACCGAGCTTCAACTTTATGATTCTGATCGATGGGAGTTGAGGCTGTCTTGCATCCCATCATACCCATATCACTCAGAAGATCTAAAGTGTACTTCCTTTGTGATAGAGCTATCCCCCTTTTGGATCTGGCCACCTCTATACCAAGAAAGTACTTGAGTCGGCCAAGGTCCTTGACTTCAAATGCCTCACCCAATTTCTTCTTCAGTCTCGCTATCTCCACCTCATCATCACCAGTGATTATTATTTCATCCACGTAGACTGCAAGAATTGTAATCTTCTGCTTAGAGTGCCTATAGAACACAGTGTAATCACCATTGCACTGTCCACCCATGTCACACACAGCACGTCTGAATCTGTCAAACCAAGCCCTAGGAGACTGTTTCAGGCCGTAAAGAGACTTCCTCAGTTTGCATACCTTGCCTTTGACTTCAGACTCAATGAGTCCCGGTGGGACCTCCATATACACCTCCTCCTGTAAGTCCCCATGTAAGAATGCATTCTTGACATCTAGTTGATGTAGTGACCACCCAAAGTTGGCGGCACAGGACACCAGAATCCTCACTGTGTTCATTTTCGCCACAGGCGCAAAGGTTTCATCATAATCAATGCTATACGTCTGACTGTATCCCCTAGCTACTAGCCTCGCCTTGTATCTCTCAATTTTCCCATCTGGATTCTGCTTAACTGTGTAGACCCATTTACAACCCACTGTCTTCTTTCCGGCTGGAAGAACTGTCAATTCCCAAGTTCTATTTTTCCTCAGAACCTCAAGTTCCTCTCTCATCGCGGTGCACCACTTGGGGTCTTGCCGTGCTACTCTCCAATCAGTTGGGATAGACACTAGCTGTAGAGAAGCAACAAATGCATGGTAGGAAGGTGACAGAGCCTCATAGGACACATAATTGCCGATGTCATGAGTGTTAAACCCATACCTCTGTAACGATCTACCAGCAGCTGCTCTAGTCCCTTTTCTAAGTGCAATCGGCAGATCTATAGTTCCCTCTGAACTAACTGATCCACCTTCAGCATGACTTTCTCCAGATGAATTAGAGTCATCTTCCTGTTGCTCCCCCTGCTCCCCCTGAACTGGATTCTGCCGTCCCTCATCCTGCTGTTCATTAACCTCCTGGATTCTGCCATAAACACGTGGAGGATCGCGCCACCTTTCCTGCTGTTGCTCTCCTGCTCCTGCAGTACTGTGTTGTTTTCTTACTGTGCCAGTATTCTGCACCACCACTGGAATAACACCCATCAGAGGCTGTTGATGCTGCTGCCCTTGTACATCAGTACCAATATCACTACCACCACAGGTATTCTCCCCCTCTGGACCAATGGCAAGATGGTCCAAATCCTTGAACAGCAGGCTCAGATCAGTCTTCTCTCCATAATACGGTTCGGACTCCCGAAATGTAACATCCATGCTCACAAAGGTCCTGCGTTCCACAGGACTCCAACACTTATATCCTTGTTGACCCGAGGGATATCCAATGAATATACATTTTGACAGCACGAGGGTCCAACTTGTTCACTGATGGCCTGTGATCACGAACAAAACCTGTGCGGCCAAATAATTTTGGAGGCACGACAAATTTGTTTTCACCTAGGAGCAACTCACACGGAGATTTCATACCTGTGATTCTGGATGGCGTGCAATTGATGAGATAGGTGACAGTCAACATAGCCTCGCTCCACAGAAATTGGGCATATTCATAGTGAACATCATAGATCGGGCAACCTCCAGTGTATGCTGATTCTTCCTCTCGGCTATACCATTCTCGGGGGGTGTGTCTGGGCATGAAGTTTGATGAAGAATTCCCTGTTCAAACAAGAAATCACCAAACACTTTGTTAACATACTCAGCACCATTATCAGACCGAATAATCTTGATTTGGACATTGAACTGATTCTTCACAACAGCAGAGAACTTCTTAAAACACCACTTCATCTTTGTGACGCATGAGATAGACCCACGTCATACGGGAATAGCAATCGATAAAGGTCACAAAGTACTTCATACCACTTACTGACACAACTGGACATGTTCATATATCGGAGTGCACTAACATAAATGGAGCTATATTTTTAAGCCCCTTACTCACATAGGAGGTTCTGGTGTGCTTGGCATACTCACAAGCATCACACTTCAGCTGACTTCGGTCTACACTGTCCATTACATCAGGAAATACAGGATACATTTTATCAAAAGACACATGTCCCATCCTACAGTGATGAATCATCGCCATGGCCTCCTTGTCTCCAGAACTGGCTACAAGCACAGTGTCCTCCGTCAAGACAGGTACACCATGGTCCATGTACCACAACCCCCTACGCCTGGTCCCCGTCCCAATCCTCCTGCCAGTCTGCCTCTCCTGAATCAAACACATACCTTTGTCAAGAATAACCCAACAGTCTTGCTGATCAATTAAAGCACTTAGAGAGACTAAATTCATAGGAAATGCAGGAACATGTAAGACAGAGGACAGCTCAATTGTGGATGTACAGTTTACTGTCCCAACCCCTTTAATAGGCTGTGCAATGCCATCAGCTGTACAAATAGTCTCCTGATGTGTAAGAGGATATTGAGTATATGATTCAAACTCCCTCATATTCCCAGCAAATGCTTCGAAGCCCCTGAATCTAGTACCCATTCTGAATCTATCCTTTGTGTTGCAACAGATATGGCTGCAAGGTTACCTTCATCAGTGTAGACAAAGTGAGCTAGGTGCCCAAAGTTCTCAGCCCCCTGTTCAGCAGAACTTGCCGCTGCACTTGTATCTGCCCTGCCATCACTCCCAGCAACCAAGTGAGCTTGATGGGGAGATCCACTACTGCGTGCATGGTACGAAGGTTCACTGCCACGACCCCTGCCTCCACTGTAGCTACCTCCACTATAACCTCTGCCTCCCCCTTTTCTAGGAACTGTGCAATTGCACTTAAAATGCCTTGGTTTGCCACAATTGAAACATTCTCTGGTTTCCCTCCACACTCTCTGCTCATCCACCTTGTAGGCTGATTCATTACTACCACCCTTTGAAAGCTGCAAACGTACCTCTTCCTGAGACATTGGAGTAATTGTCTCATCAAGGGAGCAGAGCACAGGCTGGTGAAGTAATGTGGCTCTCCTGCTTTCAAAAGATAGGTTTAAGCCCTTCAGGTACTGCATCACACGCCGGCGCCCAATCCATGCTTCTGCAATTGCCATGGATTCCGTGTGTGTCAGCTGAAGGGGATCACATTGATCTAAGTCTGCCCAAAGTTGCTGCAGCTCAGCAACATATGCTAGCACACTCCTATCACCCTGACGGATATCATGCACCTTGCTCTCAATCTGAGCCATCAGCATCACATTTCCCTTCTCAGAGTATCTCTTTGACAGCAAGCCCTAGTGAATCGGTGGCACTCCACTTCTGCCAATCGACACCATTCGTGTCAGCTGGTTCAACAACCTCTCCCAGAACATGTCATGTTAGTCCCTTTGTCTTTAGAATGAGCAACACTCGCCTGGACCAGCTCAGGTAGTTGCTCACCCCCTCCAGCTTGACAAGAACAGGCATGAGCTCCAGTTTCTGGACTGTCTCTGACTGTGGAACAATGGCACCAGAAGATGATGGATTTTTCGCATTCTTGGCGATGAGAAGCTGGGCAAGCTTCTCCAAGGCTGTGGCCAACTCAGTCCTCATTTCTGCAACTCCTTGATGCACCTTCCTCTGCCGGCTTCACTGCCGGCCTCTTCTTCCTACTTCCTCGCTTCCTCTTTAGCTTTCGCCTCAGCCTTCTTCTTCTCCTCTTTTTCTATAGCAAGAGCCTCTCCTCTAGCCTTTTCTTCAGCTACACGTGCTGCCACCTCTGCTTTCTCCCTCTCCGACCCAGCACCGCCTCAATAGCTGGTTATCCCTACTCCTCAACCCAGACGGCGGCAAGCAACGCCGGCATCAGCGACAATGACGACGACCCGTTGGCCCTCCTTAGCCTGCAGCAGTGCGTGCAGCCCCGCACCGCGCCGCCCTTTCCCCCGGCCGCCTGCTGCCTCCGCCTTGGCCGCCCGCGCCCAGCCCCTGCTGCCTCTGCCTCCCGCGCGACCCGGCCCCTGCTGCGCCCGCACCCCCAGCCGCACCCGCGAGCTCCTCCAGCCGCACCCGCGAGCCCTGCTCCCCGCGCCTCGCCTCCCGCACCGAGCGCCGCCTCCCGCACCGAGCGCCGCCTCCCGCAGCGCCCGCCGCGCCGCCTCCTCGCGAGTTCTGCCGCCGGTCAGCACCACCTCCCTGTGCCCTCACAAGCTCTGCCGCCGCCGGTCAGCACCGCCTCCCCAAGCCCTAGCTCTGATACCATGTTGCGATGGAGATGGGAGAGGAGCAAACCTGCTGCAGCTGTAGCTGTGGCTGTGGCTATGGCGGCTCAGATTGGGAGCTCCCCCCTGGGTTCATTCCTAGGGTTTCTTCCTGGGCCTAATGGGCCTGAGCTAGAGGGCCTCTAGTACACAACATCACCCCTTCCCCACTTTGGCCACCAAAACCCAAAGCTGCAGCAGACTTAATAAAGAACCAGGAATTGCATCTCTAGCCTGGCATAAACACTGTGTTACCAGCTCCTTTCAGGGTGTCTTTTGTGTTGAGCTGAGGTTCATCATCAGAACTAGAGCCTCAAAAGGTAAGCAGCTTGACAGAGTTGATCATCTGTCAAGTGAATCTGTGGTTTCTGAGGTTCATCATCAGAACTAGAGCCTCAGAAGGTACGCAGCTTGACAGAGTTGACTATCTGTCAAGTGAATCTGTGGTTTCTGAGGTACAAGGAAACCATGCTCAGCAAGAGCTGACTATTATTAACACCAATGAGAGCACATATTGACACTACAAGGAGGACATGATGCGATTGAATGAATTTGCCAGTGAGGACCACAAAAACAGCGTATGATAAACCAACCTAAAGCTGTGGTAACAGGAACTGAAAGCACAAGGACTGTGTCACACTGTCACTGCAGGACTGGATTATCTTCCAGTGCACTCGTTACTGCCCTAGGTCGCGGTTGAGCCTTTCCAACAACAAGGAGTAGCATATTGAGAAGGACAGCTGCCACCATTTACCTGTTCTGAACAATACTGTTGTTGGAGATGAGCCATTCTTGGAGAATTAGCAACTATCTTCAGCTTTCCTGGCCTCAAATACCTTGGCTCATCAATATATGTGCATAACCAGCAGTACCACATAAATTTCTTTGAATAGGTACACTCCTGAAAATATTTGTGTATGCTAAGAATGATTTCCCTAGATAGAAAGACTCCTGCACTCATGTACTTCTTGCTTTACACTAATAATATCAAAAGTCACCATATTTCGTAGGAATCAGTCAATCAGGATATGCCTATATATTTTTCATACCCATTAACTTGTACTGAAAAGTTCAGCTTTGGAATTTTTTGTTCTTATACAAATCCAAGAAATGATATGCACGAAGATGGTACCTTCCAGTCAGCTCAGTTGCTTAGGTATGCTCAGCCTCCTGCATGCTGCAGAGTCCTCATTTGATCAAAACATTCATATCTCCAATAACAATACAATAGTTTCATATTTGCTGCCACCGTTACCTGCATTCATCAAAGCTGCATGTTCATATCATCTTGAGATCTCTAAAACCCAAGCTAGATGCAAATAGAAAAAAGTCTACTTTTGACCCTTGAACTTTCACTTAAGTCCGCATTTGGTCTTAGAACTTTGAAACAGTCCGAAACTGAACCCTAAACTTTTGAAACAGTTCACTTTTGGACCTCGGCTGGTTTTCGCTGATGTTGTGTCCATGTGAAGCCGGTTTTACTAACGTGGTTGCCACATGGATCTGAGGTGCTAGTTCTTGCTGACGTGGCCACATGGAGGGAGACAAAGATGGAGAGGAAAAGGAAAAGGAGGAGCTGACATGTAGGCCCATCCAAATTGGCGCCCACGTTAGTTTTTAAAGATTTCAAAATAATCTTGCAAAAAATTGGTTGGAGTCCATGTTAGCTTATATTGTCTAACAGGAGTTCACATCAGTAGCGAAAACCACTGCCACATCAGCAAAAACCGCTTTGAAATGAGCCGAGGTCCAAAAGTGAACAGTTTTAAAAGTTCAAGGTTCAATTTCAGACCGTTTCAAAGTTTTAGGACCAAATGTGGACTTTAGTAAAAGTTGAGGGGCTAAAAGTGTACTCTTTTCATGCAAATATATTTCAGACGAAAAAATATAGCTCACTTGGGCTTCCACAGGAGTGTCAAACTTTATTTTCAAGAAACTTAAGATGGCAATAATTGGGCAATAATTGAAGATACTTTGAGTCAATGTCAACTTTAAGTTGTATCAAACCATTGAACATACCTTGCTGAAACACTTCCCGCAAACAGAACTGTTATGTTGCCAAGCTCTTACTCTGCCATCAAAGTACCAAAGATACAAGTAAAATGCCTGGTATATTATCATAACCAAGCATTCCCATTCTGATTATGTAGGTTCCTTATATTAGACATGCATGGAGCTCAACAGTTGACACTGTAAACTACACATTTTCTGTATACTGCATTGTTGGAGATTTTGGATCTGTTAATAAGGCTTCATGGTCCTGTACTCCTGCATCACAAATTCAGAATTCACATGTGCACGGGCCTAGAGGTGACTATACACTGTTCATGCTCTGTATTATATATGGCATATAATATGAATAACATATTTATAGGTGGAATCCCGATAGGGCATAAAACCATGGGATATAAGACACCAAATTCGTACATGTGCAAGCTGCAAGGCATTTGTTCAATTAGTGTTAAGGAATGAACACCTTATAACTGAGTATTGCTTCTTGTTCTTGACAGCCAATGTTATGGTCTGCGGGGAACATAGAGAGAATAGGCATTTGTTATATGTATTCTTACATCGTTGGCACCCCACACGATGACAAGCGGCAACTCTACACACAAGGAAGAACAAAAAAAATCTCCAGATCAAGCTGCATCCTGCACAAGGGTTTATTCTACATGATAGGCATCTAATATGCCTGAACTAGATTTTGGATGATCAAGTAGAAAAAGATGATAATACGTGCACAAGGAGAGATGTCTGAAACATAAATAGATGGCGAAGTACTAAAGTTCTAACTGGTAACATTAGAAACTTCCTGCCCATAGTACAAAATGCACCAAATCAATATTACCGACTACCCACAAAGGCTAAACTGAACCAAACCAACAACAGTACCACAGTATGTTCAGAAAGCGCATCCAGATTATTCAAGGAAGGCGACTGGCAGGACCATGGAAAATTCGGAAAGCATGTCACTAAAATATTGTTGTCTTTTTATTTCCATGATGATACATCCTTACATAGGAAAAAGGAGGAAATCAATAGCACTAAATGATATTTCTTTGATATACTTCCTATTAACCATAAGTAACAATTAGTACCTCACTCGGTACCAAGAAATTAAATTGGTAAGAGCGTCTCTGGAAAACAATGTACTGGAGCACTTAAGAATTCTCCTCCACATTGACTGAAGTCTTCCTAGACTTCTTATCATCAACATATAACTGGTAGCCATATGAAATAAACCCCCAGATGGCCATCAGCATAGCTATAATCTTTATTCCATCCATTTTGTCATGAAAGAAAATCACAGCGAAAACAGGAATAATGGGTAGAGCTAGCGTGCTTATCACATTTGAAAAGAGTGATGAAACCACAAAGATCAACCCCACGACTCCAACAGAAGCTATCTGCCATGATATAGCAGTCCACAGTAGTGTCATCACATAGGACAACTTCCCTGAGCGGAATGCATGCATCTCTCCCTCCAGAGTCTTCCATTCACCACTTGCAAATAACCCAATAAGAGAAGCTAATGTTGCCACAAGTGCCGTATAAATCTGCATGTTCAACACGACTGAGAAGGTCTCCCTCTTAATAACCTTCTCAAATGTAACTTGCATGAGAGAGAGAATAAGTGCGTATGTGGCGGATGCTCCTAGTGTCAACATGAAACCCAATACATGTTTCCCAGGTGAGATATCATTAGTGCCCTGAGAATCTTCATCAACTCCGAGGAGTGAAGCGGAAAAGGTAAGAAGGATTACGGAGTTGAAAATCAAAGGGGTAAACTTTTGAGCATTGAGGACATATGAGAAGACGGCATTGAAGGCCAGCTGACTAGCACAAATGAGCGAATACGTTGAGACAGGAAGGTATAATAGACCATAGGAATACATCAAGTCGTCTGCAGCAATGATAAGCCCCAAGACAATATATATCAGAGTGATTTTGGTGACAGGAGTTTCAGGGCTACTGGTGGTTGTTTGTGTAGAAGGTGACTTTGAACGGAAAAGATATAGTGCAATGAACAACACGGGAAAACCAGCGGTTTGGACAAATGTGGACATCCACTTGCTATTGCCACCTTGATTATAGTAGAATCTTCCAAGGAGTGTTGATGCTGTTTGACCAGCGATAAGGAAGAACATGTTCAGTGTCACCATCAACCACCATTGCCAATGCTTAACAGGCGAGCTTTGTGGGGGTGCTTCATGGGTTGAGGAAGTCGCAGCTTTGGATGATCCTGCAATTTAAAGTCGGAGAGCAGTATGACTTGTTAGATCAACTATAAATGCTTAACACAGATGATAATAGGACATGACCAGATACTCTGGAGGAATTTCAGCAACTAATAGTATGCCATACAGGTTACAAGCAAGGCTCTCCCCTAACGTCCGCATAAAAAAATAAGGCATCGAGTTTACATCTTCGCGGAATGCATTGCATATTGCTGGTGTCCTCATCAACCACTAAACCATCTCAGACCGACGAAAAACAGGAAATTCTCATCACCGACTAAATACGCCAACCCACATGGAACTCCCACACAAGCACACTGCCGTGGAATCAACAACAATGCATGCGGGCGTGGTTTGCATGACGCACGCGAGCTCACCCACGGAGCACATGAAGAAATAAGGATTTGGCAATCATGCGCATGCGCACAGATTAAGAAGGAAGATTGACAAAAAAAATTAGTTTCCAATGCTCGTAAACAAAACCCGTTACGCCATACTACCAACAGGGCGTACACTGTCAGGCAATTCATCGAACACCTCGTGCGCATACTCCCTCACCCTCACGGCTCACCGACGCAGAACCAAATTCCACAGGAAGCGAACGAGATATCATATCTATGACGCCCCAACCGAAACCGGGTTGCACGATTACATCGTAAGGGATGAGTTGCTTGGATTCCCACACATCGGAAAGCAAATTTAACCACTCAAACCTGCGATTTTCTCATCACTCCCTCGAACCGAAAGCAAACTGACCTGCGATTTGTATCTGGACGTCGTCCTGGTTGTTGCCGCTGTTGTTGCCGTCGTCGCCGGCCATGCCGTCGCTGGAGAAGAGGCTCGTGCGCGGGATCCGAGGCGGGGGAGTCGGCTAGGGAAAGTCTGGTTAGCCTGTGAGCGCCGCACGGGGATGGGAAGGGGCGCTGTCTATTCTCGCGTGGAACAGGGCTCATTTTATACTTTCCGTTGCTACTTGCGAGCTCTGCCCTCGCCGTCGCTATCGTGTGACGACGACTAGCAAGGCTGCAAAGACTTTTGATGGCATCGTGTTCGTTTTCGGTGCGTCGCCTGGTCGGGATTGCAATCCCAACAGTTGTACTCCGTTGTTTTTTTTTCTGTTTTGCTTTTTGCGGGGAAGTTGTACTCCGTATTTATTTGCGTAATCCTGCCTATGTGATGATAATAATGTTTTAAGAGCGGAGTATTGCACAGAATTACTCCCTAATTTCCTACCATGGCAGCACATTGCATAAAGCATCTTTTTATTTTATTTTATTCTATTTTATTTATGCACGCTAGACACGTCGGAGCTGAATATGATCATGCAATCGGCCGTGTAGCGTCCACACATGTCGATGTCCCTTCTGCCAAAAGATCGATCAATTTGGCGTGCGAGACCGGGGCCGTGTGCTGTTACTGTAGCAAGTGATCATGAAAGTTTGCTACATCTAAACTCGCGCTATTATTTCTTTCATAAGTCGTAGCCTCGTGGGGGTAAGGGAATGAGATACTGAGAACCCAAACTGGAGGAGATTAGGGGCCAATTCTTTTGGCAGATTCTCTCCGAATCTGCCTCCTCCCCAGCTTCCCCCAGAATCTGTTCCTCCAAAATTTTCACAATCTGAACTAATAAGATTCTAGAGAGTTCAGATTGTAGAAAATTTTAAGGGGAGGACAGATTCTGAGAAAAGCTAGGGAGGGAATAGATTCTAGAAGAATCTGCTGAAAGAACTGGTCTAGATGAACAATGCCCTTCCTTTATGCCTGCCACAGTGCCACCCATAACAATAGGTGAGATTTTCTCGATCTATTGGAATCCCCGGAGTCCCGACCACTCGTCTGCCGCGCCGCCGGCCGTCAGCCCACTCTGACTTTGCCTCCTTCTGAACGGACGCAACTGCATGTTGATCCCGGAGGCCGAAAACGGTCGCAGAAAAGCAGCCTCTGCATCGACATCTCTCAGTGTCGGAATACTAGGCCGGCACGGAGAGAAAGCCTGAAAGGGTGTCCACTTGCTCGTCTGGGCCTAAACTCGTGCTAAATGGGCCAAAAAACTGGCGTCCAAAGTCTGCTTCATCACGCCCCTCAGCACGATGTTGCAGGCGTCGGGCCGTCGGTTGCTTCCGCGGCTCGGGAGAGCTCATCACACACGCTGAGCACGTCGTCGAGCGCGCCACCACCGACTGGTTGACCCTTCTGTAGTTGCCGAGCCTGACGATGAGGCTGTGTGACGAGGTCGGCGATGACAAGCACCGTGGAATTGCGGAATTGACGTTGGTTGCGGACCTTGCGGTGAGGTTGCGGCCTTGCGGGCGACCGCGGCGAGCACTCGCGTGTCTGTGGCGGAGACGGCTGCATGCCTGGTCGCCCGAGACGACTCTCACGCACTACTTATAGGCGTTCCGGGTGCTGTTCGACAACGCGACGCATGTCGTGGTGATGACGGACGAGGCGTCGACGACGAAGAGGCGCTGCGCATGCATCTCGAAGGAGCTCGTCGTGCTTGACGTGTCTGCTTCTTTGCACGCTGTGAAGTCGTACCCTATGTATGTCAATCAAAATTCAGTGGTTTAATTCACACTCCTGGCTTTATAAATCTCCTAGATTCCGATGCCATATATATCCTTTTTCTTAGATGGATTAACCATCACCCTGGAGATGGCACTGATCTGCTCAATTAGCGGACGTCGAAAGAACACGTCCGCCCACAAACCAGAGATATTTTTTCTGGCAAGGGACAGCACCAACAAGAAATATAATTTGGTCAAATGGACCAGAATTTGTAAATAAACTGGAAAGGAGGCTCGAGGATCAAAGATCTTATAAAATAGAACATCAATTTATTGTGTAAATAGTGGTGGAAGCTAGATACTGAGCAGGGCCTATAGCAAAATATAGCGTGTGGTCGTCATGGAAATAATTATAAAAGAGGGGGTGTTGATGGCTCGACGGCTAAGTCGCAATATTAATGGTCTATATACGATGGTCTTATAAGAAGGTTGTCATACACTCGACAATATGAAACATGTTGATGTTTTTTGAATATGTTCGTTCGTCTCGTGGAGCATGACCTAGTCCTATGTTAAGATAAATGCCTCATATGTGACTTGACTAACAACTTGGACTGTCCTGAACTTTCAAACCCGCTCCTAGAGCTTCTCATTCGAGACTTAGAGCTCTAGGCTTCCCTCCATGAGTTTTGTCGTTTAGGAATGAATTTACAAGCTCTCCAAGGTGAGGTGTATAGGCTAGAGCCTCATGACAAAAAGACTATAAGTGCTCTTGAGGGATGAGTAACAGAGGAATAGAAGGGTAAAACTTGGTTCATGATCACATGGTGAACTAGAGAGGTGGGATGATATATAGTTCATAGTAGGTCAAACCTCTTATATCTCCTAAAACCATTGACTTGACTTTTTTGCATATAAGTGCCACGTAGAATTTCGTGAATAGTCCATATGGGAATATTTGTATCCCAACAAGAACTTCTTTAAACTGCAGGTATGATAGTGACTATACGTCAACTACCAAATGTAGACAAGAATTCATCTCTTTTTCTGGCTTTTGGGTTGATCACCGTAGTCACTTTGGATCCTAAGTTGCTTGGTTCTTCGGAAAACAGCTCGGACTTAAGTTATTGAAGACGGTGATGCACTTTCCATGTTGAAGAAAGAAAAAAGTCCCTCATTGCAAAGAAAATTCGGATCCTTAAGATTTTTCCTCTTCCTGTTGGAATTATTTCTCCTTCATTTTCCCTGTGATGGTACAGGAGAAAATCTCAAAGACGTAAAAAGAAGGCCGGCCCGGCGATCGGGCCGAGCCCCCTTTCCTTAGTCGGCCGACGGGGACATGAGCTGGCCCGAACTAGGCCTTGGCGTGGCAGGCCAGGCCCACCCGTTTCGCCCCCGGGGGAGGAGTTTTAGTTATGGGTCGGGCCGTTGCCAGGTTCTGGCCGGCGGGGCTAGCGCCCGTGCCTTTGTACCTTGGGCTAAGACTCGACTCGTTAAGAGGATGCCTTGCCTTGGAAGATCCAACACTGCTCGTTGGGGGTCTTCAGTGAAATTAACATAACATGGGCTGCCTTTGGATACCTCTCTTTTCCACTGTCAGGGTCCCCAAACTGATAGAAGTTGGCATTCCTTCCATCCTGGTAAAGCCAAGGTCATTATTATTCACACGATGCAGTTTATTACTCTATATATGTACTGCAAACCTTTCTCTGCTCTCCGGAGCGTTTTTACGGTTGAATCTTTCGTTGTCACTGAAATGTTCTTCCATTGCGGGTCCAAGTTCATGCATTGCACTGCCTCCCATGCTGCCAGTAAGTGTACTGAACTTCATTCATGGTCAAACCAACAAAATCTGCGTTGTTGCTGCAGATACTGTTTTAGTCTACCTAATGTATCATTGCTTACCACCTACCTTGTCATCTGAAATAGACGGAATTGGAAAATCCATTGGCTGCTCAAATGCCACCCTCTCCAAGCAGTTTCCAGTTGGGTGCGAAAAGCTAAGCCTGTGTGTGTCAGTTCTTACGTGGTTTCATTGTCCTGTAGTATTTATCTGTGTTTGAGATACTTAGGGATCGATTTTGGCGTTTGGCGACATGAGAAAAGTAGGTTGCCTAACTAAATCGGCTGCTAATAGCCGTCGTCAATGGTGGTGTCAACTGCAAGTCGATGCCTGAGTACTCGGAGACTGGTAAATGGGTCGGTGTCGTCGAGTGCCTTCATAGCTACTACTATTTTGTCACAGTGCGTTTCGAAAAACTATTTTGTTACAGTGGCTTCATTCAATTCGAGCGTCACCTTCGGGATGAAAGAACAATCATATATAGGGCGAAAATAGTAGCGAAAACGATCAAATACACATGCCTTTCCTCGATCGCTACAGTTGCTACACAGGTTGAACTTTTCGTCACCTGTCCAATCTGTAACTCAGGAACTGCATCTGTTTTTCTATCTTTTCCCCCAAATTGTATCGAATATTTGAATGAATGAATTCAGGTTGGTCATGGAAAATTTAAAGCATGTGCAGAACGGGGCCCTGCTCTGCCGCAGCGTTCGAGCTTTTGCTATAACGTGTCCGCAGGGAGGCAGGCACGCGGAGAAGCCAAGTCCTGCCCTGTGATGCTGTGCAAGTGTGCAGTGTGCATACACATACATATGTACATGGGCGATTGGTGTAGAAGTGTACGCCTGTACGGTCAAAACCGACGCAAGATCACATCGTATTTAACCTCTCCAACTGCCAGGGCTCAACATGTCATAAATACCCGGCGCCATGCGTCAATGGAAAGGGAAGAAGATTCATCCCTGCACACACAGCAAGGAGCACACCGCGCACCGCGCACCGATCCAATTCAATGAAGTACTTCCACCAAAGCACTAGCAGTAGGAGCAGAGTTAACGACCGAGCATTCAAGGTGAGGGAGTGGTTGGTCGCTGCCTGACGCTACGTGGTAACAAGCCTGCCTGCCACTGCGACAACTGCTTCAAAGCTCAAACCACCCATCCAATTCAATGCAATGCCCCTCTCTGTAGCAATCGCTGGATACACCGTGGTAAGTGTGTTTGGTGGAGGCAGTATTACGATATCATCACTGTGACACTGTAGCTTTCCAAGTTTCGAGCATGACAAGGTTGGCAATTTCTTCAGACTTCAGGTGGTATCACCAAGCAATTTCATGATTGATCGGCCGGTCCACGTCAAAGGAACCGGGCATCGATGCTCTTCAGGTAACGAGATTCAGTGGTCTCGGAAAACTTGGGTATCCATCAACTCGGATTCATAAACAAGGACCACGGTTCCTGCTAAGTTGGTGGACATCATGTCGTTGAAGCTCGCAAGTCGCAACAGCCACATTCAAGAGCAAGGGGCTATACACCAGCCAAGTTCCTCCATGACATGACATGCCAAAGACAAAACGAAACTATGCCACAGTAAGAAACATGCAAACCGAATGATCCCGGTAGTAACCTCTGGTAGAGCCGTATCTCTCTGCCCATTTTGATTCGATCGGGAGCCATGGATTCGCAGAAACAAGAAAGGGTCACCAACCCTGACCTACATAAAGTGGACACGCTTGACTGCAAGTCTGCAGCGCGTTACGGCCATGGATCCACACGCGCACCATGCCCCGGAAGGCGACCCAAAGAGCTATAAACCACAGGGAAAAGAGAGACAAACGCGTCGCTGCACGGATTTCCTACCATCTGATTCGCCCCCCCAAAAACGAACAAATCTGTGGTCGCCGTCTGACCTCCATTGGCGGCCTACAAGTTTCTACTACTACTGGAGTAGCGAGATTTTGGAGGATATGAGGAGAAGAATGCAAGAAGACGACGGCGCAGTCCAAATCATCAGAAGCTTCGATCGAAGACGCTAAGTGCTAAACTCACCCGGAGCCAACTCCGTTCTATTTTTACAGTGGAGTCCTAAAATATTATGGAGACTGACAAAAAAGATTAAGAAACTTCGTGAGGTCCGTATTAGAGAACTCCTATACGCCGACGATCCAACGGTACAGGGCCATGAACCCCGCCTCCTCCTCCTCCGCCCCCCGCGGCGCCGACATCGCCGCCACGGCCTCCGGGTCCCACCGCCACGACTCCTCCTGCCGGTGGCTGTGGTGGCTCTGGCTCCACCGCGCGCTCCACCGCCCGGAGAGCGACGACGCCGAGGAGGCGAGGCGGTCGACGTACTCCCGGAGCCACCCGCGCGACCCCGCCGCCTCCGCCAGCGCCTCGCCTGGGCCTTGCGGCGCGGCACCGGCTGCCGACTTGGACGTCGCGGCCGCGGCCGCGGCCGCCGCGGGGAGCGCGATGCGGGACACGACGGCCTCCACCTCCTCGTCCACGCGGTAGTCGAAGGAGCCGAGCGAGTAGGTGCGGCGGTCGTCGCCCGCGGCGGATGAGCGGCGGTTGCTGACGCTGCCGATCTCGACGCGGAAGCTCCTGGAGTTGTTGCTGCTTCTCGAGTCGAGGGGCTCCTGTTGCTGCCCGGCGGGGGCCGCGAAGGCGGTGGGAAGGGGCGGGTGCGGGAGCGAGATGGCGGCACGGCAGAGCGGGCAGGACGGGGTGGTGCGGAGCCAGGAGTCGACGCAAGCGGCGTGGAACGCGTGGCGGCACGCCGGGAGCAGCCGCAGCTCGACGTCGGGCACGAACGGCGAGAGGCAGACGGCGCAGTCGGGGGAGCTCTTGGGGAGAGCCGCCAGCGCCGACGCCATTGTGAACAGCGGCAGCGACGCGATCAGCCGCTCCTTCTCGTCGTCGACCTCCTCGCCCTCTGCCGCGCCCGCGGTGGGCCTGACCGAGGAGGCGGCCGCCTCGGCGTCGGAGGAGGAGGCGCGGTGGGCCCTGGGGAGAGGACTTGGGGCCGGAGGGGACGACGGCCGCGAGAGGCAGCGGAGGAGGAAGTGGATTGAGACGGAGGCAAAGAAGACGAAGGCGAGGAGGGCACCGATGATGAGGAGGGAGGGGGAGAGGTTGAGGGACGAGGAGGGCGGTGACGGCAATGAGGGGGGAATGGTGACGGCGAGGGGGTCTCCGGCGGACGGCGGCGGGGGCGGCGGGAGGGAAGCCATGGGGGGGAGGAGGATGTGTGTTTCAGGCTCGCTCCCTGTGGTCTCGCGCCTTTTATGGGTTTTGGCGTGCGTGGTGACGGAGGTACGGAGAACTAGCCATACTGCCGCCGTAGGCAAGAGAGTGGAAACTGGGAAGTAAATACTAGGGCTGACACAGAAGCAGGGGATGCATGTGGATCACCTTTTCGGTTTTTTTCCTCCCAACTTCTGTTGTTCATCTCACCATGTTTGGTTCTTGTTTTTGACTTTGCTTGTTTTTATCATGGACATCTTTTAGATTTGAGGTGGAGCATTTAAGTTGTCTGTATTATGCAAATATGTATGAGCTGAACCGTTTTCAGTCTAATTGATCATTTGGAGATCACGTTAAAATCATAACTCGCAGCTTCCTTCGTTCGGAAATAGATAACGTCCTACGATTCACACAGTCAAATTTTACTGTTTTGACTATTTATATAACTAATTATTTAGATTTATCAAATAAAATAGTATTATTAATTTGTTATAAAAAATATTTTTATAATATCAAAATTTTATTTACATATTTAGAAATAACAGTCAAAGTGTGGACTGGAGATTATATCAAAACTTAATATGGCATATACTGTTGAATGGAGAGTATTTAGGTGTACATGACTTTCTTTTATTGGGGATTAGTTACTTTGTGTACTTCAATCAGATCAATATATATGTACATAGCAACGTAACATGCTATGTAGCTAGTTAATGTCATTTGCTTTGGATAGGAAAGTGTGGGACCGATGAGCCCATGCTTTAGTGGCTGAAGTGATGTTTGTTTTTCTACCCACTTAGGTTTTAGGTTGAATCTTTAGATTAACACGATGTACCATATTTGATAGAGCACACACATGGGCGTTATGTAGGTCCGGTGGAAACTCCAATAGTTTCATACCGTTTGTTGAGAAATGTGTGCGTCCATGTGTGTGCGCGTATATGTGGTGGCTTGAGTCGTGATGTTTATGGGCCGTGTGTGTTTTCTTGTACTGTCATAGAAAATAGATGAGTGGATTGACGCAGTCTACCCATATTTAATCGAAGTACGCAGTCATGTGCTAGGTGGCGTCGGTTGAGACTCCAGTATTTTCATAGGGTGTGTTGAGAAATATATGTGTCTATATGTGCAAGCGTGTGTGTGATGGCTCGAGCGTGATGTTTTTGGTTTGTGCACGTAAATAGGTAAGAGTGGAAAATAAAGGAGGTATAAACTTAAAAACATATCAGAATTACTAGTGCTCGGTCAAGCTTAGCCATCGGATTAGCCTTAGAATCAGTTTTTATTTTTTCCCACATATAAAATTTCTTTTTTTTAACTTTTTATTTTTGACCATATGATAGAGATCTAGAGGCTCACCCATCAACTAAGGCATCACTAAGTCTCAGTAGACTGGAAGCCTAGTCAGACCCAAAACATATTTGTTTAAAAGGTAGGGATACAGAGAGGGATTGATATGAACCCCTCTATCTCACCGATTTAATGGTATTGAGGAGGTGGGTTTCAAATGGGGTGCCGGTGAAAAGCTAAGAGCAATACCAGCTGTAATATACACAGACGATTTCGAATTCTTCCAGAGTTGTGCCTCTTTCTCTCTACTTTTCATGCCTACATTGCCCTATTCCCGCCTGCCACGGGTGCAGGCTCTTGGCAGGCTTTGAGCTTCGCGAGGCTTGGTAGACCCTGAAAAACTTGGTTCTAGGACCCTGTTGCGATTGGGAGGTTCCAGTGGCCACCGGCTCTATCCGGTTACCTCCAGTGCGTACCGGCTCGTTGGAGCCAGTCGTTGGTGACTGGGGCCTCCCGGTGCGTGTGTCGCCCTGTAGTCATCGGATCCGGGCACTCTGATCTCACTCCTCTCAGTGCGTGTGTCGTCGATTGTTGTACTCACCGGATTCGGCCGCTCCGACATTGCTCCTTCCGGTGCGTGCTTCACTGGCTACTGTATGACATGCATCAATGTAGCCGGTAGAGGAGGCGGGTACTTTGATGAGAAAGCAAGATAAAAAGGAAGGGAAGAGGAAAAGGGACGGGAGAAAGAGAGGAAAACGAAGAGAGAGATGGCTACATGCAGCACTCAAGCTTCTCTACCTCAGCTCTGTCCATGCCAAGCTCTGACCATATGGCTGCCAAGAGCTCGGGCAGCCGGGGGACGGAGTGAGGTTGGCTCTGATTGGGAAGATCCGAGTAGTGGCTATCCAAGCACTGGATTTGTGACTAGCCAGGTCAGGCTGAATGGGCTAATTAAACCTGCTTGGCCTATGGGCCTAGCCCAATATTTTAATATAAGGGAAATTAAACATTTTTTATTTGAATACAAAATTCCACAAACACTTCAAATCAACATTTGAAATCAAGAAATTTTGTATATTTGTTTTTAGATAATATCTTTTAAATAAATTATAAATATTTCCTGTAATGAAAAGCTTTTTGATATTTTAAATTTCAGAGAAAATAGCTGAGTAAAAGTATATCACATAAAATACTAAATAAAAGTTTGAAATAGGGATCCAAAAATTGAGGTGATTTTTCA
This sequence comes from Stipa capillata, assembly GCA_019208055.1. Taxonomy (NCBI): domain Eukaryota; kingdom Viridiplantae; phylum Streptophyta; class Magnoliopsida; order Poales; family Poaceae; genus Stipa; species Stipa capillata. The sequence goes on along the minus strand of JAGXJF010005252.1, from coordinate 138,881 downwards.
TTCCCATTTACTCAATATATTAATTTTTTTTGCATACGGTTGGATTATTTTTAAAACATGATAACTGTGTATGATCGTATGCACGCATGTTGATTTACAGTAAAAAGTTTCTCTATAATTATTATTTATGATAATTATCATTTAACTATGCATTAGAACTACTATTAATAAAATGAATGCTTGTGCCAGGACTTTTAGTAATCATATATTGCAGGACGCCATACCATCGTACGTCTAAAGGGGTTTCCTCTCTGAACTAATGGTGATCAAACTCCAATTTTCCGTTCATGCTAATAGAGATTGAGCGACGTAGATGGAAAGCCATCCGCTTTGTTTCGATTCAGCCACTTTTGTCGGGACAATTTTTGTGGGCCTTACTTAAGTTGCTTTACTCGAGAAAAGCTATATAGTCCCATTCGTAGTTCTTCTGGGAGAAGCTAAGCCCTTTTTGTAGAACACTATGTGATAAATTCATAAGCATATATATATAGTCGATTTCTACTGCGGAACTTTGTGAAGCATCGGAAGATCAAGCTGGAGCAACCGCACCGACAAAGTACTTTGGTTGAAGCACAATTAATTCGATCAACTCAGCCATGAATACACACATTAAAATCAGTATGGAGTGAGACATGCACGGCATATATTCGTAAGAAAATATCACATGTCAGTGGTATGATTTTTGCTTTTCGTAAAATGAGTTTTAATTGTACGAAAAAAATATCTCTATCACGTAGAAAAGTATTTCTATCGAACAAAATTCCTTAACAAAAATATCATGTTGCATTAGTCAAAAATTTATTGCATATATTTTAAAGAATATTTTTATTATATAGCAAAAGTATTTTCACAGATCGGATATCCGATCTCTAGTTCCACCATCTTTCTATTAGACCTGCTGGGGCCATGGCTATCTACCGATATCAACGAAGTTGCTTGCGTTTCAATCCCCGGTAATGCATGTAACTTCCTTGTCAATTAATTTGTGAAAGACAAACAAACAGATTTAAACTTAAGGCGCATCAGAATTCAGATCGAGCGAAAAAGGACTGTGGGTAAAGCAATGGGCTGCCGGTACATATGTTGTGCGAGCCTTTAATATCCCATGCCCGAGAATTTATGAACTCCATCACACATATAAACCCATGTACGTCCCACGCTTCACTGCAGTTATACCGAATTGATTAGCTCAGTGTGTAGCAATTCGTCAACTCTCTCTCTAGCTGGATAATTATTCATCGATATTTTTTCTTGAAGCAAATCATTCACGAGTATATATGAACTGGTTCCATCTCCCGTTAAGCATAACGATGATTTGGAGATTTATGGAATTTGACCTGGAATTATTAAATCCATTCAAATTCTTTTGCACATGTACATGTATAGAGGTTGCTGGAGCCTTCCGAGTTAGGAGTATCGTGCAAGTACGAATATAGTACTAGTATATACAGGTAAGCATCACGCAGGTGAACATATATATATGTTTGCCTTCTAGCACGGATGCGCTTGTTACCTGATCGATTAATTGCCTCACATGCATGGCGATTTGACGAGCATGGGTGCAATGCAAAATATATATATTGAGCTTGCTCCAAGAGATTCTATCATATTAATGCAATCCTTAAGAAAATTAACAATGCTAATTAAGCTCGTCGGCAGATTTCACTGGCTGTTCTTTATTAACTCAAACAGTGGACACTGTCGTCGATCTTGTTGAGCATACCATCCCATTTATTAGGTAACCAATTTAGGAGCATACTATACAGTATACAGTATGTCTTAACTCTCAGGTACTCATCCACGATGTTATGTCGATCCGTCGATGTAGAAGTTGGTGGAAGCTAGTGTACGTGGAACTGTACTCGCGACGGGACCATGAGGGCTTAACACTAGCTAATCTGATTGTCGTGGACGGGCAAATTAATCACAATAATCTTACGTAACTAACACGACGTCGCAGGTGTCAAGAAACCTTGTAGGGAATTAGTAGGATGTACACCAATAATTCCAGTACGTGTTGGGATCGAGCATTCGAGCTCATCGGTCGCGATCAGATCAGATCATGCATGCATGCACGCATGCTTTGGCAGTTTGGTCCTGGCACGTACGCAGCGTTCGATCGATCGGGATGGATCAAGGGCTCAGGAATGGAATTGTCAGTGGCCGTTAAGGCGTTAAGTGCGTATCTGATTGAACATAGTACGCTGCAGAATGTATCGAAGCATTAAGACCATGCACAACCATGCATGCGTAGTTGTGTACATCGAACACACTTCGTGCGCATGCATTGTGCCATAACTCAAAAAAGAAATTAGTGGAATTGGTTTTGCTTCAAAAAAGAAATGGATTTCCTGTTCCAGAGAACATATATGCGAAACCTGTAATCAACTCTGATTTTACCTCTACATGAATTTAGTAGTATATATGTTTAAGCATATGTTGAGTCAGCTTAGGTCTACAGAAAATATGTTACAGATAGTGGCGAAGCAGAATACCATGGCGGGGCAAAAGGTCACCATTAAGATAATTATCAAACTCGCGGACCTTGTCACGTTGAAAAGCTTTCATGCTGGAATTCTGTGACAAAGTAAGCGTGAAAAGTGGCAAGGGTGCCATGAACATCAAACCTGCGTCGAAGAGAGAACGTCCATATATAATGTGAAAAATCATCGAGAATAATGAGGTAATTTTTAATACCAGAATTGCTTAATATTAATGATGTCCAGATCTAGAGATCATAATGCAATAACTCAAAGGACTTGATGTAGCTGACTCAGAACGAGCAAAGGGTAAACGAACATGACGCCCTAGCTGACATGCCCGACACAAAGAAGTACATGGTTGAATAGAACGGGAAACAACTTTGGAACTAATAAACTTAGACATGACTGGACGCGCTGGATAACCGAGTCGACGATGCCAAAGATCTGAGAGACATCAGTGGCATGAAGAGCATAGCTGGACGAAGGAAGCGAGTACAGATCTCCCAAGCTATTGAAGCGAAGAATCTCGACCTTGGTTCCCGGATCCTTCACAGAAAACCAAAGGGATCAATTTCAATAGAACGGTTATTGTCCGAGGTAAACCAACGAACGGACACAAGATTTTTTATGAGACGAGGGGCGACGAGAACATCTCGTAGTACGGGAGGTTTGGTTTTGGAAGAAAAATACTGGATACCGGTGTGAGAAACATGAAGAACTGAACCATTACCAACAAGAATCGATTGAGAAGAACCAATTGAGGGCAAGTAGGAGGATAAGTTACCAGGGTCTAATGACATGCAGGAGGATGCACTAGTCCATATAGCACTCCTGGTTGCTTTGGAGATACATGTTCTGGAGAGTGGCGAGAAGGGCCAGGTCCATAGGTAGCTCCAAAGTAACCAGGAGTGATACATGGACTCTAGTGCATCCAAAGCAACTAGGAGTGGTACATGGACGCTAGGTTTTCATGTCAAGAAAGAAGACGTGGAGGCCGAAAAACCGCGATGCCTTAAGCTCTGTATTGCTCAGCATTTATAGATTACAAACACGTACAACAAAGGAAAATATTGCTATCATATACGAGAGGGAGAAAGATTAGGAAAGCCTAGCCGTACTCGGACTCTAGGTGCAGGCGTGCAAAGCGCATGCGTCCTGTAGCCGGAGTCGGACTCTCTCCGAGTCTCTCTCTCTAACGGTTATATATACATGTGATGTGTGCCCCAGGGTTTAAAATTTTGTACCTTGTCCTTAGCACAGAAAATTCAGTCCATACTACTTAATTGTTCGCACATCTTGGAGTTGAGGGTGAGACACACTACAACCTTGTTCTTTGTCCTTCCATCTCCCTGGAGTCCGGCCAAAGCAAGAAGTAACACCCATCACATCATCACAACTATTGTCTCAAGCATAAGAACAAGCAAAACTAGATTAATGGGCGTTGCTCTAGTTTAATCCATGGGGCAATGGAACCGGGAGGAGTTCAGGACTTCTGTAGTTGCAAGGTTAGTCTCCTAGGGATTTATATTATGGACTCTCATGTTGCCTGCTAGGGGCCTAGGGATTGAGGATAGAGGTGATATGAAACATCTTCGTTTGTTGCGTGGTCGAGATCAGTAACAAATTGTTTATGGATGCTATTAACGGTCAAAATTGTTACCATCGATGGTACTAGCAAATTAAGGTAGCCGCTAGCTGGTGCCTGGTAGTAACAAGTCAGATGATGGGTTAAATGGTGATACTCTTTAAAAAACAACAAGCTGACTATAAATAATATTTACTTCTGTTCACATAAACATGACATTTTAGATATAGGTCTAGTAAAAGAAGTGCTTCTATACTCTTCTAACCTCTTTTTTGCATGATTTTGAAAGCGATGCACTGATCTCAAAGGAGCGGGAGTTTGTGTTCATGGGCTTGGCCCATATCTAAACTCGCCCACCTGCCTCCAATTATCCACCCGCCCCGCCCTCTGCTCCTGTTCTCCATGTGCGCGGGGGACCGAACGCCGCCACTGCCGCAACTCCACCTCGTCACCAGCGCCGCGCGCTCCACACCGCCGGCCCGCCGTCGCTGCTCCTCCGTGGTCGCCGCCGGCCGCTGCTGCGACGTACGCATCCAACCCGCCACCGCTGCCGCCGCCCCCGCTGGCGCGACCTCTGGCTCCAACGCCGCGACTCCTCCGTGGTCGCCGCCGGCCGCTGCTACAGACGGACACGCCATAGCCGCCCCCCGTCCCGTCGCTCCTCCTCGGCGGTAGCCTGGCGAGAATGCAGTCGATGGCCAGCTCCGGCAGGTCGAGCACCGATGGCTCGCCGGTACGTGGCCTCCGCGCTCCCCACCTTGGCCGCCGCACGCTTCCTCTTGAAGGACGACATGAGCGGCATGGCGTCCGTGGCCGTCGCGCAGTCGGTGCCGTGGCGCGCTGGAGGAGGTTCGGGGCCTCGATGCCGAAGCCGGTTGGCGGCTGCGACGCTGGAGGTAGATCGCGGGCACCGTGTGGCGGCCGTGCTGCGCCGGAGCCGGTTCGCGGTGTTGGAGCCAGAAGTCGCGCCAGCGGGGGCGGCGGCGGCGGTGGTGGGTTGGACGTGAACGTCGCAGCAGCGGCCGGCGGCAACCACGGAGGAGCAGCGACGGCGGGCCGGCGGTGCGGAGTGCGCGGCGCCGGCGACGGGGTGGAGTTGCGGCGGCGGCGGCATTCGGTCCCGCGCGCGCATGGAGAACGGGAGCAGAGGGCGAGGCGGGTTGAGAATTGGAGGTAGGTGGGCGGGTTTGGAATGGGCCAAGCCCATGAACACAAGCTCCAGCTGCTTTGAGATCAGTGCATCGCTTTAAAAATCGTGTAAAAAGAGGTTAGAAGAGTATAGAAGCACTTCTCAGTAAAAGAAGTTTTAAACCTCTGACTACTTATATTCTTTTAAATATTTAAATTAGACACATGTGAATTATACGTGTAGATTGGTCTTAAAAAATAATTTTATAACATCTAAATTTTATGAATATATTATAATTAAAATTAGTGATCAAATATGTGTTCTGGATACTGTGCTAATATCCAAAGCATTGTCTTTTTATGAACCGGGTGAGTAACGAAAAGCAACAAAGAAAATCAGGGACGGAACATGCCACTTATTTTTTTCTCTCGAAAGGATGAACATGTCACCCATGTTGTATATTTTGCGTGATTCCTTACGTGCAACATACCAGTTTGAGGTGTTAATTTCTATTATCCGATACCAGTACTACCTCACAGCAAAAGTGGACTTTCCCAATATTGACCTTTTTTTTTGTCATTGTTGCGGGACCTGGCTGAACTACTGTCCTTCAGTTGTTCTATACATTCTATACTTCGATACAAAAAGTGCAAAAGAAAGTACTTCCTATCCTCCCAACAGATGTCATGTGAATTCTTGAAGGGTGCCCGATATTAAGGCTGCGGTTTGAAGGTGCAGGTAGCTCCTTGGATTCCTGCTGCTACTGATAACGGAGGCAGGCAGCAAGGCAGCGGTTTGGTGCTGAATTTGAGCCCTGCTTGTTCCTTTCATGCTTCATGATTCATGGGATCCCCTTGTCCGGATCCCCCCTCTCATTCGCTACCTAGCTCATCCCTGATGCCATGCCATGATGAGTGTGAGGGGCAAGTTGCGCTTCTTTGCTCTGCCACCTTTTGATTTCTCTATCTCGTCAAGGCTATGATGTCATGATGAAAATTGACAAGAAGAATCAACACTGCAACAGTCCGAATGATAGTCGAACAAGACTACTACTTACTAGCTCTGCTCTTGTCTTTTTCCTTCTCCACCATCCAATAGGCAGAAAAGGGTCTGAAACTGAATGCTCGAGAGTCTTCCATTTTTCTGATTCCTGGATGCTCCACCAGACGTGCCCTTTTTCCATAAAATCAAAATGAAGGCGTGTTTGATCTCAGAAAATAAATAACAATGAAAGCGTGTTTACGTAGCATCGTCCTGGTAAAATCAGGGTGTTTCTTTGTGCCATCTTTCAGTATAATCCAAAAGTGCTGGACTGAATCAAATCTTAACTAGTGACATGGGATCTTATCCTGAGCTAACATGATAACAGCTTCATGGAAGGTGATTTGCTGACATGCAGCCGGCCAATGCTGCTTAGTCAATTACTTGGTGTATGTCCAAAACAACACGTACCATACAAAATTGATTTAGATTGCACGTGATATTACTATCTGGAGATTAAGAAAAGATACAGTCGTAATCGAAAATCTGTATTGGAGTTCACTACTACTAGTATGGGTCCTTGGAAGGGTAGATACAAATCTAGGTGATGTCTCATGTGTGACCTAATTCTCCATGGCATCATTGCTCAAATGCTGCCACACAAACACAAGCTTTCATACGTTTGGACCCATATGGAAAATTCAGGAACCGTGGTAGACTAGACTCTGTTTTATTCTGAGTAGCTGGTCCCTGCAAGTTATATACGGGTGCAGGTGGAAGGGAAAAGAGTCAAACTTCTATGCAACTTGTTGTTCACCAAGAACATGCCCATCCTAATCCGATCGAAAAGACAAAGCGCAAATTGAGTTATTTTTACTTTTTATTTTAACAACTGGAAAGCAGAAATGTTAGTAACATAGGTGATCGGCGTTACGCAAGGTTGGGGAAAAGGAGTCAGCGTTTCACTTTGCCTTTTCTTTTATTCGTTTGTGCCGTGGACGTCAAGCTTAATCGAGGCTTATATGAGAATGCTGTTGGATACTTAGCTATACGGGAAGCAGAGTATCCGCGGCTAATTTCACAATGTAATGGTAAAATTTGTAGCTGCAACCTTTTGGAATGCGGATAGAAATTTGTCTATTTGTGCGCCTGGGAAGCGTGAAGAACCGATACAAAGTTAATTAGCCAACTCTAACATCAAAATCAGAGCGGCGCAGCGGAAGCGTGGTGGGCCCATAAACCCCTGGTCCGAGGATAGAAACATGGCTCTGATGGGAAAATCCAAGTTGGTTTCCAGAGACTTTTATTTTCCCGATTTGCTCTCATTATTTTCGCCCCCCTCCATCTTCCACGACACTTGTCCAGAACTTTGTTATATGCTGGACTCTAGCGAGTCTAACTGTAGAAATCCTATTCTTCGATAACTATACCGTTCCCTTCGTTTCAAAATATATGCCTTTGAGGGTTAGACATAAGAATTAATAGAGTGGACAAAATATCATTATTATTCTTCAATAAATAGATGTTCATATAAGCGCTTACAGCTGCATGAGTAATTAGCTCTTTTTTTAATGACATTGATGAAGGCAAAGTAAGAATAAAATGAGAAAAATTGCATTTGAATTGTAGATGGATAGATATTTTAAGAAAAGTTAGAAAGGCTAAAAGAACATCTATTTAAAAGTGAAGGGAGTACTCTGTTATCTCTGTAGATTGTACTATGAAGGGAGTACTCTGTTATCTCTGTAGATTGTACTAGAAGTTTAGCACGCACGTAGATAAATGCTCCAAAGGCGGAAATGGTCTCTCTTTTTTAATGGTGATGAAACAGATTCCAATTGCTTGTGTAAACAAGTGTCATCCTTTTATTTAAACAATGTCGCCCAATTTTTTACAGAAAGGAGAAATTAGTGCCATCCAAAAAGTTCATGTTGGGCAAAATATGGTAAGTCCATTAGTAGCCCCAGTATGACCCGCTAGCTAGTTCGAGTATAGTTTTTCTATTCATTCTTTCTATTATCTACACCATTTGAAATTTTAAGATTCGTATAAAACATTATAATTAGATATGTTACATTTACATCCTTGAACTATTGGATTTATACTCTTCTGTAGTACCCACCCTCTCACATCTCTCATTAATTTCTCTCCAATCCACAAAATCTCTCTCTCTCTCTCTCTCCCCACGGTTACCAACAGAGAGCTTGCTCATCTCTCTCTCTCTCTCTCTCTCATCTCGGCTGCAAATGGAGAGCGGTTGCTGGCGATATGAGTGTGGTGTCGGTGCATGGCTGTTGAGGGCCAGTGGCGAGGAATCCAGTGGTGGCGGCAGTAGGTGGCCGATTTGGACCTCTTCTCCAACAACATGACGCTTGGATCTGAATGTGGTAGCGGCGGCCAGTGATAGGAACAGACTTCGATAGGATTCTTTTGTTCATGCTATTTAGTTTTTTCATGGGATCCGAAATGCATTTGTCCATTTTCACCTCAAGTTCTAGATCCTTTTTTCCACCCCCTTTCAGTTTTGGTTTTGTTCATGGACGTTGGAACAAAAATTTTGTTCATGTTGCTTGGTGATGATTTTTTTGATTTCCGATCGTTCATGTTGATCCACAATTTTTTTTTCTTTCAAATATTTCCGATCTGTTGATGGTGATGTTTTGGTTCATGGACGGTGGAACAAAAAATTGATTCCAATTTGTTCATGGTGATGTTGTTGGTTCAGATCTAAAAATAAGGGTTTAGTGGTGTTGAAGGGAGCTCTTTTTTCCCTTCATAATTCTTTTTCTTATGATTTGGTTCATGATTCTAATGAAATGTTGTATGGAGTATATCCTCTTTGATTCATGAAATTTTTTGTAACCTTCATGCTTCAGATATGTCGTATGGAGTATATTTTATTTGGTGAATCCAGCCATGAATGATTACCTTTTTTTGTAGCGAACTATGAACCGAAATTTTTGTTCAGGTTCTTCTTGGCGCTTCCCTGGAACAACAGTATGTCGCAGTCCAAGGAACAAGTGTTCGGCCTCGGACATCTTATTGAACGCCAGGCGGCCGCGCCCGGTGCGGATGTCGTCGAGTGCGCTTGACACCATGAAGTTCATCTCCCTGTAGTAGCTGAGGCAGTCGCTGAGGTTGTGGACGAGGTCGGCGAGGACGAGCACCGTCGACGTAACGGTGGCCAGGGTCAGGTTGGCCGCGACGGCGGCTAGCCCGCGCACGTCCCTGGCGGACGCGCCCGCTGGGCGGCCCAGAGCGCGCCGACGCAGTAGTCGTAATTCAAGGTCGCCGTGATGACGAATGAAGTGCCGACGGCAAGGCCAGGCGGAAAGGCTGCCGCGAGGACTACGGCGATCTGCTGCACCCGGGAGGAGTTCATGATGCAATGATGCGTGAAGTCGTTTGTATCGCACCGGCCGAAAGTGGTGTCTTGGCTATTTATGCGGCAGAAGGGATCCTTGGAAAGGAAGTGGAATCCTAACATGGATTTTAATGGATCGCCCAAATCAATCATTTTGATGTCCTCCCGGATGGGGTACCAGTAAATTACCGAAAATTACTACAATTCATCGTTCATATATTTGGGACCAAATCCACGTGTAATTGGTAGGACGCAAATGCTAGTGAAGGTGCTTCCGAACTTCCCTCTGCGTTCAATTTGGGTAACACTTTCCTCCACACCCCTCGATCTAACAAGCCATATTGCGAACACAAATGCAGATGTAAGCAGCTCCATGGACACAGATAGCATATGATTCATTTTCCTGTACTGAAAAATTGGAAATTCCTTTCGTACATCACACTCTGAACACACCAGGTTATCAAAATTATCAGAGAAAAGATCTCAACCCATGAAGAATGGGCTGATACAAGCAGCTCCATTGCAAAAGTATTACATCATGGCAAGATTACATCCCCGAAATTTCTCTAATGCTGCCACACTGAACATATCGACCATAAGAAAATGCAGTTCACATTGATTGCGCATTGCATCAGTCAAGGGGGTGGGTTATCGAAATTAGTCTCAACCTGTGAAGGGCGAGAAAGAATACTTTTATTGATCACGGAAGATCATATCAAGTGTGTTTGACAATCCACGATAGTTGCCACATCCATGAGTACATCATTCCAATGCCACAGTAGACTGACACCATCATGAGAGGAAGGAAAGGAAGTCTGTCGCCAAATACATGGTGGTGAAATACTTGAGACCACAATTCTATAGCAAACATTCCTAAAAGATAGCCCAAACTGATCCATCCAATGAAATTTTTCTTGACTATGCTGCTTGATCCATTTATTTTCTTCCCTTCCTGGGCAGAGTTAGCAGCAAAATGGGATGAAAAACCTACGCACATGAGGGTACCGTAGGTCAACAGCAGCAGCACCTTTATCGGGTACTCTTGGTTCTCAAACAGCAATGGGAATAGAGAGTAGCATGAAACTGCAAATACAATTTGTTTGAACAAATGAGTGTAACAGAAAACAAACAAGTACAACATCATCATCAGTGCGTAAGTCAATGTTTAAACATAACATATGGCAATTGTTCAGAGGGCTCAAGTGCTTCACAGTGTGAGATGCTGGCAAGCCATGATAATAAACCGGACAACACTTTGCCAAAATTATTGGCATAGCATGAATATAAAATTTTAAAAAGTGCCAGTGTTGCAACAAGATAAACTGTGGCAGAAACATACCTATTGACAACAAAAAGTAATGCCTGACATCATCCAAGCTATCCATTGCAATTAGGGCAAGAGGGAGAGTGAAATGAAGTGATGCCTTCTCATGTACATGCCATCCAAACATAAATCCACATGTACAAGCATATGACACCCATCTAATTATGTGTTTTGGTTGGGGGTTAGAGAATGCTTTGACAATACAAGGAGTCATAGCGAGTATAACCAATAAGAATGTAGTTATCGGGGTGACCTGCAATCCATCAAGTTCAAAAAACAGAGCATATCAAATTATAGAGTTAATCATTCTACCTTTGAATGAAAAATGGCTGGTAGAGGAGAGAACCTTGGGAAGAACAGCAAAAGGAGATGAATCACCAACAAGCCCCCTGGTAAATGATGCTTCAGGTATGTCGATATTGAATCCTAGTCTTCTAAGAAGAAACGCAAGGATCTTATCAAGTAATATATAGAATACCCAAAAGTTTGGGGCCCAGTAAGCATGGAATAAGCCTCGACCAAAAGGAAACAATCGTTTAAAGAGTTGTTGCATCTGCAAAATTATCAAAGCAATAAGTGTGGTAGCCATGGTGCCAGTAATACAACTAAATTCATGAGAACATATTGTATGAGTGTTTACATGGAAAAGGCAAATGTTACAGACAAACTTACGTTAGAGTGAATGCCATCATGAAACCAAACTTGTACTAAATTTACGTAGTTGAACTTTAGCCAACACAATGGTTTTTAAGAATGTAGAGTTCTGAATATTCGCATGTGCATAAATTTCAAATTCTATTTGTTTGGAGAATGGATAAATTATGCATTTGGCATGCAGCATTGATGCCAGCAAAATCTAGTAAAGGTGATGGCACATAGTCTGGACCATAGAGACATCATTAAGTTCAAAGGTTGTAAGCAGACCAAGATAAGTAGCAATTACCAGAACTGAAACCAACGTTATGAGGCCTAATCAGCTTTTCTTCTGTTTATACAAAATTGCGTGCAACCAGTACCAACACAGGCACTACTTGATTAAACTCTACCAATTTCTACTGAATTCAATGTTAAATGACTATAATTGACTCTAGAACAGTTCACATCCTTACTAATTCTCGGCTCCTCCTAATCCTGATGATTACAAATGAATAGCTAATATCTAAGCAACAGTGATCGTCGAGAGTCATCCAATTCAGAAATAAATGAACTGAGCAAGTTCACCTGGCCGTAGTACACAAAGGGCACAAATGCCATGGCAAAAACAGCAAGCACTGCAGCACCCATGAGAACCAGCCTCCCCAGGCCCCTTACCACACCCCGGCCGCAGCAATAATGCTGGAACAAATACACGAAATACACCGGCGCAGCCACGAGAAAGAGGTGCTTCGAGCACAGTAATGCAGCGAACACAACTCCCCCGGCGAGATCCTTCCCCTGCTCAAGGAAGTGCAACGAAAGCAACAGCAGCCCCATCAGGAAACCGTTGTACTGGAAGTGAACGTGGTCCACGGCGAGCAGCGCCGGCGACCAAAGCACGAGCACGAGAGCAAGGAACGGCCGCCGCCTCAGGCGAGCGTCCGTCGCCAGGAGGAGGATGGACGCGAGGAGGAGGAGGTCCGAGAAGGAGACGGTGAGACGGAGGTAGAGGAGGTAGACCGAGGAGGGCGGCGCCGCGGGCACGGGGAGGGTGACGAGGGAGGCGTCGACGAGGGGCGCCGGGAGAGAGAGGAGGCGGGAGAAGTAGGCGAAGAAGGGCGGGTAGTCGAGCGTCCACTGGGAGGAGGCATCGGTGTACCACTGCCGCGCGGGGAGGGCGTGGGTGAGGGCGAGCCAGTAGCGGTGGACGTCGAAATCGGTGGAGCGGTAGGTGGGGACAAGCAGTAGCTTGACGCAGGTAGCGGCGGCGAAGGCCCACGCCGTCGCTGCCGCCGTCGTCGTCGACGGCGAGGTGCCGGCGGCCATAGGTGGAGTGGTGGTTTGGTGAGAGATTTGGGGATCGGAGCGGGGGTGGGGGTTTGGGCTCGTTCCGGCCTATGGATCTGCAGCGTGTAGTGGGCCGCTACCACTACGAACGGTGATGGCCTGTTCGATCAGAAAATTCTCTTTCTCCTCCTCGTGCTCTCGTTTCCGAGTTCCATGGCCGCTGCACGACGGCACGGGGGAGTTTTGCACGCCGGCTGCTGAGCAGAGCACCTGCGAGCCGCGCGCTGGGGCGTGCTGCCGTTGGAGAACGGCGGCGGGCGGGGAGAGCAAAGTCACGACATGTTAGCGTGGCAGCCGCGGTGCATGCCTCTTTTTCGGTTGTGCTAATCAACAACCGACTGTTTTTCAGTTTGCCAACAATCGATTTTTCTCACCCAAAAGCTTCTTCCTCCTCTACCTCATTTTTTCTATCCGGTGGTGACGAGCTTGCCGGAGCTTGAGCTGAAGCTGTCGTTGATGTGTAGCTGCCATTGAGACGAGCAGAGCCAAGAGACCTCGCCGCAGTTGTTAGGCTTAGGGGTGGGGTTATGAGGGGAGGGCTTTCGGGGTTAGGTTTTTGGGTGGGGTGTCTGCCGGTGCGGAAGAAAAACCTATGCCCCAGGCTTAGAGGGATGGCCAGCGGGCAGTGGTGGATCGGCGGTGGCAGTGGATGATTAGGGCAAGACGGCGAGGCAGCACTGACGATGGTAGCGATGCTAGCGAGGCAAGGCAGTGCCGCAGGGAGAGCTGGGTAGTGGTGGCATTGTCAAGCGATTTGGGGGAGAAAAGATGGAAAGAGAGAGATAGAGATATTAAGAAATAAGTGAGAGAATCCTAGCCATTGGGTTAAGATCCTATGGTACAAATTACTGACCGTTGGAAGAAAAACATCAACATACACTCTCTTTTTTTATTTAGAGGAACGCTGAGCATGGCTAAGTCAAGATGTGTGCGGAGTTGGGAGCGTGCAGGACGCTGTCTAGCCCGCATGCATGGCAGGGCTTTTTCTCGCGTGTTTGCCAATAGATGAGGGGCGCGATGGGAATCTAGCGGCTAGCTTGTCAAGATAAAATAGCTATGAATTTAGGTAGAACTATATAATTATAATTGAATTCTACGATGGAGAGTGTTTTTTTTTGACAAACCTCGCTAAGAGGACAAGGTCTTTCTGCAATTCATTAATTAAAAAATTGACCATGTTTATGAGGGAAATTAGGCCGAAAAACCACACAATGCTTGGTTAATTAAAGGAAAATCGGGTGAAAACCACGACTCAAGGGCCATATTACCTAGATAAATTAGATCTGGAGCACTACCAGATGAAATGAACAAGCCAGCAAAAGCCGACCAAGATCAACACAAACAAACGAGACTCCCAACCCACTGACATCATCCGCCGCATCATCGTCATTGCCCATTGCACCCACGATCTAGCGACTCCGACTTCACCGCAGCAAACCACGAGGTAGAAGAACCACATCTATCGCGTCGAACCAACGCTAGTCCAAGAGCTACGTCCATCGATTCTGCCGCCACCAGAGAGAGAAGCTAGTACCCAAGGGAAGCGGTTCCGGACCTCTCCATTCCTGCAGAAGACGACGATCACCACCCCGAGCTAGCACCGCTCACACACTGGCCACATCCGATGGGGTCAAGCCTCGACCCAAGGCCATCGGTCACACCACCGTCACTCCCTAGCCCGCCAACGCCGGCCTCACGCACTAACTGAGTGGCTAGGTCCCCAAGACAAAGCCTCCAAGAAAGGAGCGACGTCAACATGCCATTGTCATTCGATCCGATGAGCTAGATCTAGGTTTTCATTCGGAGGATGAGACCATAAGGGTTAGAGAAGTGTTGAAACTCTACAACAATGCCTCCAAAAAAGAAAACAATGCCAAGAGCACTGCCGTTGCTGGCACCCCATAAGTTGTGAAAGACTTTCGTCCGAAACACCATGGTCACCGATGCCACCGGACTACCAGGAGGACAGCCCGCCGCGACTCTAACTAGGGACACCGCGCCGTCCTGCACAGCATCCGACGCCACTAGAGGAGAGCCACCGCACATGCCCACCACGTGGCATCCACAACGACCACCGACAACCTCCGCCCCGGCACACCGGACGCACGTAGCCTGCCATCTCCCGCGATTCCCATCGCAGCTCCCATCTGCACCAGTCGCTGACTTGCAGGTTGAAGAGGTCAACCAGCCATAGGAGGACTCCGAGCAGGACCTCCTACGCCCCGGCGTATAGCACGGCTGCCACTGAGCGGGCACGACTACAATGCATAGCAGGTCGAACTGAGCGGCAGCCCATCCCCCGCCCATGACCATCACGGCCGTTCCAGATCCGTGCAGCACTGGGCATCGCAGCTCCCGGTGGATAGCACCGTAGCTCCTAGCAACGACTACCAAGCCGCCCCTGGCCAGCCCGAAGCCATGCCCAGCCAAAGCTTCCCCAGGCCACCGTCGCGCCACGTACCGCAGCCGGGGCCTCTGCCCCGCGTCCAGACGTGCTGCGCCCACACAAGAACCGCCCCTCACTTCGGAGACAGGCCTTGCCGCTACCGCGGAAGGCGACGGTGGAGAGGAGGGACGAGGAAGAGGTGACCCGGCTGCTAGGGTTCTATTGTCTCCTGAATCACCCGTCGGAAGCGATGCGGGAGTCGGGTGACTTGTGCATGTTGAACGAAGGGTGTTTGCCTATCAGAAAAGTTAGAACTAACGATTCCACCTCCTAGTTCCAAGGGTAAGAACATGATTAAATCATCTTTTTACACTCATTGAGGCATGAAACTTACAGCGTGAACACAAGCGGGCACAGAACTTGTACACCTGAGCTTGCCGACTATATAAAGTAAAATAATAATAATGTGAATTCAAGTGGGCCCCACAACATGATTTTTACTAAAGTTGTACACTTTCAAATACTGTAATTTTAGACTATGTGGTGTGTAATTTTCTAAAGTTACACATTTTTAATACTATAATTTTAGGTGACTAAAATTTGTAGGCAACTGAGATTTAGCCAACGCAATATACCTAGGCCCATCAATATGCTGAAAGTTGCTCCTCCATGCTGAATCATCTATAACGAATTTTAATTGATTTTGTCAGAATTTTATTATCTGAACATGAAGTTGAAGATAAAAATAGTGAACATTTATAAAGTCTACCTCTGCAAACATGTGGGGCTAACCTATGAGTCTAGACCCATTAATATGTATAAAATAGCTCTCTACACATTGGATAAGGTCTAACAAATCTGAGTTATTTTCGTCAAAATTTTATTATGTGAACACAAAGTTGAAGTTCCAAATACTGAGCTGTTACAAAAACTACCTCTACAAGCTTGTGGGCCCACCTCTGTGTAAGGGCCATTTTATGCGCACACATTAGATCCTCTACATGCCAAATAATGTGGAATAAGTTTTAGTTAATTTTGTGAAATATTTACTGTGAATGTGAGGTTGAAATTCTAAATATCAAACTTTTAAGTTTCACGTCATAACGAAATAAAAGAATTTGGAATTGGAAGTGAGATGAATGAAATTCTAATTACGTGTAATTGGAATTAAAATCTGAAAATCAAATTCAATTAATGGTACGAGTACTCAGTCATTCTTCGTTGTGTGCCTGTGCCGCCTAACTGAAATGTCCTTAGGCCTAGCATGTAGTTGGCGTGCAGCATTGGATTGGTTTGATGATTGATATGCCCAAGTTGTAATGCTAAAAAGTTGATAAGCCCGTATTTTGGCAATACATAAAATTCCAAATTTTGGTAAAGAGAGGACGATTGGATTGTTACCAATTGCCAAGCCAAATTTTGACAAGACAAAATATTTTATCTCTCTTGTTGATACCGTCGGTCGTGTTTCTCTCGCTAACTATTCCCGTAACACAACCCAGTTCATCGATCGGCTTCAGCTCGGAGTCCCTGGGCCCTGCTCCCAAACTCTAGCCTATCGCTAGCCTTTCCACGGGCTCGCAGCCCACAGGAAGAACTCACAGTCCGACCGCACCGGTCTCTTCACTGCCTCGCGTCGGCGTTGTGTGCCGAGCCGCCGTGCCTGAGCAGACCGCCGGACAGGAGATGCGGCATGTGATTGAAGGCACTTGACAATGTACATCGCCGTGCAGTCTTCTCCCATCTCGGGGTGTCAGGTGTGATTGGCCGCCTCGGCAAGCAGGCCGCAGCCATCTCCTTGCCGAATTCCTGCTCGCGCCGACCGTGATCTGCCTCGCCCTAATCCCCGGTTGGTACTTGAGTAGTTGCTACGCCCCCACGCGTCTGTTTGAATGACTTTACTTCTTAAGTGATTAAGTGATACGCAGTTTGGAAAGTTAATTATGGTTGAGTCAGTCCAAAGAACTTTTGATTGGATTGAGTTGTGCGATTAGCTACCAGCTATAGTACGGACCTCTGTCTTTAATTTTCTTCTTTTACAAATTAGCACGGTATCTAGTGTAATTGTATAGGAAACATTTTTTATTGTCTTTATTTTTTTTTACCTATACGCGTAATATTAGATCAGTACAGAAAATAAAAATTTAGATCACGAGCAAGTCTACTAGTTGTTGTACTGAGCCGTCTATTTAAGTACAGTTATGAAGATCTATCACTTGTGATCTATTTGGTACAATCAATTATGATGATCTATCAGTTGTGATCTGTTTAGATACAGTAATGTAGATTTATTAGCTGTGATCTGTTTAGGTACAGTTCTAAAGATTTATCTGTTGTGGTCTGTTTAGATATAGTTATGAAGATCTATCGATTGTGGTCTGTTTATGTACAGTTATGAAGATTTATCAATTATGGTCTATTAATAATAAAAGGGTCAACAAGATTAATGGTCGCATGTTTTATTTAAAAAAAATCCTAGCCTTTCTTTATTATTAGCTCACTCTTTTTAAAATTAGAACCTTGGTAGTAACTGGGCAAGTATAATTTTGTGCGCCCAGTCCAAATGTCCTGCAGTGTCCCTTTTGAAACTTTGAGCTGTGATGTAACGCTGGCATACATAGGTTCTTGATCCTTCTATGTTCTCTGTTGTATTTCTGCTAGCTAGTTCTTCTCCGTGCATCACAATTTTCACTCTATGCGCTTGCAGCGAATTGTGTTCTAATCTCGGTATCCTTGCGTATGCATGGGCATATTTTATGCCTTGCAGTACTACTTCTAATTGTTTGTCGCTAGTCCACCGTCTAATTGTTCTATCTACTCATTATTTGTTTGGATTTGGTTGGCCATGGTCCTCCGCCGGGCCATCTCTCTCAGTTGCCAAACTTATAGATTGATAAAGATTGACGGGTGGTGGCAAATTACGGGACGGCAAATTCACATATTGGAGCAAGCGCCAAGTGGTGCCGGGGATATGATTTTTCTGGACATCATATCTGCAAGGGTTTTGCAGTACTAAAGAAATATTTTCCCAATTGTGCCACGGGTTAACGTAGGCCTCTATTATTTCCTTTTTTAACGAAAAAGCCAGGAGCATTGCCATTCATTTTCATTAAGATAGAAGTGAGAGTTTTTTATAAATATTATTTTTAAAATTAGAAATTCCAAATCTGGACGTCTAGACTCAAAATTTACAAAACTATCACCCTGTCGGCCAACCGTTAGCCGACAACGCGCTTGTCGGCCAACCGTTGGCTAACAACGGCGTTGTCGGCCAACCGCCGTTGTCGGCCGACGGTCGACCGACTTCGGCCAAACGTCGAGTCAGCCGCGCTGTCAGCCCAAAAGTTGGACGACAAGGCTAACGCCAGCCACTCTGGCGTGTGACTGAGAGAGCAAACGCCACCGTCAATGGCGTTTGCACTGCATGTCAAACGCCAGAAGCAGTGGCGTTTGCTATCTCTAATTATTTGTGGAGTTGTCTTATATCAATTCACTCTTTGATTATTCATTCTTGTGTCTGGACTATTACTTCTCTGTTCTGATATCTTTCGCTTATTGTGTATGTGCTTGTTTATCTACTTCTTCTTTAGTTTTGAACTCTTTGTGTGAGTACTCTCTCTTTCTCTTAGCTTAAAAGTTCGTATCTTAGATATTTGTGTTATGTTTCTTTTCTGTCTTCTCATTAATTCTTTCATTTCATTAGTATAGGACTTTATCTCTCTACTCTTTAACTCTCTTCTTCGTTATTAGACTCTACTTCTGTTCGCTATGCTCTTGTGTTTCTCTGTACTCTCTACATTATCTAGTTACTCACTTCACTCATACTAAGTACTTCTCGTCTATTTTTGTCTTGTTTCTCTTCATCTCTGTTGCTCTCTTCTCTACCCGTGTTGTATCTGTCTGTAATGTCTTCTTCACACTTGCGCTTAGCTTCACTTACACTGTGTTTTCTTCGTCTTGCTCTGTCTGACTGCTTTTCTTTTCACTAACTTTCACTCACGTCTCGGATCTCATTTGTTTTCTTTCTCTTTCTAGACATCTTTAGCGACAGTCTTTCTTTTATCACTTGGTCTAGCATTCTTGAATTTACTCTTCTATGCAGTTCTTCTTGCGATAACTGTTTGTATTATGTTTGTGGTTGTTGAATCTCTCTCTCTCTCCATTCTCTCTTTAAACTACTGTTCTTTAGGTATGTTACTTTCAACTCGTGGCTCTTCAGTATTCTATTGTAGCATCTCTCTCTTCGTTTGTAATAAAAGTGACTGTGTCTTTCTCGCTCTCTTTTCTCATCTTCTTATCAGCTTAATTCTTCTTTGTGTGTCCAAATGCCACTGCTTCTGGCGTTTGACATGCAGTGCCAATGCCATTGACGGTGGCGTTTGACCTCGCAGTCACACGCCATGGTGGCTGGCGTTAGCCTTGTCGTCCAACTTTTTGGGCTGACAGCGCGGCTGACTCGACGTTTGGCCGAAGTCGGTCGACCGTCGGCCGACAACGGCATTGTCGGCCACCGTTGGCCGACAACACCGTTGTTAGCCGACGGTTGGCCGACAAGCGCGTTGTCGGCTAACGGTTGGCCGACAGGGTGATAGTTTTGTAAATTTTGAGTCTAGACGTCCAGATTTGGAATTTCTAATTTTAAAAATAATATTTATAAAAAAAAGTCTACATATTGGCCTCTATTACTTTAACTTCTAGCTGATTAGATCGGAAGATTTATTTTGGATCTCTGATATAGAATAACCATGTGGAAGCATGAGTACAAATGCAGTAATTCTCAAACAACTTAAGATCATGGAGTGGGTGTGTTGCAACACCAGAGGGACACGAAACATTCAGTTTAGAATATGCTAGCCGGGTGGACTAGCGGGGAGGGGGTGTGTGTGGAGCTATCTGCTGCCATTGTCTATGCAAGTGCTTTCATCATTTTTGCAGTTCTGTCAAAAGTAAGCTACCTTGTGTATGTAGTGTGGACATGCATAGCAACAAATGTCAAAGCCAGTAAGCCGCATTAACTTTGGATATACTAATATAACTCAAAATGTCGGTATGCATGAGAAAAGGATACGCCTTAAAGAGTCATATTTGATGTGTTGTCTTCGGAGAAAACCTGTCCAAACTTGGCCATTAACCTGTTATCTGCCAACTGACAGGTAGAGAGGATGACTCATTGTGCGCATCTCTATCTTTGCATTTCTTATGTGTTAGCGAAACATTTAAAAGCTTTACCCATGGAGTAGCCAACATAAAATTTTCTAGTGGTGAACTTGAGATCTTTAAAGAAGAACAGCCTTAGTTGCTATCTGACGGTCTGGTACTGAGCACCATCCATCCCTAGACCACTTTGCTTTTAGCATCTTCTTGCTCACCCAACTTAAGCATGTAACAAACCCACCATGGCTTCCGGCGGTGCCCCTTCTTTTTACCTGCCAAAGTTTCCTTCCATTGATGCCTCCTTTTCTTGATTTTTCTTCCTTTTCATTTAGCTTATGTTGGTGGAGTCATGCTCATCAAAGGAATAAACCTAGCATCCATTTGGTGTTAGTAATCTACAAGTAGTTGGCTGTTTTGCATTAGTGCTCCAATTATCCTAGATACTAGTATTTATGGGGGCCTAACTACAGTAGAGAAGATACCGTTCCTACTTTCTCCACTGGCTGTGTGTAACCCTGAAACCAATGAGCATTGTTTGTGGCTTTCCTTATCAGTACTCCTAGCTTTTATTCCCCTTCTCTTATCTTGCACCTCTTCCTCTCTTTATGTGACTAGTATTGAAATCTCTGAACTTTAGAGGAGTGTATTCTTTGAGTTGCATAAACATATATGTCACGACTCTGATTTTCGGAGCCGTGAGATATGTCCGCAATTGCCCAGGAGTTTCTCAATTGCGGACATAGAGCAGTTACATCACTAATACGGCGATTGAACAAACAAACTTTATTACAGAATTGGAAAATATATGCTTAATAGCGGTTAAGTTTACAGTAGACTGGGGTATCCTAGCCCAAAGTTTACATTACAACCAAATGGACCTACTCCACAGGCGCTTCGAGCGCGGATAAGACCTAAAAACTCATGTTCATCTCCGTCAAATACTCTTCGTCGTATGCGTCTTCTTCGTTTTCCTGTGTAGTTGTAATGGTTGGTGCAGTAATGAGTACACGTCGTACTCAACAAGTCACATTGGGAAATTATGCTACTAGCTACATGCTCTGGATTTCAAGGAGGGGTGTACGGTTTAATGTTTGGTGGATGCATAGTCCTAGTCTCCACCTTAGTGATTAAATTCTCATCATTAAAAGATTTTTAACTGCAAATCATTGTTTTTAGCAACCCTGCCGGGTCAACGTCAAATTCAACTAAACATCATCAATCTCTACTTGTGCCCTGTACTGAGAATCACCTCTAAACATAGCTTCATTAACCGGAAGTACGGCATATTCGAATACCTTTGATTTAACTATGCAGAGCGGCTCAGCTTTACCCACATGATACCCGTTGTCGATGACATGGCACCAGGGTATCGTCAAGGAGGACAAAACCGGCCCAATGGACATAGGGTGGGCCGGGCCGACTGCTCGGAGTCTGACTTCTACACGGGGGGCACCTCATCAACGTGGAGTACACGCCGTGGATAACACACATCCGGTGATCTCGGATCGTGTTGTAACTAATTAGGAAACCAATCTGTAAGCCAATCGGGACTCCTGTAACCCTACCCCGGTCGCCTATATAAGGCCAGGGAGGGATCCCCTGATCGGCATAAGCTCATAAGCTCATAAGTTCGTATTTGTAAAGTTCTTAACTCCACGAGTCTTAGATCTTGTATTCTCATATGGGATTCTAGCAATACCAGCCACCAAACATAGGACATAGGGTATTACCTCTCCTCGAGGGCCTGAACCTGTCTAAATACTGTATCTCGTGTGCACCCATCTAAATCTTCTGTGCTTGTGCAACCCCATAATCATTATTGCCGGATCAGAACACCGACAGTTGGCGCGCCAGGTAGGGGAGCGCGCATAGATTCTTCTGCTAGATCCAGATGGGTTTCTTCATCAGCAATGACAGCTTCGTCCCGGGCACCGTCATGCGGTCTACCTTTACGAACGCTGTCCCCGATCCAGGCCAGCTTTTCCGATTTGGAAAGTTGGACTTCATCGCCGACCAGGTCGGCAAGCTTCACCTTTGCGACTCGGCACCTTGCCGGCCGACGAAGGAGTCGTCAACAAACTCACTCGGACTCGTCAGCGAGTTCGCGCCTTCGGATCCTCTCCCTAGGGATGAGGTTACTCCGAAGTCGGATCTACCGCTCGAGCGAGTTTACCCACTTGTCGGGCGGAGGTCCCAACTGGTTGGGGCAATCGACTCTCTCTTACCCGTCCTCGAGTATGACTCAGACGATTTTGAGAGTTCGGGAAGCCACCACCCATCTCGGGAGGTTTTTATGGCGAATCTGGGTACGTTGCCTAACAACGACGACCAGCCTATTCCCATCGAAGACCAAACTCCCGAACAGCTAACTGCCACTCGGCTTCGCCTCCGTGCCCAGGAGGCAGAACTGGCCGAGCAGCAAGCCGCGCTGGTCTGCCAGCGTGAAGAAAAGGAGCGTTATGGCGACATGCGGGGTCGTGGGCGCCAGGTTCACGATACGCTCCGTATGCGTGAAAGGGACGGCGTCCCGATCTTTCCGCTCCCCAGTCACAACATCGTCGCGGCCTCGGTGGCAGCACATGCTATTCACATACCTGAGGGCACCCCAAGACACGACGAACTTCGAAAGCTCCAGATCCTGGTGGAAGAAGCAGCCCTCCAGCAAGCCGAGATCTTTGAAAACCGTGCGGGTTCCTTGGCGAGCGCTAGGAGTCGGCAAGCTTCCCCTCCGAGGAATCCATCACAAGCCGCCGCGCGTCATCACGCCGACCCCGAGCGCCGTCACTTTGTCGAGATGGTCCACAACCGACTCGGACCTAATCATGACGCGCGGGGAACTATTCTTGCAAGAGTCCGCGCCCAACAAGGTGCGGACAGAGATGTACGCCCTGCCGGATCGGCGTGCGATCAACTCGGGAGGGACCGCGACGCGCGGGATATCATGAATGATAGATGCGACGCCCGCCGAGACGCAGGGAGGGACAATCGCAACAGTCGTTATGATCCCGACGGCGACCGCAGCGCCACAAGCTGGCGCAGCTCTCCAGCCCCTTCCGGCATGCCCTATGTAGGCCCAAAGGCATTCGGACCCCGCATCCGTGATGCCGTCTTCAAGTCACGGTTTTGATTTACCGGGATCGACAAGTATACAGGAGAAACTCGGCCGGACATCTGGCTGGCCGATTACCGCACCGCCTACAGGACCAGTGGTGGCGACGATTACATCGCGATCCATTACCTGCCTCTGTTTTTAGCCGACTCGGCTCGAGCCTGGCTTACCAGCTTGCCTCAAGGTTGCATCCAATCCTGGGCCGATCTTGAGACCCTCTTCGTCAACAACTTCCAGGGTACTTACAACAGACCCGGGAACGCGTGGGATCTCCACAGTTGTACCTAAGAAGAGGGTGAAACTCTCAGAGAATACATTCAACGCTTCTCCAAGAAGAAGAACTCTTTGCCTGAGGTCTGAGAAGGAGATGTCATCACCGCCTTCTCCAAAGGTGTCCGCAGCACCGACCTCATCCACAAGATCGCGCGTAAAAATCATCAAACTACGCGCGAGCTTTTCGACATTGCCAACAACTTTGCCACTGGCGAAGAAGCCGTCCGCAGCACAGGCAAGGGCGACAAGGGATGGAGCAAGGCTTCCGAGTCCCCCAGGGGCGCAGACCGTCCCGAGTCATCCCGAAAGAAGCTCAAGAAGCGCAAGGGCGACGATCTCGTTGCCGCCGCCGAGCGCGCCCCATAGCGGCGTCCTCCGCGCGGCAACGCGACTTTTGAGGAAATGATGAGTCGGCCATGTCACTTCCATGGGCCGAAGTCAAACCACATCACGCGCGCTGCAACCTCCTGAAGAACTTGAACAAGTCTTCTGTCCGTAGCCAGGACAAGAAAGATTCTTCTCCAAGCGAAGGAGACGAGTTCCCGAAGGAGACCGCTTGCTTGATGATCTTCGGTGGTCCCGACGGCTATGAATCCAAACGCCGCCAGAAGATCACAAGCCGAGAGGTTAACGCAGTCGAGCCCGCCATGCCTCAATACCTCCAATGGTCCGAGTCCATAATCTCATTTGGCCGCTCGGACCATCCCGACTACATACCCCATCCGGGCAGGTTCCACTTGGTGGTGGATCCGATTGTCAGCGGCGTCCACCTCACCAAGGCCCTCATGGATGGAGGGAGCGGTCTGAACATCCTCTACGTCAAAAAACTTGATGACATGAAGGTTCCCCGCTCGGACATCAAGCCCACCGGGGCGCCCTTCCACGGTGTCGTCCCCGGCAAAATGGCAAGCCCACTCGGGCAGATCAGTCTGCCCGTCGCTTTTGGCACCCCCAAAAACTTCCGGACCGAGACCCTTACCTTTGAAGTCGTCGACTTCTCGGGCTCGTATCACGCTATCTTGGGACGTCCTTGCTACGCCAAGTTCATGGCTGTCCCGAGTTACGTCTACCTGAAGCTCAAAATGCCGGGTCCCAACGGGATCATAACAGTGCAGAGCAGTTTCCAGCACGCCTAAACGTGCGACCTGGAGAATTGCAACCTCGCCGCGGCCCAAGTCGTTGCAGCCGAGCTTGACAATATCAAGTCGGCCATGGCCGAGGAAGCACCCCCAACAAAGAAAGCTTCAGCATCAACGTCATTCCAGTCGGCGAAGGACACCAAGGCGATCCAGCTCGACCCGGAAGACTCTTCCAAGATGACGCAGATCGGGACTGCGCTCGGCGACAAATAGGAAAGCGCGCTCGTCAGCTTCCTCCGTGACAACCAGGACATCTTCGCATGGACATCTTCCGACATGCCAGGAGTTCTGCGGGAGGCTGCCGAGCACTCTCTAAACGTTCGGCCAGATGCCAAGCCAGTCAAACAGCGCTTACGCTATTTTCCTGAGAATAGAAGAGTAGCAATAGGAGAAGAGATAGCCAAGCTCTTATCGGCTGGCTTTATAAAAGAAGTGTATCATCCCGACTGGTTAGCGAACCCAGTTCTTGTTCGCAAAAAGAATGGAAAATGGAGAATGTGCGTTGATTACACTAGCCTTAACAAGGCATGTCCCAAAGATCATTTCACTCTACCTCGCATCGACCAAGTGATTGACTCTACGGCCGGCTGCAAAATTTTGTGCTTCCTCGACGCCTACTCAGGCTACCATCAGATCAAGATGAAAGAGGAGGACCAAATCAAGACTTTGTTCATCACCCCCTTTGGGGCCTTCTGCTACGTCTCCATGCCGTTCGGCTTAAAAAATGCCAGCACTACATACTAACGGTGCATACAGCGCTGTCTCCAGGGGCAGATTGGCAGGAATGTACAGGCCTATGTTGACGACGTGGTGATTAAGTCAGAAAAGAAAGAGTATCTCCTTACTGACTTGGCAGAAACTTTTGCCAGCCTCAGGCGATTCAGTATGAAGCTCAACCCGAAGAAATGCGTCTTCGGGGTTCTTCGGGAAAGCTACTTGGATTCATTGTTTCCGAACAAGGGATCGAGGCTAACCCGGAGAACATCGACGCCATCATCAAAATCGGGCCTCCAAGAAGCCTCAAGGATGTCCGGAGACTTACCGGCTGCGTGGCAGCTCTTAGCCGATTCATCTTTCGACTCGGCGAAAGAGCCTTGCCCCTCTACAAGCTCATGAAGAAGTCCGATAACTTCACCTGGACCCCTAAGGCTCAAGAAGCCCTGGATGGCTTGAAAAGGTTGCTGACCACCGCCCCGGTATTGGCCCCGCCAATGCCTAATGAGCCGCTGATACTCTACATCGCAGCAACCACCCAGGTGGTCAGTATGGTCCTGGTTGTGGAACGATCTGAGCCAGGCCACATCCGGAAGGTTCAACGACCAGTCTACTTCATCAGTGAAGTGCTTTCCGAGTCCAAGACGCGTTACCCGCAGATCCAAAAGATCATTTATGCGGTATTCGTCACGTCTCGAAAGCTGGTTCACTACTTCCAAGGGCATCCGATCTCGGTGGCCAGCTCTTTCCCGATCGCCGACGTCATCAACAATCGGGACGCCACAGGACGGATCGCCAAGTAGGGCAATGGAGTTGCTCGCATTCGACATAATCTATACCCCCGCACGGCTATCAAGTCTCAAGATCTGGCTGACTTTGTGGCCGAGTGGACCGAAGTCCAATCCCCGCCCTCTGTCATCGACCTCGAACACTGGACTCTGTACTTCGATGGTTCGCTGATGCTCCAGGGCGCGGGGGGCTGGCATCGTACTCATTTCTCCAAAGGGAAAACGCTTCAAGTACGTGCTCCAAATTCACTTCCCAGCGTCCCACAACATCATCGAGTACGAGGCTTTGCTGCACGGACTGCACATCGCTACGTCACTCAGGATTCGCCGACTTCTCGCTCGGGGGGACTCCGAACTGGTGGTTCGGCAGGTCATGAAGGAATGGTCATGCCGCGATCCTACCATGGACGCTTATTGCCAGGAGGTACGCAAGCTTGAAGCCAGATTTGACGGACTCGAGATTACGCATATTCTCTGCCGAGACAACGAGGCGGCAGACGCACTCGCCAAACTGGGATCCAGTCGGGACATCGTCCTGGCGGGAGTATTCCTCCAAGAGTTGTATGCCCCCTCCATCAAGGCAGAGATGACACCCGACGCCGAAGAACCACAGCCTACTCCGCAGCCGTCTCCAGCGGTCCTCGCCGTCATTCCCGACTTGACGACGCCATTCCTCGACTACCTGTTGCGAGACATCCTCCCGCCAGACGAAACCGAGGCACGACGCATTACCAGAAGAGCCAAAGGATACGTCGTCGTCCAAGGGGAGCTATATAAGAAAAGCACCTCGGGGATCCTCCAGCGGTGCATATCTCAGGATCAAGGCAGGCAGCTGCTACAAGACATCCACTCGGGCGTCTACGGACACCACGCGATGCCAAAGTCTTTGGTTGGTAAAGCCTTCTGATAAGGTTTTTATTGGCCAACCGCCGTCTCCGACGCCGAGCACATTGTTCGCACCTGCGAGGGATGTCAATACTTCACCCGGCAAATACACCTGCCGGCTTAGGCACTCCAGCCTATCCCGATCACTTGGCCTTTCACCATTTGGGGTCTGGACATGGTCGGTCCTCTCAAGAAAGCTCCCAGGGGCTATACACACCACTTCGTCGCTGTCGACAAGTTCACCAAATGGATTGAAGCCAAACCGGTGGCCACGCTTACTTCTGAGCGGGCCGCCGAGTTCTTTTGGAATATCGTCTTCCGCTTCAGTGTCCCCAACAATATCATCACAGACAACGGCACTCAGTTCACTGGTGCCGCCTTCCTCGAGTTCTGTGACAACTACAACATTGGCCTCAGCTTCGCCGC
Organism: Stipa capillata; assembly: GCA_019208055.1. NCBI lineage: Eukaryota > Viridiplantae > Streptophyta > Magnoliopsida > Poales > Poaceae > Stipa > Stipa capillata. The sequence goes on along the minus strand of JAGXJF010005252.1, from coordinate 111,158 downwards.
GGTAGCACACCCAGGCACCAACGGACAGGTTGAGCGGTCCAATGGCCTGATCATGCAAGGCATCAAACCTCGGATTTTCCAGCGCCTGAAGAAATTCGTGAGCAAGTGGGCCGCTGAGTTACCCTCGTTGCTCTGGAGCCTGCGAACTACGCCCAACCGGTCAACCGGATACACGCCTTTCTTCTTGGTCTTTGGAGCCGAGGCCGTGCTCCCGATTGACCTCGACCATGGATCCCCACGTGTCCGCGCGTATTCCGAGGCCGAGTCGGAAGAAACAAGACAAGACACCATTGATTAGCTTGAAGAAGCACGTGAGATTGCATTCCTTCGGTCGGCCAAGTACCAGCAGGACCTACGACGCTATCACAACCGGCATGTATGCGGTCGCTCCTTCAACATTGGCGACTTGGTCCTGTGCCGAGTCCAATCCAACAGCGACAAGCACAAGCTCTCACTGCCATGGGAGGGTCCGTACATAATTGCTGAAGTACTACGCCCAGGGGCTTACCGACTAAAGGCTCGAGACGGCAACATCTTCACCAACGCATGGAACATTGAACAGCTACGTCACTTCTATGCTTAAACCTTGTATTTCCATATTCTTTGGTTGACTACAATGTTAAGTGGGCCCCATTCGAGTAAACATTTTTAGCACCACTCAAAGTACCCATGCATAGCGACTACTCGGGGGCTACACACTCCGACTACTCATCCGGGCACTCGGACCCTTTAAAATATTTCTTTTTCTAACCATTCTAGTACTGGGTAATCACGCCGGATGTCAACCTTTCGTCTCCGACCACCAGTCTACGCCACAACCCGGCGCTATACGGAACACAGCCCACGACTCTTCCTACGCAAAGGGGGATACGACGGGTCGACAAAGGCACACACAAAAGGCCAACATTACACACGAACGAATTAAGGAAAAAGAGTCACCAAAAAGCTTTCAGTCTAGCAAAACATGCATTAAATACACTCGGGTACGCCGAGCCCAATACAGTTAAACTTATTTACATACTACGGATTGGTCCGCTTGACCAGGTTATCAGTAGCAGGGCGGACAGCTTCAAACAGCGCTGGCACTTCCTCTTCTGGAACATCAGCGGCCATCCCGTCTTGGATTTCAGACAGATCCACCACTGGGTAGTGAGACTTGGTCACAACCAGCGCGAACTCCACCCCGGCTTGGTATTGTTCATCTGACAGAGTTTGCACTCTATCCGGCGCTGATTGAAGGCGCTCCACCAAGATCTCCACCTGCTCTGGTGCCGGCTTGTCCTCCCACAAGGCACTGCAGGCGGCCCTCCCGGCCGCGTACAGCTCGCCCATCGTCGTACTCATCCTCGCCAGTCGAACTTCGTAATCTGTGGGGAAAGACAAAGACATCAGCAGCGGCCAACCCCGGCCTGACAACCCCGAGTCAGCCGCTTACCAGCAGCGGCATCAGCAGCTCGTTTATTCGCCGTTTAGGCGGCATCAACGGCTCACCTGTGACACCCCTCCTGGACAGCGGCCTCCCTCTCGAGATGCTCAACACGTGCCCGCTCTGCCCCGAGTGCTTCCTCAAGCCGGGCAGTCTTCTCCTCAGCCAAGGACAACTGGCCAAGGCGGGCATTCACCGTCTCAAGCTCCGCTCGGAGCTTGGCGGCCTCGTCTTCAGCAGCTACAACAAGACAAGGAGGCGTCAGCTTCACAGAAAACTGACAAGCCATATAGGCACAGGGTAATTACCTTGAGCCCGGGCATTCACCCGCGAGACGCTACCCTTCAACGTCTCCACCTCCGCCTCCCGCATGCGCACTTGTTCCCGTGCCACGTTTAGGTTGCCCGTCAGATTGTCCAACTCGGCCTTTCTCTGGCTGAGTCGCTCAAAAGCCGGCAGTCGGGCCTGGAGGAACTCCGTCTTCTCCACGGACCGCCGGACCAAACCCTGCGAGTCAAGCCACAACAAGATCAGCCCACTCGGGAATACCATTCAGGAACCTCCTCTTGATTCTTTGAATCAAAAGGAGGCTCGGGGGCTACACCCTCTAGGTGCACTGTTCGTGCCCCCAGAGAGAAATCTACAACAAGAAAAGGCAACTAGCTACTCGAGTAAAAGCATTGAAGACCCTCTACCCGATTCTTCGAATCGGGCAGAGGCTCGGGGGCTACACCCTCTGGGTGCACTACTCGTGCCCCGAGAGGGAAAGGACTACTACCTAATGCGGAGCCCTCGCCCGACTGACACATACCTCTGCCAGCGGGTTAATCTTCTTGTTCACCAGGCTGGCGCTTTCCCGGAGGCCTTTCAGCAAACGTGGGAGCTTCTCGCCGAGCTCCGCCATGGCCTCGAAGAACTTCTCCCAATCCTTGGCTTCCCGGACGTCGTCCACCTCTTGCAGGACAAAACCCGGATTCGCTGGGTCCCTCTCTTGAACTCGGAGCGGGGGGACGGCCAGCTCGCGCCCAAAAAAGATGGCGGTACTTAGCCCACCTCTATCTCCTCTTGGCAGGGCCCAGCCACTTCTGTGGCAGTGTGAGCAGGCATTTCAATGCCGGCCCCAGCTGGCCCCGACACGGGCGGAGGAGGCGGAGGAGTCGCGGGCGCACTCGCCGGGGCACTAGCTCCGGCTGGCGCTGACGGAGACGGACTCGCCGGGGCACCAGCTCCGGCTGGCGCTGACGGAGTCGGAGGAGTGGACGACGCAGCAACCGGCGCCGACCCACTCCCCCTTGGTCGGATCCCCGAGTGCCCTTGGGATCCACCGTCTTGCTCGCCCTGCAAAGACCCTCACCGTTACTCCCGGCAGGCGACAAAACGAAAGAAGGGGATAGGCAGGAAGACCACTCACTTGACGGATCGGGGGGACCGTCCTCCGTTTCCTAGCCTTCGGTGCGCCAGCCGGCGGAGTTGGCCGCGCCGCAGAGCCACTCTGCCCTCCGAAGACGGAGTAGGCCGTTCTCTTAGCTCCCCGACTGGGGGGAACATCGCCACCGGTCGCTTCGGGTTTCTTCCAGGCGTCAGCGGTCGGTCTTTTCCTCCTCTTCACGACAAGGGGAACTTCGTCTTCTTCTTCCTCCTCCTCCTCGAGAGCCGGCGCACTCGAAGGAGGGTTGACGGGTTCCTCTGTCGCCGGAGCTTTCCCCTTCGACGCCTCGGCACCGGAGGAGGACCTGCCTGCTACGTCCTGCGGCGGCAGCCCTCCGACAGGAGCGTCGGCATACTGCGGCAAGTTCTAGACCTCCTTCTCTGGAAGGGGGGCGCTGGAATTAAAACCAAAGAGCACCTGCAAAATTCAGGGCGCGTAAATCAATTTCAGCCAGAGCTCAAAAAGCAACGACAACGGAAGGATGTTTTACCTGACTCGGCGGATTGGTGCGGCTATAAGGAGGCGGGTGCAAGGAGGCGTCCAAATCAGTTCCATGCGCCATCAGCTTCGCCAGTCGGCGCCGCACCTCCGCTCCCGAAATCAGCTCCGGCGACTCTCGCGTCGGATCTAGCTCGTCGGTGTATTCAAACATCGCGTGCGCTCGCAGCTTCGTGGGCTAGATTCAGCGACCGATGAAAGTACGGGCGACACCGACCCCCAAGACACCAGCCCTGAGTGCCTCGGCAAGAGCGCCCTTCAGGACCTCGACTGCACCCTCCTCCCACGGTTGCGGCATCTCGGTCCAACTCGGTCGGACTTGAGGCGGCTGTCCGCCGAATTGGGAAAGAGAGGGTGCCGGATTGGCACAATAGAACCAGTCCGAATGCCACCCTTTGTTGGAGCTCGGGGAAGGGATATCTAAGTAGCCGCTGGCTGCCCCCGATCTCAGCTGGAAGCCGGCTCCCCCCACCACGGCTGGGTTGCTCTTGCACGGCTGTGGCTTCACCAGGAAGAGCTGTTTCCACAGCACGAAGTATGGCTCGACGCCGAGGTAGCACTCGCACAAGGTGATGAAGGCGGCGACATGAAGCATACTATTGGGATTGAGGTTATGGAGCTCCAAGCCGTAGAAGTACAGGAGCCCCCAGAGGAATGGATGCGTCGGCACCGAGAACCCTCGATGGAAGAACGCCATATGCACCACGATCTCATTGGTGTTCAGCATCGGGAACTCCTCTCCAGTAGCGGAGCGCCATCTCGCCAACTCTTTCGGCGGCAGCACCCCCGCTGTCACCATTGCTTGCAGCCGGGCCTCCGTCACGGTGGATTTTGACCAGGGGGCCATCGCGTTGGAAGATGGGTTCTCGGTGTCGAGGATGGCCCAAACCAACGCGTCTTCTTCCGCGTCGTCTGGATCAGCGAACCAATCGGGCGCTTGCATTCAGGGCTAGTGGCGAAGCGTCTAGGGTTTGCGGTGGCGCGATTGAGGTCGACGGAAGCGCGAGGAAGACGAAGGGGTTTTTTCGAGCGTGGAGGTGATGGCGTATGTGAGAAGGCGTGAGTAGGACCTGCCACTTTCCCGGTCTTATGAAGGGATCGTCACAAGTGGCGCGACCTTTCCGCTCCCACGCACACGGGTTTTCCGCGCCTACACCGTGCCTCTTCGGATTCTATTGCGCCGAATAACGGCCCACGTCGCGATCCATCAGGGCCCACGACATGGCGCAGCCACGATCTGCATCATTTAACGGAAGGGACCCAACGGTTGGCCTTTCGGGGTTAAATAGCCGTTTGGAGTTTACCCCCGTAAAGAGCAACTGTAACGTGCTTCAAACGGGCTACTAATCGGTTACCGGTTAACCCGGAACCGAACGTTGCGATTTTGATGAGTTTTAAGGATTGGCCTCCCGCAGGAACACAATCACTTGAATACACCCGAGTGAAGGGCAGTCATGGTGTGCCTCCAGCAGGCCACCAGTCGGATGCCGAGCAGCTCGGAGCCACCGGTTTCTCCGCCCAGAATTCCCGCGAATTCCGCTCTGGGATTTTCGATGTCCAGAATTTCTGGACTCAGTGGAATGTCCGGATAACAGGCTCTGTCACTCGGGAACCTATGCGCCATGACTTGTATTCTGGTTCTGACGTGGATTTCAGAAGCATTCCTTCAGTGGGACACTAGCTGGGCCCGAGCCACTCGGGAAAACCAGGTGCTACTCGGAAATCTAGTCAGGATTTTTGGTATGTCCCACGCTGGGCTATCAGCTGGTCCCTATCCTTCAGGATGGATCAGATACCACAAGGATTTACTCGCTATTAACTCATTTGCCATGATATTCCTGCCTTACAGGTGAATGTCACTCGGCTAATTACCTTTACTCTACAGGAGTTCTATGAGTCCTTCACAATCTTTCTGCAGGTGATAAGAAGGCGCGCTCAGGCGAATGTCACTCGGAAAAAGGAAGAAGGCTAAGGCACTCGGCTGGGATATTGCCGAGTCAAACCACAGCCAGATCACGAAGGACTCGGGGGGCTACTGTCGATGACATGGCACCCGGGTATCGTCAAGGAGGACAAAACCGGCCCAATGGACATAGGGTGGGCCAGGCCGACTGCTCGGAGTCCGACTTCTACACGGGGGCACCTCATCAACGTGGAGTACACGCCGTGGATAAACACACATCCGGTGATCTCGGATCGTGTCCTAACTAATTAGGAAACCAATCTGTAAGCCGATCAGGACTCCTGTAACCCTACCCCAGTCGCCTATATAAGGCCAGGGAGGGATCCCCTGATCGGCATATGCTCATAAGCTCATAAGTTCGTATGTTGTAAAGTTATTAGCTCCACGAGTCTTAGATCTTTTATTCTCATATGGGATTCTAGCAATACCAGCCACCAAACACAGGACGTAGGGTATTACCTCTCCTCGAGGGCCTAAACCTGTCCGAGAAGAATGTCGGGCCAGGCTGTGGGAAAAGAGAGATGGCGGCCCGGGATGTGCTCGGCACTGGCCCACGAGGAAGCCAGGCCGGCCTGTTAGGGGAGAGAGGCCGATGGCCCGGTCGGGAGAGAGAACAGGGGAGGGAGGCGGGGAGGGCGGCCGCCGGTGGCGGAGAAGAGGAATTGGCCGCCGGGGAGCTCGCCGGAGAAAATTGGAGAGTCGGTGATGATTTACAGGAGCTGGGGAACTCATTTTTGTGGTGGGAGGGTGGTGGTGCCATGGGGAAGGAGCTCGGCAGCGAGGGGATGGGCTCGGTTCTCACCTCGCTGGAGTTGGAGAAGGCGGTGGTGGCTTGCCGGTGTTCCAGATGGAGAAGGAGGTGGCGGGAGAGCTCGGGAGAAGATGAGGGAGCTTGAGAGGGTGAAGAGGGGCTCAGAGGGAGGATCCCCGTGGGGTTTTATAGGGGCAGAAAGCGGTGGCCGAGAGTAGAGCGGGGGTGGTGCGGCCGGAGAGAAAAGCGGCGATGGCGATGCGTGGTTTGCAGCCTCGAGTGCGGAGCTGGTTAGGACAAGGCCCTCTCGTGGCAGGCATCGACTGAAGAGCAGCGGTGGCGAAGAGCGGTGGCACAGGCGGCGCGACGGGAGGAAGACGGAGGTGATGGGAGGAAGGAGATGACGGTGGTGGGCTGGATGGGCCGTGAGAAAGGAGATGGGTTGGGCTAAGAAAACGGAATGCAGCCCAAATGAGTTTAGAATTTTGAAATTTCGCAAAAAATTTGGTTCTGTTACAATACAGATACAGAAATAAACAAAATGGAGAAGTAGGGATAAGAGAAGAGGAGAAATCCAGAACAACAATTGATGCTTAAATGGTCATGAACAAGCTTCACAATTAATAAATGTTACCATAGTCTCATAGATTGCGAAATTGGACTCCATGCATAATACATATATTGCTGGATCATGTGACATGATTCTTTAGTATTTTGCATACTTGTGATAATCAGCGAATAAATCTTTAATACTGCGGTGATATTTGATCAATACAACCTCGATGCTGTACTATGATGTAAATTTATTGGCAACATATAATAGTTTCTATTTCATACTGGACAATCAACTTAGACCTTGTGATCAAGCAAAGCATCCCCTGAGTCCTTCACACATCGTCTGTTTAGAGCTTGTAGCCTCGCACTCTATATTTTTGCCATGCATGAGGCGTGATTAATTTAGGACTTGTGAAGCCATGTGCCTGCATGCAACTAACGGTCTACAGCCATCAAATGTGTTAGGTTCTGCTCGTAGCGTCTAAACTAGGCACGAAGCGACTGGCTGATCATTCTTTTTCTGGACGCAAATGCTGGTGGGGAATAGGATGTATTTTTGTGCTGAAGGGGTTAGTTCACGGAAGTAATAATCAGCATGAAGTCTCAAAACAAATTTCTAGCTGGCATCTTGTGCATCCTTTTTATAGGTGGACAACACTGATCGATGTATAACACACAGATTTATTTATTTATTTTTCATGTAGAGGAAACATGATTAGGATGCCAACATTTGACCAACTAAGCGTGATCTTTCTTTTCATTTTCGTTTGTAGAAAAAATGAGCATTTTTGTTTGATTAAATGAGCCTACATACAGTATAGCTGCAGCGTATTGAACAGTGAGCATGCATGATGTATGACGCCATAGATGCCGATTAATTTTCCCTTTTTGGATACTAGTCCTGTATCATTCCAAACACAGTTTCGGTGGCACCCTGGCTTAGTGAATTATTGAACACTATTAAAAATATCATGATTTTTTGTATGCCCAGTTAAAATAGAACTGAAAATACAGTAAATAAACAGCATTGCTCACTTCATGTGATTGCCATCAAGTGGGATGGAGAGGAGGGAGTAGAGGACTGAAGTAGGTTGGCCTGCCTGCTTGCCTGTTCTTCGCAAAGTCCAAATTAATTCCTGTCTGCAGTAGGTGAGCAAGTGCTGGCCTGGCCTTGCCTCGATCTTGGCTCCCGCTAGAATGGCACCAAGGGACAGTGCAATGCTGGTGTGGACTAGATGGGCAAGCACATTACAGGGTCGACCCTTTGGAAGGGCGGAAAAAAGCCACATTTGACCCCTCCCCCCTCCCCCCCGCGCGCAGCCGTCAATGTCACATTTAACCCCTGTTCTGCATCAAAGCCAAAAATGGGCCACATCCCGCACCCCCACCCGCGGCAGGGCGGGCGCGGCGCCCTGCCGCGGGTGGGGGTGCGGGATGTGGCCCATTTTTGGCTTTGACGCAGAACGGGGGTTAAATGTGGCATTGACGGCTGCCGCGCTAATTGTGGCTTTTTTTCCTTGAAAGGGCATGCCGGGGGGTACGTTAGTTGACAATAATATCGGTCCATCACAATTTAGGTATCTGACTCGGTGCTCGCCTCACCGGTAGGGAGTAGTAATGGTGGAGCTGCCGCTGCTGCGTGCATGCTGTGGTGGACACTGGACAGTACAAACAAATCTGAGGCCAGAACCCCCCATGCATGCATGATGGGGAAGGAGCCTATCAGCCTAGTGAGATGGAGTCGCATAAGGAAGGGCCAATTGCACATGCCGATGCCACTATCCATCGATCAGGCACTGATCTACTCTTGCTTAATGCCTTTACCCTTTGCTTAATGGCTAAAGTAAACTGATGATCTAGACTTTGTGTCCACTGATTGTATTAGTTTAGTTGAGGGATAGCTTGGGCCCAGTAGAGGGATAGCTGTGATGCCCTCAGCTTTGTTTCAGTGTGCTGCGTGCAGTCACTCATGATGTTTCACACACGCACACATACACACATTTCTTAAAGATTGCACACATACAAGAGTCAAGACACTAGCCTCTGGTGAGAGAGGGAACGGGAAGCAAGATTGGAGAGACAAGGGGAGCTGTTGAGACCAGAGAAGGGGTGGTCTTGAAGTGTTCAAAATTTTCAAATAATGGGTGCATGTGCCCCATGGTCACCTTGGCACTTTCCGGTGGTCTTGGGCTCACATGACAAGAGAAAGCAGTGCATGTGAGGGTGATTGGTGGGTTCGGTGCTTCTCCTGGAAACACTCATCAGTCATCAGTCTCCCGTAGCATCACTTACTATAATTAAGTCCAAAAGACCTAGCTGTACGTGAATCTGTGATAGTTATCCAACCAAGAAGCAAGATATGAAAGAGAAATAAAATTAACAGAAAAGAATGGAAGGCAAGAAAATGATGGAAAATAATGGAGACAAGGATGCTAACGTGAGCAACAGGAGAGTAGGTGGCCTAACGGGGAGGAGGAGCATGGAGAAATGTGAGCTTGGGGCCAACGGAAAGGAACGCTCTGACAACGCCCATATGCTTTGGTTCGAGCACTACATTGATTAAGTAGATAGAAAGACAGTGGTGATGGCCATGATTCATGAGAACTTGTGAAAGCGCATTAGTACAGGAAATGAGGTGGTTTGCACACTTCTGCCTTCCCTTGATCAAATTGTTTGAAACTGTTGTTAAGGGCCATTTAGAACGCAGGATTGCGTAAGAATAAAAAAGTCACAAAAATTGAATATCATGTCTTTTGGATTCCTATAAAAATTAAAAACGTATAAATTATACAAGTAATTGTTTGGATGTTCCAAATAAATTTTATAGAAGAATGTTTCTTGATTAGAGAGAGAAGAAGATAGATAAAAAGACATGTTGCATTGTACTTCTCAAAGAAAATGAAAACATGAAGTTTGGGTGAATGTTTAGAATCCTCCAAAATGTGAAGGAAAGAATGATAGGAAACTAACACGTGCCCCAGTTTACGGCGTTAGAGTGTAGTCATCAAACTGCTTTTCTTGCATGGAGATAGTGACGTGTGCTGCGGTGGGAACTTAGACCCAACATGCAAGCTAATTCGAAATTGCTAATGTTAGCGGAGATTACTTTAGCTCCAAAAATTCAAAATATTTTACTGCTCAAACTGTTAATCCGATCGATGATCTATTTTCACCAATGTGTTCGTTACGATGAGGGCTTCAAAAATAGATCTCATTTCGGTACGTTTCGATGAAACTTTTTGTGGTCACCAGTTGCCAGGTTACAGTATGTTGGCTACCAAATTAAAAGTAAATGTATTAGTAAATGGTTACCACGTAATAGCTGAACAAATCGGTACATTGCCACACAATTATGTAAGTTCAGAGAGGAAAGTATGGACTATTATCAAGTAGTAGTTGGTATTATCAGAACTTTAAAACATTGTAATGTAATTTTTAGAGGTGCTGAAGAGATGTTCAATAATCTAGTAACACAAGGACTATAATTTGATAACTTATCACTACCAATATGATAGCTTGTTCATTATAAGATGATAATTACTGGATCAATAAACTATAATCAAAACATATCAACATGAGACTTTAGTTTTCAAGCTCTCGTCATGAATAACCCAATAGTGAAAGAGGATTGTCAATCGGACTAACGGTTTTAAGAGATAAAACATTTTAAATTTTCAAAATCGAAAGAATCTTTGATGACATCATTTTTTTATATTGTTCTGTATGTTACATGTCTCTTGTTTATATACGCGCAGCATGACAGAAGTAGTACGCTGGAATAGCTGAGCAGAACACTTTCGTATGGCAGAGGAAACGGGCACATGCACACAGGAGAAGACAATGAGTCACACTAACCTCGGCGGAAAAAACCATATGTGCATGGGGGCTTGCCGTTGGTTAAGCCTAACCAGCGACGCCGCTCTCTAGTCACCTCCAGGAATGATTACTATAGGAATTTCAAAGCCAGTAATGCAAAGAGCTTAACAGGAAAATTTACTGTAGGATTCCATTCCTATAAAATTCTTACAAAAGCCTTTGTTCAAAATGAGGCCTAAAATCGAAAACTGGCATACGCGTCATGTGTGCACTTCAGATAGATGCATCATGGGCATCCGCATATCTTGGCAGTTGTTAGAGAATTTTTCTCGAAAAACTTCTGCATTTTTTCATTATTATACATGTGAATGTATCTGCTCCCTCAATTGACATTTTCTTGTAAAATTCTCAGGGCAGCAGCAATAATGCTTGCTTGTTTGGTTCTGATATCTGAAAGCAGGACTACATGAGGCAGACCCTTTGGCACCAGCCTGCCAATTTGAAGGAGCATATAAATTTTAATTGCTGTTGCACCGTCTCTTCATCACCACCGCACCTCCTCTTTCCTTGCAAGGAGGTTGCTCCCCCACTTTGTTCAGATCTCTTTGGTCTCTTCTTTCCTTAAAGCATGGGGAAATAAATACACACTGGGCATGAGGGGGTGGGGTTGGAGTGTCATGGGAATTTGTTTCTCCCTCCCTGACATCCTGCCTTTGTTTGTGCTCTGACCAATCTTACCATACACTAGTCCCTGTTTCTCAGATTTGGGTTGGATTGCTTCCATTTGATCTTTTTGGTATTTAAGGATGTCACATGAAGCTTGCCTATTCCTGTACAAGGTCCCTACAGAAAACTGTGTTGATAGTCTGTTTCTTTATATAATGAAAGAGTAAGCTCTACTGACTTTTGAATCATGAGATGTACACAGCCTAAATTTATTATAAAGTCATTACAAAAGAGTAGCAAACGAAAAAAACGTGACAGACCACGAATAGCAAAATCAACTATTACATAACCTATTATATGCATGACACCAAAATTGGAACATAAACTTCTTGGCAAGTAACTCCCGTCTTTTAGCACCAATTTCTATTGGCTTCCTATTGTGCAAACGTTATAGAGAAAACCAAGATTGCAACCATTGATACATAAGAAAATAATTTGTATAGGACTAGTTAGTTTCTTTTTTGTCAAAAATCAAGTTATTCATATATAGCTAAATCGACTAATGAAGTATGGCAATGTCTACATAGATAAGCGAACGTAAGGATTTATGCAAACCAACTAAACCCTAGAGATATAAGTAACACTACGTGGAGGTGATATTAGAAAAATTAGGTAGAAGTGTCGGACAACACTTGCTAAAGAACAATTAAAAATAGATATTGATTATCAAATCCGGGTCGAAAAACAGCATTAATGACCTTTTGGATCTTTTGGAAGGTGACGTGGAATTCTCATGTCCGCTATCAACTAATTGCAGTGGTGAAAGTGTAACAGTAATACTTTGCTTCTGAACCGGTCCTCGGAAGAAAACTATGAGCAAATGGGAGACTGACTGTACTTGTCACCGTCCGATAGCTGGAAGACGTGATTCATGATTGCAGCATATTGCGATCGTGTAACTCTTTCGGCCTGCGTGCCTTCATACCGAATACTCCCGCGTCTCGTCGACAAGATGGTGATCCGCGTGGTGCTGACCCTTTCCGCTGCATTCGTGCAAGTGCCGTGCCTGTGTCTTAGTTGAGGGTGGCAACAACATTCTGGTTGAGGTATCCAACTCATCCCTGAAACTCCAAGCCGATGGCCTCCATTTGATTAAGTCGATAAGTATGACCAGAATATAAGCAATTGAGCAACCTGACACCAGACTGTCCTTTTTCCTTTTACAAAACACACGAGATGCTGTCATCTTGAAAAGTCCTTAGCAGCAGCAGAACACTACGCATCTCTCTCTCTCTTTCTCTAGGCTCATTGCTGCAGGCAGGGTAGCAGTCAGCTGCATTTACAAATCAACTAATCAAAGAAAGGCTTGATTCTGGAACGCTAGCTACAAGGCGTGTACAGCTACGAGACGGGAAAAACAATAGTAACATCTCTACTGCAACCATACGAGGTGAACGGGTAGCACGAGGCCGCGACTCAAGGCACACATGGCCGGGAAACGCGGCCGACACTACTACAGAACAGCTCTTTCGAGACGGGCCAAAACAACCATCCCAGACGGTTGACCGGTCCGTCCGGAATCGGTGGTCAGCGATGACGCAGGTCATGGCAGACGGGTGCGCAGCCCGTGTGCGTTTATTACTCGTCGCAGACGGTCCGACAAGTGAGTCGTCTGCGATGTCCCGTCATCCCAGACGGGTCTATATCACGACTGTCCGCGATCTCGGGTCATCCCAGACGGGTATTCAGGACGACCGTCCACGATGTCAGTGTCATCCCAGACGGACGTATGTCGCGACCCGTCTGCGATGATGATATCACGGACGGGTTCAACTGTTCACCCGTCTGGGATGGGTGTGCACAGAGAGCATAACACTGCCTGTTTTGTGGCTAGCCTCAGGAATTGCTAGCCATGCCCTCTGAAACAGGAGATACATATAGATTGCACAGAATATTCACATATTTGGATATTCACAGAAACAATCACATGCTGTAACAATCACATATTTAAACATATATGCATTCACAATTGCTAGCTACATATATTCACAATTGGTAGCTAGCTAGAACTAAGTCACAATTGCTGCATGCTGTCAACAATCTGTTCAATGTTTAAAAGTAGAGTTGGAGTAGATGTCTAAGAACAAATATGAAAGATATTGCTAGCTAGTCCGCTAAGCCGCCACCGTAGAACTCGCCGGCGGGATTGATGATTTGTGTATTGATGAAGAAGGCAAAAATCCCTCGAATGCGCTTGAGTTCAGCTTCATCAAATGTGTCATCTTGAACCTTCCACGCCTGTTGTTGTCATAAAATCATCAAGGACTAGAAAATTAGCAAATGTAAATAAACTCGAAATAATGCTTGCATTTGTGTATACCTCCTCCGCTAGTCTTCGCCTAACGAAACCCGCGACAACCTCCATGTGGTAGCAAACGTAGAATCCACATAGGTTTGTGCCCTTAGGTTGTTGTTTGCACTAAAACAATAACCGAATATACGTTAGCTAAGAAGAATCTATTATGAAGCATGTCAATATGCTATATTAACATAGTAATGAATGTATATGTACCGGAAAGTCAAATCTATGTCGCAGCTTTGACCCTTTGCCACTTATCCCTCCACGAGCTTTGTACTCGATGAACGCCTCGTCAAGTATGTCGTGAATCGGCCGAAAGTCGCGTGAAGGGTTTCGCGAGGAATCAAAGTATATAACTCTGTTCCATTTTGGTATTAGTACGACCAACACCCAATGGAAGTTGCACATATATAGAGGTACTTCCAAATCAGCTTCTTGATATATGCGTAATGGTGAAATTGTAAGTATTGGATGCGATGCAACACTTACTCAGGGTTGTAGGCAAATACGAAGTACTCTTTATCCTTTTGGGACAACAATGCATGCTTAACATACTCCAGAACTGCTTCTCTGTTGTCCCTAATGTTTGCCCAAGTCACCTTTGCCGGGTCAATGAAGCCGATAGGTTCTTTGACCAGTCTGGCTTCGGTGTGCATGTATCTATGCAAAATGGGAAATCATGTCACGGCTTAATTAAGTTGCATAGGTATGGAGAAAACTAATTGACTGAGAAGTTGTAGACTTACAATGTCCAGCATCTCAACATGGTCTGCTCCAGGGCGTCGAGGTTGAAGAGTTCGAAGAGGTCTTGAAAGTACAGGTAGAACAACCCGCCCATGTCCTGGTGGAAGAGGTGTTCCTCCTTGAAAGCGACCTTGACGCATTGTGGCATGGTTTGGCCGGGCTCTAGGTTGTTCGTCGCCTTCATGTACCAATCATGCAACCTCTGGCATGCTAGTGAGCTCGATATGTCTTCCGGCGTGACCAAGACTTGTCCATTCACGAATCGACGAGCTACAGGCGCGAAAGGGAGATCATCCACTGCCTCCGGATCAAACCCAAGTTCTGCCACTAGAGCTGCCTTCGATTTTTGGCTGCCCTTGGAAGACTTACTGCGACTCCTACCCTTGCCAACTCTGCTAGCCCCCCTAGAGTAGGTGCGCTTCACCGGTGAAGGAACTGATCTTATCTGTAGCACCTCCTTAGTACCTATGGAGGTAGCAGCTGCTGGCTCTAGGAGCTTGACCGGAGATGAAGCTGGCTCATCAGCCCGTTGCGCTGCCGCTACTAGCTCCATGGGGGTAGGGTTAGCCTCGGGTACCCTAGCTGGCTGAATGGCTGATGCGCTCTAAGAGGCAGGCCGCACTCGTATTTTGATGTCCCTCTTGGGCCACTGGATAAAGGTGTCAATCGTCTGACGCAGCACCGTGATCTCGTCATTTGGTGGCATGGGAAGCGGGAGCTCCTTGAAACCTTCAACCACATCGTCCACATGCACCTTCTGAAAGGTCGGTGCTATGGGGCGACCATGCAGTAGAGCCCCTGCCTCCTTGGGATATGCCATCCCAAATGCAGCATCAAGAGTGACATCTCCGGCTACCCTTGCCAACAACGTGCAAGGAGTCGTCTCCTATAAAATTAGAGAGTATGTTGTTGAGTACGTTGGACGTTACGTACTTACTATTACAAAAACCCTCTAAATGGCCCTTACCGAGATGGTGTCGCAGGGATATGTTTCACCCTGTTCTTCGGCAGATGCGCAGCGACTCCGAATATTTCCGGGGCTCGCCATAGCTACGTTAGATTGTAAAAGTTGAGCTCTGAACTCCTCCTTAAATGCCTCAATCTGCCTCCTAACTTCCTCCTGAATACGCCTCTCCAGATCTTCGGAGTCTCTCGTCGTCGTTGTCGACTGAGTTCGACTCCTCTTGGCGGCCTTCCTCCTCTCATATTCCTCCTCCGTCTCAGGGAATCCCTCTCTCCAGGGAACTGCAACCCCAACACCTCTTGTTCGACCTGGGTGCTCCGGGTTTCCCAACGCTACGGTGAGGAGGTCTTTGGTCCTAGATGATTGTGCTTCTTCATCATCTAGTGGCCCTTGTGAAGCTATCTGCACCTGCAACGATCACGCGCGCGAGTTACAAATGAAACCTCGTAAGGTTCCGAAGAATTGTGTGTACAAAGTCAGGTATATTACGTACCATGCGATCGACCACTTCCTGGTCAGCGGGGTTTGGAAATGTGGCTGAACCGCTCTGCGGATCTGGCTTGGCACGTGCTCTGCACCAGGAGGCGGCGTGGCCAGAAACCACGCTGGGAAATGGAGGGGGCAAATTCTTCTCCATTGCCTCCCGATCCTGCTTCTCGCATCTCGCCAAAGCACCTTCGTATCCCGTGCTTCCGAGCCTATGCGCGTGCGTGTTTCTTGCTTGAAGGGCCTTCTGCCGTTCACTCTTCGCCACTTCTTCTGGCGTGGTCTTCATCTCAACAAATCGGCCGTACACTTGCTCGTCCAGGAAGCCATACTTCTGAAACGGGCTATCTCCCGTCCGTACGAACTTCGTCATCAAGATGCTCTTGAACGACCTCCACGCCTTGCCCATGGTCTTCATTGCAGCCGATCTCACACGTTGTTCGTGTTCTGGCGGGATCTCGAACCACCTTTTTACTTCATCCATCAACTCCTCCTCCTTCGCGGGGGTAATATCCTTCCAGTTCTGAATGGTTATGTTGACCCTCTCCCGCCCGAGTATCCCGCAGAACGTGCGGAATTTGTTCGCTACGTCGTCCGGTTTCGTGGGCACACCGGACTTCGTAGATACGTGCGTGATCACCATACGTCGACTAGGGGGGCTTCGACATTGTTCGGGGCTTCCGAGTGGTGTTTTGCGTACTTCCTTCAGCGTTGCCCGAAGTTGGGTTCGGCAACGATGAGTGCCCCGACGAGGAGTTGGACGAGGAATGGGCGTCCGACATATCTGTGTAAACTACAAAGCAAGATATGTTCATATCTGTGTGAACTAACAAAGCAAGATATCACATTGGGGTTGATACGGGAATGAACTAAGGCCTATTTCTCTTTATGCCTACACCCACTGCAGCAAACACCTAGATCCCCCCTCCCCCCCCCATCAAGTCATCAAGCAAACACAGGGTCACGGCACGTCCATCGCCACCGGCGACCCTTCTCCCGGAGCCCTTTCAGGCGCAGCGAGGGAACCGAGGGGACGCAAGCGAGACTATTCACTACGTACGCACGTAACCAGCTCTGTACGTGTCAATTCAAAAGGATCGCTCTTCATTTGACGTGTACAGAACTGGTTACGCGCGTACGTAGTCAAGAGTCGTGCGCGCGTCCCCTCGGTTCCCTCGCTGCGCCTGAAAGGGCTCCGGGAGAAGAGGCGCCGGTGGCGGTGGACATGACGTGACCCTGTGTTTGCTTGACCACTCAAACAACACCTTTCTCTAAAATACCATAACAGATAATAGGATCTATGAACTGAAAACTTGATCCAGCGACACCTGAATGTCTAGTTTACTTTGGAGGGCCCTAACTAAAAAGGCAGGATGAATGTATGATTTAATTATGACCAAATTTATGCCTTAGCTGAAGAAGCAATCAATTCATCCAGCATGTATGAAAAGTAACCCGCAGTTCCACAATCTTTAAATGAATTTGTTAGTAAAGCTAAAGATGGTTTAACTCAAACAAAAAACAGGAAAATATGCTACAGAACAAATATACAGTGTCTAAAAAACGGTATAAGCAGAGCTGAAAGCTAAATCAGGTGTTGAAGACACTAGCAAGTCGTTGTACGCAATTTTACTGAAGTTGATTCTTCAATTTTTGTTACCTAGATGTCTGAAATTTCATATTCGGACCTATTTAATTAGCACAATTAGAAGAACATGGATCCAATTAAGGTTTGTGAGTTAATAACATGGGAATACGATAAAATTCATTTAAAGTTCACCATTTCGGCCCTTCAACCTATGATTATTAGATTAATAGAGGAACACAAGGACAACTGAAAACACAATGATGTATGTACACAACTCAAAAAAAATATTCGTTATGATAATTTCATTAGGAATGGTTATAAAGTTGCATTTGGATATATAAACAGGGGAATAATGGAGCAATATCATTAAAACCTTGGTTGTGCTATCCAAATTCCCTCCTAGCATATAAGTAAACTGCTCACATCCTGTTCTACTGTCCTTTGCTATTATATTTACCAACTACCAATCATTGTAGAAGGCATGAACTTCATCAGGGAAGTCTAATGGTTTGGATATGGAGAACAGGGCACTGTAGTTTTGCAATACCTCTCAAAGCAATGTGTAATAAACAAAAGCAACACCCAGTTACATTAGTCAATCCTCTCAGTTGCTTCTAAACATCAGTTCTAAACATCAGTTGCTTCTAAACAATTTCAATCCTCTCAGCTTACGATTTTTCTGATGATAATGCTACTGGTATTAGAGAGAGACGAAGCGTAGGGGGCACTTACCTGTGGAGGAGACGACGACGGGAGTGGAGAAGACGGCGGCGACGCGGTGGAGAAGACGGTAGCACGGTGGAGAGAAAACAGCGGCATGGCGGAGACGACGGCGGGGCGGGCTCAGCTCCTTCTCCGGCGGCGGCGCAGTGGAGACGAGTGCGGCGCGGGCTCGGCTCCTTCTCCGATGGCTGCGCGGAATGGGTGGCGGCGGCGCGGGCTCGGGTAGCGGCGGCGCCGGAGGGGAATTAGGGCACAGGGAATTTGGAGATTGCAAAATGGCGCGGGGTTCCGAAATTTCGCTAAGTGGTCGTATATGTAGTAAGCCCATCCCAGACGGGTTAAGTTACCCAACCGTCTGCGATGAGTGTCATTCCAGACGGGTTAGGACAGTACCCGTCTGCGATGAGTCTATCATTGCAGACGGGCTAGGATACCAGCCGTCTGCGATCAGTTACCATTGCAGACGGGCTAGGATACCGGCCGTCTGCGATGACACTTATCCCAGACGTGTTTCGGTCTGACCCGTCTGCGATGAGTCTGTACAGGGGCTATGTGCTTCCTGAATTTTGGCTAGCCTTAGGAAATGCTAGCATGTCCTCTGCAGACTTTATAGCAGTGTATACACAGCAAGCAAAACATTTCAACATATTCCAACTCAAACATTCCAGCAATTAAGCAAAATATATAATTCTCCCTCAAACATTCCATCATATTCCAACTCAAACATTCCAGCAAGCAAAACTCTCACACATATTCCAACATATTCCAGCAGTGTATGCATGTATACACAGCAATGCATTGAAAAGCAAAATATTGCAATTAAGTCATGAGTACATAGCAATTCATGCAATTATTTACACTACTTGCTTCTTCCCTTTGAAAGTGAGCCCTTCACGATGATCGTTGCGGTAATATGACCTAGCTCCCTCCATGGCTTCAGCCTCGAATGTCAAATCTCTGGAATAATTCTCGGTAAATTCATTGTAATCATCCTCGTCAACAACGTTGTCGACTCCTATGATGCTTCTTTTTCCATTTCTAACGACATGCCGCCTCTTACTTGATGGATCGATCATATAGAATACCTGATGAACATGCTTCGCGAGGACGAATGGTTCAGTACCGTAGCCAACACGGCTCAGGTCAACAGTAGTCACATCGTATTCGTCGGTCTTAATGTGCGAGAGGTGGGCCCAACGACACCGAAATATTGGGATTTTGAACTTGAAGTAATCGAGCTCCCAAATCTCCTCGATGAACCCGTAGTAACAGTGCTTATGACCGGCAGAATCGGTAGCATCGACCCGAACACCGCTGTTCTGATATGTGCTTTTTGCATCTTGAGCCTTCGTATAAAATGTGTATCCATTTATGTCATATCCTTGGTATGTCCGGACTGTGAAGTACGGTTTCTTTGACAACCATGTCAGCATTTCATCAGATGACGACATGGTGGTGATTCGGTCTTGGAACCATTGGTTGAATAGGGACATATGTTGTTTCTTGATCCACGCTTCGCTTTTTCTTGGATTTTGATGTCTTAGCATTTCCATATGTTCATCGATGTATGGCGAAACCACCGAGATGTGCTGCAAGACCATGAAATGAGCTCGAGCATGATCGTCCCGATCAGGAGTGATGGATTTCGCTCCGAGGACCCCGGTACTATGGAGCCTGCCCACGTGTCGTGATTCAGGTAGACCTATCGGGTTGACATGCGGCATGTAGTCCAAACAGAACTCAACGACCTCTTCGGTGGCATAACCTTTCACAATGCTTCCCTCAGGCCGCGAGCGATTTCGTACGCAGCCCTTCAGAATTCCCATATATCTCTCAAACGGGTACATGCTTCGTAGGAACACAGGACTGCACATTTTGATCTCTCTAACTAGGTGACTCATGAGGTGCGGCATGATATCAAAAAATGACGGGGGGAAGTACATCTCAAGGCGACATAGGACAACCACGAGCCTTGCCTCCAGAGCATCCAGTTCAGGTATACTTATCGCCTTCTGTGATATTCTGTCGAAGAACTGACATAGCATTATGATTGTATCTCTGACATCACCAGGAAAAATCCCTCTAATAGCAATAGGAAGTATCTGCGTCATCAAAACGTGACAATCGTGAGACTTCATGCCAAATAATTTCAATTCCTGCATTGAAACTAGCTTCTTGATGTTGGCGCAGTAGCCGCTTGGAACTTTCACATCGTGCAAGCACTGACATAGCTCAATTTTCTCGGCTTTAGAGAGTGTGTAACATGCAGGTGGGAGGAAGGTTCGGCCTTTGTCGGTTTCTATCGGAGCTAACTCAGGCCTGATGCCCAGTTTCACGTAGTCTTGACGTGCTTTCACGCCGTCCTTTGTTTTATCAGGGATATTAAGCAAGAGTCCAATTAGGCTGTCAAAGACGTTCTTCTCTACGTGCATGACGTCGATACAGTGGCGAACTTCTAGCTCTTTCCAGTAAGGCAAACCCCAAAATAGTGATTTTTTTTTCCACAGACCCTTCATTAATTTACGCCCCTTTCCAAGAAGAGCATCAACATTTTCAACCATTCTGTATACCTGTTTCCCGATTAAAACTGATGGAGCCGATCCCTCTTCGATGGTTCCGTCGAACTCAGTTGCCAAGTTGCGGTAAGGATGATTTCGGCGCAAAAACCTACGGTGCCGCATATATACGGTTTTGCGCGATTTCTCGAGATACAAACTGGCCGTATCTTCCATGCATTGACCACAGGCTGTTACTCCTTTAGTACTCTGGCCGGATAGGTTACCGTACGCAGGATAGTCATTGATGGTGCAAAATAGCAAACCTCGTAGGGTGAAGTTCTCTCTTTTGTCTGCATCCCACGTCTCCACGCCCTCGTGCCACAGTGTTTTCAGATCCTCCTTCAGCAAAGACAGGTACGTATCTATGTCATTTCCGGGTTGCTTCGGGCCTTCGATCAGCATGGCCAACATGATGTACTTCCTCTTCATGCACAACCAGGGTGGGAGGTTGTACATACAAAGAGCCACAGGCCAAGTGCTGTGACGACTGCTCATGTTACCAAAGGGATTTATTCCATCCGTACTCATCCCGAACCGTACACTTCTAGAATCCGCACCAAAATTTGGGAATTTCCTGTCGATGTTTCTCCACTGGATGGAGTCCGCTGGGTGTCTAATCAAGTCGTCAACTTTCCGCCCCTCCGCGTGCCACCGCATTTTCCTTGCATGTCCTGGATTTGCGAACAGACGCTTCAGGCGAGGAATGATCGGAAGATACCATACAACCTTGGCTGGAATGCCGGTCCTCTCGTCATTGCCCTTGATGTCATCGTCCGTAGCATTGTTGCGCTTTTTGTATCGGGAAGTCTTACAAACCGGACAACCATGTAGTTTCTCGTACTCTTTACGGAAGATGATGCAGTCGTTTTTACAAGCATGTATTCTTTGTACATCCATTCCTAACGGACAGAGAATCTTCTTAGCTTTGTATGTGCTTTTTGGCAACTCGTTCCCGTCGGGAAGCATATCTGCCAAGAGTTCTAGAAGTGCAGTAAAACTTTTGTCAGACCAACCTCCGCTTGCCTTCAGTTTGGGCAGTTCCAAAACAGCTGATAGCCGAGTATATTTCGCCTTGCAACCATGGTACAGTTGTCTTTCCGAGTCATCCATGAGACCCAGAAATTTGTCATATTGGCTGCCACCAAGGTCATTACCTTCAGCATCGCGCAACATTTGCTCGAGATCGTTTTCATTGGTACGCATCTCCGCATCCTCTTCATCCGACTCAGAGTCATCAGCAGCCTCCGGATCCAACTCTTCGCCACTACTTCCTTCATCGCTCCCTTCCGTGTGTTCGCCGTGATGGATCCAATTTGTATAGCCGGCTACGAATCCCCTATGGATCAAATGATCTTGTAACTGAGTCGTGTTCTTGAACATCTTCTCGTTCTTGCAGTCATAGCATGGACAACACATATGACCAGACTTCCTACTCGACATATCATCCTCAGTCGCTCTTAAAAATTCATTCACGCCACTGATATACTCAGGGCTCACACGGTTCGCATCATACATCCATCTTCGATCCATCGCCACTATGGCATACATATAAACATATATTGATTTATTAATTATCTATGTGAGTCAAAATAAATATTGAACTAATCGCTCTCTCTCACTTCTCTAATTAATTATGCGCAAAACCATCCAACCTAGAGCCATGCATCCAAGCATACTATATATTACATCTAAACCACATGCAATTAATAAACCATTCATCAATACCTACAAATCTATTAAACCAAAATTAACTTCTAATAGAATTCTAACATAAAGACACAACATCTAGGGCTATATAGCAATTAAACTAACTAAATAACCAAATGTACTAACCTATTGGCACACCAAATCAATTATCTCCTTCCAATCTTCTTCTCCTCCCACAAAATCGCCTCAAAATCGCCTCAGCCGCCGCCACCAGCCCGACAGATTTAGGAAACCCTAATAGATTGGAGGGACTGGATCTGTTATAAAGATGGAGAAATCATTGCAGACGGTTAAGCCACTTGAACCGCCTTTAATGACATATCCCAGACATGTGAACACAAGGCCGTCTGCGATGTGTTGACACATAGCAGACGGTTCACAACATGTGCGTCTCTGATTTGTCATCGCAGACGGGTCATTCTCGAGCTGTCTGTGATAACGGGTTCCGTCGCAGATGGGTTTCGGGATGAACCGTCTGCGATGTCTCTTTCCAGACGGGCGGCTGCGACCCGTCTTGAATGACTTGTCATCCAAGACACTAGGTCCCGGGCAAAAGTCATCACAGACGTATTGGTTCATGGGCCCGTCTGGAATGGCTTCTATCCTAGACGGGCACTTGAACCCGTCTGCGATGTGCCGTCCGGGATGAGCCATTCTGTAGTAGTGCGAGAAGCGTGCACGAGGAGACAGGAGAGGTTGCACGTGGTTTGGACCGTCCGATTATGTATTTTCTTTTTATTCCCGCTCCATCTAGACCAGTCTTGGAGGCTAAGAGCATTCACAACACTCTTTCTATCGGGAAAGTGCAGGGTGCACATGGTGGCATATGCACCCATTAACTTTCCTGATTTTTAAAATCACGTATAAGTTTTAAAAAAATCTAAAAAAATTCATGCTGGTATATGATGGAATGAAGTATACATAGGTAAATTTTTTTAAAATAATATGCTCATTTGCGACCTGTGCAAAAGAAACAAATCTGTGCATATGCCTAGCTTTACTGTTCACAACCCCTTGATGTGTTCTTTTTTTTGCACAGGTCATAAATGAGTATATTATTTTACGAAACTTTACCAGTGTATACTTCATTCCATCATATACCGGTATGAATTTTTTCATATTTTTTCGAAACTTGTACATGGTTTTAAAAATCGCCAAACTTAATGGGTGCAAATAGCACCATGTGCACAAAAACTGCACTCTCTTTCTATCCCCCTTCCTATCTCTACTTTTGCAGATTACGTCACAAAATGGCCCTCCGACAGTATTCTTATCCCGCTCGGCATCGCAATAGCTTCTACATCTCGCCTCCCTCAGTCGCCACTTCTAGCGAAGCTCCGTGGTTCTGCATCTCGCCAACTGCTGCGCGCGGAGCCCTCCATCCCGCCACCGCTGCGTCCATCGTCAAGCACTTGTAGTCCTAGTATCGTCCTCGTCTTTCCCTCCGTCTCCCTTGTCTTCCCCTCCGAATGGATCGAGCCTGCAGTCCTCTCCTCCGCAAGGATCGATGACGAGGTCGTCCCCTGGGACTGGATCGAGTGCACCCTCCTCCCTATCGGCCAGGTTGAGGCCACGGCCGTCCCGCTTCTCCACCTCCCTCCAGTTCCTGGTCGGTGGAGGCTAATTCCCGCTCAGATCTATGAGGGCGCGTGAGGTCTTCAACCGTATCGTTGTGCGGGAGCAGTATAGGAGCAACCTCCCGCAACTCCCGAGCCGCTCCACCACCGCATCGACGCCTAGACGAAGAGGAGGGGCTTCACTGCGGTGATTTGAACTCCCCATCTTCGTTGCGGTTGCCAGGTGAAGTTTATCTTGATCCCTCCTTCCCCATCCGGATATTATGTGTGCATCTGTATACTCGTGATGGTTATCGGGGAACAAATTGGGATTTTGGTGTATAGCCTGCTCTTACCGGTTTTGATTTGTTGGAGTTTGCTCTGCTCAGATTTTGACATAAGACATGGTTGGATATCTAGTTGGCTTTCATCCATGAAATCATGCTTGAATTGTATCTTCTTTTTTAAGATCTTGGTCTGCCTCCAGCAGCAATGGTGATCTTATGGCAATTTTTTTTACTGAACTACATTAAAGCTAAAACAAAATAGGACTTAACTATTGTTGTTTGGTCATCACTATATGCATAAAGTATGCTAAGGTGTTATGCTTGTACTGATCTTTCTTTTTCGAAACGGAGGCTAAAGATTTGCCTCATTCCATTAATTAGGAAGGAGTTATACGACAAAGAGTTACAGAAAAAGGAAAAGGGGCGGAAAATAGAAACAAAAGCCTACTCTCCTGGAATGGTGCTTCCCAAATGTTTTGCCCCGCTTGTAGCCCAGTTTCCTGCCTCCTCCTTTATTTTGGCGAAGATTGTTGGGGGCGATAAAGAGACCCTCCTAAAGACCCTTGCATTGCGCTCAATCCAGAATTCCTAAGACACTAGCATTAGGAGCAAGGCCATGGCCTTCCTCTGATGGTTCGTGTTTTCAACGATATTAGTCTAGCGTTGCCTTACCGAGGCTTGTGTGGCCCATAGGGACAAATCAAGATTGATTAAGCCTAGTCGGTCTTAATCATCCACCAGAGGCGAAGTGTGTAGCGACATCCAAACAAAACATGGGCCGCCGTTTCAGGTTGGCGCTTGCACAGGGGATAAAAGCTGCAATTTGGCCACCCACGTCATTGAAGTCAGTCCACCGTCCATATCCTGTTCTGTAGCAAAAGTCACACAAAGAATTTGCATTTCGGAGGTGCCCACACCTTCCAGACTACCCGGCGCATTGGTAAGAGAGTGACCCCTAAGAATTGAGCCCTATACGCCGATGACATGGAGTATTGGCCCAAGGCTAAGAATTTTCAATGGATGGTGTCAGGGACGTTGTCCTGAAGATGGATCTGCCTAACTTGTAGCCAAAGCTATGTAAATTCCTGAACATGCGTGATCGTGAGTCCCCGTGTGAGGTCAATCTGTGCGATCCAGGCGTCATCTTACATTGCCTTTTTAACATTCCATTTTTTCCTTTTGGATGTTTCATAGATTAATGGAGCAATGTCTTTGGGTCGGCTACCATGCAGCCAAGTGGAGTTCCAAAAGAGCACCTCTCTCCATTCGCTATCAAGATGGTTGTGGAAGTGTAGAAAAGGTCAATATCTGTTGTGTCACATGGATGCTCCATCCCCAACCATGATTTGGTCAGATCCGTCCACTCTAGCTTTCACACATGAGCTTCCTAACAATTTGGGAATTGGCAGTAACAGCACTGAAAATACAAAGTCAAACCATCTAATGGTGAAATGGTAATTTGATTGGCACATCGGAAGCTTAAAGCTTGTTTTGCTCTTTAGTTCAATTTTTTTTCACTGGATAGTACTCATCTCAATTGATGTTGCTGTTAGGATTATCACTATTGATCTTGCTATTTAATCATACATCCAGAATAATGAATTGCATCTATCTTTCTTGTATGTCATATGCTTATCTTGATTGACGGAACAATGCACTAATTAGTACTATTGGAATAAAATATCAAGTAATAAGCAATAGCCACCACTGAATTGCAGCATCAATTTATTTTTAAGCTTTGTATTGTTAGAATGTTTCATATTCCTAATTAGCTACTTGTCAGTTTTTTGATCCAAACAGTATGGACATGGGTCGAAAGAAAATTCTTGCAGGATGGTCAAGGACTGTTAGTCATAGAGGTGCTAGCTGGTGCTTTTAAGTTATTAGCATATGATAATGTGACTGCGGGTTCTTGTGCGTGCGGAAACGACATGAATCTAGTGCTACATCAAATAGAAGAACATGCGGACGTCCTTGATCATGTTGCGATACAATCCACTGAGATGATATGAAGAGAAGAGGTAAATGAGCATGATGACAAGCCCGAGAAGGACATAGACCCTAATGATTGTTTTCCTTTCGACTATGAAACGGACGATAGTGGTAAATGCGATCATTGTCAGTATAGTGAGGATGAGAGTACCGGATCCGCCTATAGGAGTATGGATTCGCCTTATTACTAATGTATTGGTGTTGTATTACTCATAATTATACTTGTATTGTATTCCTCATAATTGATGTTGTATAAGTCCTAATATGGAATTAATTACTATCGTATGAAGTACTATTATGGAACTAATGTACTTGTCATGGATTATTATGTAGTATTTCACCCATGTTGTATGAAGTACTATTAAACTTGTTATGTACTATTATGTAGTATTTGATCCAAGTTGTATGAAGTATTACTACCATGTTATATGTCAAACACTACAATTCAACACATAAAGGCATGACATAAGAAATCAATCACATTATTGAAATAAGTGCATATATGGTGAAAACATTACAGATTACATTGAAATTAAATTGTTGGGGAAGGGGCCCCGTGCTAGTCCGTTTTCGAAGATTTTTCCGCATCTGCCATCAACGACTAAACTGACGCCGTCAGGAGCAGCCACGGTGTTCATCATCGTCGAGGTCTAAGACGACAACGTATGAAGTCAAGAGTAACCTCGGCGTCTATCACCGTCAAGGTCTACGACGACGACGTCAAGGACCACCCCAACGTCCGTCACTGTCAAGGTCTGCGACGACGTCGTCAAGGACCGCCCCGACGTCCGTCACCGTCAAGTCCGCATGCGAGACCGCGCAGCACACCGCCTCCGAGGCGGGGAGGCAAGGCCGGCCACACCGTCAAGGTCTGCGATGACGTCGGCAAAGACCACCTCGACGTGCTTAGGGTTTCCTCCAAAGATGCCAAAGAATATTCTCTAGAGATGCCCAGGAATATTCCCCCAATATCCTCTAGGATGGGGAAATGACCATAATGCCCTTGTAAAAGTCCCTCTCGTACGAGGGCAAAATAATAATCTGACCTTTTTCCATTCTCAAACCCTATAAATACCCCCCTAGGGGTAGAGAGAGGGAGAGACTGTTTGGTAACCCTAATTCTACACTTCAATAGAAGAGTGACTTTCACCGCGTCGTACACGAGGGGAGTTTCATATGCTCGCACACGGTTCGTGTTTCACCCTGTCGTACGTGTTTCATGCCTCAGCTCGACGGGCGTTCGGAGGGTCATACACACTCGTATTCCTCGTGCACCGTCGACGGTCGCTGTAGCCGTTCGGGGGTGCCATAAGTTTACTGTCTAGACTCGTATCTACGACATAAATAATACTAGTCCACCCGAAACGTTGTCAGAGATGCTTGACTAGATCGGCTTGCAGTTGAGAGTGAGCTTGCCTGTTTCGAATAGAATGATGAGTTCAAATAAACTCTAACAGTTCAGACGTATGTTCATGAGATACTATCTCATTTTCTCCGGCACCATCGTAATTGTAATCATGTGCGCCTTCGTCTTGCTCGTCTTCTATTATCATGTTATGCATGATAGCACAAGCGGTCATGATCTCTCGGAATGTGTGTTGGTCCAAAAAACGAGTTGGTCCACGTACAATGACGAAACGAGCTTGCAGAACTCCAAATGCTCATTCGACATCCTTCCTAGCTGCTTCTTGAGCTTGAACGCAATATATTTTTTCTTATTACCTTGGGGCATGATATTTTCTTCACAAATGTTGTCCATGATGGATAAATGCAATCTGCAAAATAATATCACATTGTATAGCTGTGACCATTGATATTATAATTAACTTTAGGAGCTTGCCCTTCAGCTAACTTTGCGAAGTGAGGATAACAATGAAAAAATACATACCAAATCCAGAGATTTTGTGAAGCCACAACTTCAAGAATGGTTATGGGCTCTTGCGCGTGTCCGGTATACATGTCTTGCCATGTTGCAGGGCAATTCTTCCACTTCTAGAGCATATAATCTACACTACCGAGCATTCTGAAAACTTCTTTCTTCTCCAATCTCAAGTAACTTAGTAGTATCGATCCCATCTGGAGATCTCAAATACTCTTCTCTGAATACTTCAATAATAACTTTACAAACCTTTTGATGCTCTCATTAGCAGTGTTTTCTTCAATACGGACATAATCACCCATAACATCTGCTGCAACTCTGTAAGTAAGAATTATAAATGCCGTGGTAATCTTTTGCAAAGAATATAACCCTAGAACACTAGCGCAATTTCTTTTTTGCACAAAATAATCATCATGCTCTTCTACAGTGTGCAAAATACAAAGAAATAGAAGACGACCCATTCGAACCTGCGCAGATAGGAACATTTATCGGTACAACGGTAGGTTCAACAAATTGGCCAAAATATAAATAAGGACTCATGGCTCACCTACGCCGGAAGAATCTTGGGCCATACGTAGGGGCATCTGAGCAGTAGCTTCGTATAGTCATGAATGACCTGCTTCTCTATTGCGATAAACTACTTGACGCCCAACCACAGAACCACCATGGTGTCGAGCTTGCGATCGCTTATACTGTTGGTGTGCTACTTGCATGGTCTGAAAGATAAGTTCGTCGTCCTCATGTGATGACGACAATCCACTAGAGTTTGCATGAAAAAGCTAGGATGACTCATGGCTATGTGGTAGAGGGTGAATTGATAGAAAGAGCAAATAGGTTTGGTGCTGGATGAGAAGGCAAAAAGGCCAAATGGCTGTGCATATATAGATCACAAAAATATAGCCGTTGGAAATATACCCATCGAAAATATAGCTGCTACAAAAAAGAGCCATTGAAAATAACATGGCAGTTATAGAATATCAATAAAATATAGGATAGTGAAATATGGAGAGTGTAATTTATAGACTTTGCTAGAGCATGAAGAAATAAATATAGGGATATAGTCTTTTGGAGAAGCTTCCCATATGTAGATATGGATAGTGAGATGTAGGGAATCTGCTGGAGATTCTCTAAGTGCATCTTCAATACTAGAAAAATCAGTCTTCTGTTATTACGCCTTCTACATTATTTAGAGAAGACAATAAAATATTGATATACCCAGATGTCTTTTCTGGCAATTAATATTCATATTAATGTAAAAATATATGGTGATTAAAATTAAATATGAAAAGCATGAAGGAAAGACATGTTCTATAATGAAGAAAATAGCGATCTCTAGACATGAAGCAATCATTCTTTTACTAAGAGAAGACAATCTTCTTTCTCTCCGCTAACTCAAAAAAATCTCACTGATTTCACATTAGAAATACCCAACCATCATCAGCGGTGATACTTTTGTTTCTTGCATCAGTGTGCATGCATGAGACATGACTGTCATGACCCAGACACAGATCGATGGGATCATCGGGCCGCTGCACGCACCAGGCCATCACTATGTCTATGATCATGATGCCACGCTGCATGCTGACTTGTCATGTTTGTCACATGTGAGTGTGACATTGGGAGCACGCTAGCAGAGCACGAAGCGTATGGTACCAAGGCACCAAAGCACACAGAGATTTCCAGCAATGTGATTATGAAGTTAAGCGCCCTTTCAAATGATAATAATGTTATGCCTCTTTAAAAAATTTTAAATTGACCATGTTTTTGCTTTGGTGTACTTGGAGATGGATATATGTCAAGTTTGTTTTATGTTTCTTGCTCGGTAAACCCAAATGTATCAAGTTAATGAAGGAGAGGCTAGCAAATAATGGTAGTTTTATTGTTCCCTCTTGAGAGGAAATCTCCCCAGGAAAATGACAATTGAGAAAGATATGATTCTCACTAATAAAACTCGGCCGTATATTAGGCCTTAGGGACCAGATATCTACAGGCAAATGTCACGCATGATTGCTTTGTATTGTACGCATTCTCCCCTTGGATAGAGATTACAAATTCCATACCCACAATGTGTAGTACTCCTTTGAATCGGACAAACAATTGCGATTCCAAGCTAGATAAATTTGGTCAGATTCGCAAACACTTCTATCAAGTAAGGCCCACCGCGCCATTTATAATGGTTTTACCTCTGTTCACGTCAGCTCAAAGAAGATGTAACCATATTCCCCATGGCAAACTTGCAGTACGCATACATGGAGTGTCATATAGGCAGGTATATACCGTATTCAGCCAGCACACCAATGTCAAAGCAAGTATTACTATTATAATAGGGGTATTATTGGAGTAGTAAATACCAATCGGCAAACTAGAGATGCTTGCGTCCATGTCAGTTGCTGCCAAGTTGCCATCTCGACAGTCATGCCGGTCATGATGCAGAAGCCCGGTAGCTACAAGGTTTCGAGTGATATCTTTTTAGTCCTCGTAATTGCATGAGAAACATCTTTAATTATTTTAAATTTTAAATTTACATATATATATATATATATATATAATTACGCTTTCTGCAAAAAGAACGTCAAATTACTATTGGTTGTGTCTTGTGCCGATTGTACATGATATTAAATCAATACATATAATTAAAGTTCAAATCCGGTGCAGGCTGGTCAGTAGTTTGTACGTGTGTTGATGGATCATTTGTACGTGATATTAGTATGCAGGATTAAAGTTCAGATGGCTAGTTGCTTGGTCGTTTGTACGTGATATTAGATCAGTACGTGGAATTAATCAAGCTCACTATATCTAGACGTATGAACTTATATCGAGTCGGACACTTGATCGTTTGTACTCAGTCGATTGATTTTTTGTACATGACATTAGATCACTTGGAATTAAAGTTCAGATTATGATTAGCCGATTGTTTATATGTGATATTAGATAAATATGCGGAGCTAAGGTTCAAATGACTGGTTATTGATATTAGATCAGTATGCAGACTTAAAACTCAAGTAATTTTTATAAGGTATAAAATTATGAATATCTATCGATTATGGGCCACTGATAATTAAGATATACTGGATCAAATAGAGGATAATGTTTAGGTACACTAATGAAGATATCGGTTTTGGCCCATTAATAATAAAGGTCCACCGAATCAATGGCCAAATGATATTTAGGTGTAGTTATGAAAATTTATCTGTTGTGATTTTTTGAGGTACAGTTTATGATGATCTATCGGCTGTCATCTATTAAGGTACAATTATGAAAATCTAATGGTTGTGATTTGGTTATATACAATTATGATAATTTATTAACTACGATTCATTTATGTACAATTATAAAGATCTATCAATTGTGGTACACTAATTGAAAGAGTGTCCACTAGGTTAATGGATAGATGGTTGTTTTAAAAAAAATTAGCATATTTATCTTTTTTGTAGTTAACCCGTTGTGTAATAGATCTGGCGCTAGAAAATGTTTATATACTGAATTTGGTAGAATGACTGGCCTATCTCATGTATCCTATCACGCACTTGCTCGGATTGCATCAGACCCACACGTTTTTTTGGAGTGCTTTTATCTTGCATCCGATGTAATCTAGATTAGGAGTTACGCGCGCTCCAGCATCATCCCCACTAGAAACTCCCAGGCCACAAATTTTCAAGACGGGGTAGCTAGAAGTAAATTCCGATTGATGTCACACACTTGCGTAGCGAGCTAGCGACGCTCTGCTCCAAACCAACCAAACGACGTGGAAAATCTGGGCAAAATCGAATGACGTCGAGATGGATGCAACGGGGTATGCGGGCGCGTACTTGGACGGCTCTGGTTCACGCCTTACTCGTTGTTGCTGTCAGAAGTTTTAGGTCCAGACAACAGAGCAGGGCTCGGTGACACGGTCGTTTGGAGTTGGGACGTACCCACGGCCACGGGCCAGCTATCGGTTGGTTTCGGTGGCGCCGGTGCGCGCGCGCGTCTGCGCGATGGCATATGTCGCCTGCGGCCATGCGCCCAGCACACGATTCCGTTCACATCTCAGCTGGCACGACGTAAAGACATGGCACGAATGAACAGACGGAGAGTGAGAGACCGAGAGAGAGAGAGAGAAACGAGAGAGATGGGCGAGCAGTGCAAGCACTCACTTGCAAAGACGTTCACTAATTAATTCTGCATTTCTTTTCCTCGCCTCCCTTTCACGTTTTTTCGCTTGTTTAAAGTCGTCGGACGTGACGCGCGCAGTGAGATGTGAGATGGAGTCGGCAGGAAAGCGAGGGGCTTTCAAGAAAAAGAACTACACGCAGCAATGCATCGAGAGACTTGAGAGAGGTGGTGCAACCGTACGAGAACAGCATGGATGCATGCACCACCCTTACGCATGTTGGGACTGTTCCAAATACAGCTCGGACGACGTGCCCGTGTTTGGAAATGGTATGTAGGATAACACTGGGTCATGCATGCATGCATGATGCATGCATACCCGGCCCGTGTTGTGACTCGTGTGAAGCTCGTATTTGCATCGCTAGTTGTTGCTGTGTCATATGGCCCTCCATGTGTCTGTATGTGTTGTTTGTAACCCTTTGGTATGGTCCAAGCATATGGAGAGCAGAGGGAAGCAAGGCTCATTCATACTACATGCGTTTTCGGTGACAGGCAGGCTTTGGTCCAGCTTCAGATGTCAAGACGGCAAGTCCATTGTCACATTTGACGTGACCACGGTTGTCAATGGGAACAGCCATCATCACGTTGCCCGAATGGACCTGTTCTCTGTACAAACACACGCTATGAATACGAATCGGTGTAATCGGAATCTATTGAACCCTATCGGTTGGTTCCATTCACCAACACCCTTAGGGGGTGTTTAGATGAGGTATATATTTTTAAAGAGTTTTAGTAACAATAGAAAAAATAGAGAAAGACTAGAAATTCTCACAAAAAGTAAAACATCTGATCGTTAATTTAGTGGACCCTTTTATTATTAGTAGACCACAACCGATAAATCTTCATAACTGTACCTAAACAGATCACAACCGATAGATCTTCATAATTGTACCTAAATAGATCACAGCCGATAGATCTTCATATCTGCACCTAAACAGATCACAGCCGATAGATCTTCATAATTGCACCTAAACAGATCACATCCGATAGAGCATCATAACTGTATCTAAATAGACGGCTCAATATAACATAAATGTACCTAAATAGATGGCTCAGTACAGGTCAACTCGCGATTTGAACTTTTATTTCCGTATTGATCTAATATCACACGTACAGGTAAAAATAAAGATAATTAAAAATATCTGCTGCGCAATTAGTACTGATATAATATCACACATGCAGGTAAAAAAATAAAGATAACCAAAACGTTTCCCACGCAATCAGTACTGATCTAATATCACGCGTACAAGTAAAACAATAAAGATAATTAAACAAATCACATCCGATAGATCATCATAACTATACCTAAATAGACGGCTTAGTACAATGTCTAACAGGCCGGCTCGCGATTTGAACTTTTATTTCCTATATTCATATAATATCACATGTACAGATAAAAAAATATAAAAATAATTAAAAACATTTCCCGCACAATTACGTGGAACACTATACTAGTTTAAACTAAATATCGAAACTTTACTCCCCTCTTTCAAATACTCCCTTGTTAGTATCGTCGCGTGGAACTTGACGCAAACCCGGCCGGATTTGTGAAGGTACAGATATACCCATGCGTCTTGACGAGATCGTTCCGGTTAGAAGAGACCGTTCCAGTTTGGTTACCGTCTCTATCCCATGCTTTTCCGTGTACATAAACAAAGTCATTGTTGCGTAAGCCAAACAAAGACCAAATACTAGCTACTACTAAACGATCAAAGTATCAAACCAAATGCAAGTATCGAAACACAAACGGATCCATCTGATTTCTGTCCGAACGAAGGCGATGACCCATGAGCCCATGACAGCAACAACCACTATATAGCTCCACAAGAACAAGAACGGCAGCAGCAACAACCCCGCTTGGAAGAATTGCAAGGCGAGCATTACACGTCCAAGGAGGGGCCGGCCGGGACCCCAGCCGTTTAAAAGGAGGAGCATCACATGCCATGCGCAGTTGCCCATCCATCATCCACCCGAAATACTGGTGAAGACATCAAAGAAAGAGGAGGTGCAGCCGTGCAGGCATGGCCATGGCATTGGCATCGATCCCCAGTTTCCCGTCTGGCCTTTCCTTTCTCCGCACTTAATGTTGTGTTGGGGTTGGAGACTTCGAGCTTTGAACCTTGTATAGCCCTCCCTCCCCCTCTCGATCGTCACCACCCACCCCGGCGATCACTGCCCGCGTGGCGGGATCACTTTTTAACCGTGCAGAATTTGACCGGCCGTTCCCAATCGCAACCAGCCTAATTAACAATTTAACAATCCAGAATGGAAGATGCATAGTTATCAGCTAAGCACTGTACATATGCACAGCTGTGCAGTCTTGTCCTCTTGGGATAGAAGTAGTGCATTGGTTTGGTGTGATTGACAAATCGAGACACAATGGATTTGACCAAAGCATGTATTCTCATTAGATATTGCCTGCCATGAATGCATTGTTATGTCATGGGTTAGCATTGCAGATAACTACGGTTTTGGTCTCGGCTGTCTTTGCTAGATGGTACCTCTAGAGATGGTAAAGTGGTAAGTGCTAAGGCTGGTCATAGTGGGAGTAACTTAGCTAGTAACATAACGCACTCCAAGACAAGTTTGCTTATGTGGCAAGTAGTTAATGAGGAGAGAAGTGGTTGGGGTAACATAATATGATACCATAACATAACGCATCTCAAGGCAAAATGAGTCTATATCTAAATAAATGAAGACTTGCATGGTACCACACATATGTTACTATCCACTATGAAGATAGTAACATAGACTAGTAACATATGCATGTTACTAGTCTAAGTTACTTCCCACTATGACCAGCCTAACCCGAAGCCACCTAAGATTAATTAGCTTCTGTCATCGTTGATTAGTTTATGTTTCCACCTCCAGATATTTGCAGAAGTAAACTTCTTAGAACCAATCGCGATCACGTGCAGGTACATTGTCGAGGAGAAGAAAACAAATTATAGCTTGCGAGATTGAATGGTGGGCAAAGATTGGCATGGAGGTTGTTTGCAAGGAAGGTAGATGCAACGATGCATCAAGTGACAGGCACCTTGGGAACAAAGATGGCAGCATTTGATTCTTTCTAGCCAGCTCTCTTTTGCATCTTTCGATCTCAAGCAATATTCTAGAGGCTTTTTTTTCTCTCTCTCCCTTCCATCTTGTCGTCCTTGCTTCAATCGCCATGCTTCTAAAGATGTCTCGCTGAAAGCAGAGGGGTTTATTCTAGTTGGTCCTAGTGATGTTTACCAAATCTCAATCAACTTACAACTAGTAGTCAATAAAAACTGCCTGCATCTAACTTTGGGTCCTACGCACGCCAACGCTTGCTAGTACTTGGCAGTTAAGGTATGCGTCAATTCAACCTGCTCTTGAGGCACCACTGCTGTTGAATTTGTTTTAATTTGGATTTGTGGGGTTCCCTGATGAAAAATGATGAATTGACACGAATGATTTTCCCAAAATCCAAACCAAAGCATTTGACAACCACTCAAGAGTAGGTCGCATTCCTCGATCTCTTCCTCATTTCCATTCCAACTTTCTTTTTTGCCAAGACAATGAAGGTCCTGAAAAGGAAAGAAAGTTCAAAGAGTTACTCCAATAAAACCAAGCTACTACCCTAGAACAAGACACCAGTTTTCTCTCGGTTTCTTTTTCTTCTTATCAACAACACGTACTTGAAAATGAGGCAACACTGAAAATTCAACGACTAATTGCCGCCCTGTATTTATGCATGTTATCTGCCAAAGAGAAGCAACGCGACGTGTTGCTTGGTTCACAGCTTATACTAGCAGTTTTCCATTGGATATTTGACAGCTGGGAAGGCGCCTTCAGAATCAAGTATTTGGAAGCTTCTCACGGTGAATGAAACATGAATTTAATCGCTGGCCTTTAATGTTTATATCATCCATGTCAAATACGGTCGCCAAGCTATACCATTCCCGCTAACATCCGTAATTGAATGAGCTACTAAATGGTTGGGAGTTCCGTGTCACATGATATTGGTTGAGATACTCATACCACTATATTAGTGTGATGATGATGCTACAGCGTTACACGCTTTGATCACGTCACTAAATATCATAAATGTCATTAGCTTAAATTAGGTGATGCAAACATTTTTCTTTAGCAGGTTGGAATATTTCGGTTAGTATTTCTACTTTTCTTAATTTGATTCTATTATTGTGTTATTTCGCTACTCCTTATATTCATAAATAGACGATGTTTTGGACACTAAAACAATCTTCAGTTCAATGTGCAACGTTGATCGTTACTTTTCATATAAATATGTTGAAAAATATTATAAAGCTATGTATTATAAAAATATTTTCATTATGAAACTAGTGATGTGAATTTTACCTCACCAATCTAAATAATTTTCTATATTTTATAAGTTAAAGTTTCAATATGTTGACCGTAGACTTTCTAGAAAGTCATCCATTTACGAATGGTGGTAGTATCTTTTTTTTAGTAAAACTGGTCAATATATTTTTTTAACAGTAAGATATACAATGACTGCTACATATCTATTCCTCCTCTCCATAACCATAAAACCCTATCTCTGCCATGTCATCCCACACACTCTTGTTATTTCTCTCTCACACCCTTTGCGGTCTCCCTCCTCCATAACCCTAAATCTAAAGTAGGTGCCTCTCACATGCTCCACCCCACTCTCATTATTTCTCTCTCACACACATCTTGTTGTCACTTCTGCGAACCTCCTTTGGTTCGTTTGCTCTCCACCACCTCCCATTTCTCCTTCTTCTTCTCCTCTTGTGCAGCTGCCTCCATCACCGCCATACTTCAAACAAAAGAAAAGGTGTATCAAAGAGGAAGAAGGGTGCATTCCACAAAAGAGGGGGCATTTGATGGTGCCGATTGCCCCTTGGGTGACGTAGCCAGGCATTAGAGGACCATTGGCTTCACTCCAAAGGCAGTTCTCAACAAAAGCGGAGATGAAGGTGGTGGGGCACATATATGTGAATACATCTAACATTGAGAAGTTGTAAAAGACTCTAGGAGTTACGTTATGTATCATTCATATTTCTTTATGGTAGAACGTGTACCATGTACGTACCAATCATTGAATAGCCATACCACTGGAGCATCTCCGGTTTTCTATCCCGTAGTCACAATTCAATTCATATTGACACCAACCTGTTTTCGTTATTTCTTTATTTTGCTTACTATATTTTTCAAGGATTTGATCTCCTGACTCATGGTTGTGATATTAAAAAAGAAACATGATACCTAAATTTTTTAATTTTTTATATAATCAGTATAACACACAAAAGGCGCACATACATATCCATCCACGATAAAGCATGAGCCAATATAATCCCAAGTTTTGGAAGATTGAAGGCCCTGAATGGTTTTGTTCTCTCCTTGTATTCCTCCGACCCCCCTGACTTTTCCAAACGCATCCGCCATCATTATTGCGGTAGCAAAACTCGGCGGAGCCCCAAACCAAAACCACCCCCATTTTAATCTCCTGCATTGACGTCAAGAAATCGGGAAAGAGACGCTACTATTAATCCTCCATCCTTCCTCTGGGTTCTAATTTTTAACCATCCGTTCCGTTCGTATCCCCTATTCTTTTATCTCGAGTAATTTTAGGCCCCCTCTCTCCCGTTCTTCCGATCGAGCCCGTCCGTCCCGTCCACGCTCCCGTTCCGTTCCATGTGAGATGTTTTAAGGAGAGCATGCGAAGTGGGTGCGCGGGATTGGACTCAGCTCGGGGTCGTGGCACCCCTATTAAAACCGCGAGTGGAAGTTCTCTTCTCCGTCACCTCCCGCTTCGTGAACCCACCACCCGTCCGTTTCTTCTCCTCGCCTTGCCCTTCTTAACAATGGCAGTACAGGCCCAGTACCCTTCCAATCTCCTCTTCCACGATAGGTGCGCCTCCTCACGTCCCGTCCTCCCGCTTCTTCTCTTCTCTAGGATGCGCGACTGCGGTCGCGGTCTGCTGTGCGTGTTTGGTTCTCTTGGTGATCTCATGGGTTTCGTCTGATTTACAGAGGTGAGCCGGAGAGGAAGGAGATGGACCTGCCCAAGCCGCCGCAGCTCGCCGGGGTCTCCCCGGCCACCTATTTTGTCAGTGGTGGAGGTGGGTGCCTGTCTGCCTGATTGCCTGATGTCAATTAAGGGAACTACTCAGGTCGTGCCGTGGCCGCCGTCCGGTTCTTGGATTCATAGGCGTGTGGTTTTGGTTTCTTGCAGCGAGTGGGAATTGGAGGAAGCGCACGAGGGAGGCCATGGCGCCACCGCTGGCCAAGGAGGAGTACATCAACCTGTTCACGCTCCAGCCGCAGCAGCCGGCGTCGTTTTACAGCATGGCGCAGCTCCAGAACAGGGTCGCGTCGTCCCCTGCCCCGGCGACACTCGTGTCCACTGGCCTCCGACTCGCATTGGATGAGCAGCAGCAGCAGAGCAAAAAGATTAATTCTTCCTTGTGTTACTCATCTTCGCCGTCACCGTTCGCCTCGTTCTCCGATGAGCTCGCCGGACAGATGAAGCAGCATGACGAGGAGCTCGATCGATTTATACGCGACCAGGTAATTAACTTTGGCTCCGATGATACATTAGGTTTAGCTGTGCGCTTGTTTCTTGGCCTCATGTGGCCGTATGTTCTTCGTCAGGGCGAGCAGCTCAGGCGGACCATGGCCGATCGGTTGCGGCACCACAACCGGGCGCTCCTGGTCGCGGAAGACAGGTCCGCCGCGCGCCGGCTCCGGGAGAAGGCGTCAGAGGCGGAGCGCGAGGCGCGGCGCGGCGCCGAGCTGGAGGAGCGGCTCGCGCGGCTCCGCAGCGAGGCGGCGGCGTGGCAGGCGAAGGCCCTCTCGGAGCAGGCCGCCGCGGTCGCCCTTCACGCGCAGCTCCAGCAGGCGGCCGCCACGGCGCGGGCATCCTGCGAAGAGCACGCTGACGGCGACACGGGCCCGGCGGAATCCTCATCGTCGGCGTACGTGGACCCTCGCCGCGCCGGGTCGGACCGTGCGTGCCTCACCTGCCACCTCAGGCCGGCAACGGTGGTGCTCCTCCCCTGCAGGCATCTCAGCCTCTGCGGCGACTGCTTCGCCGTCGGCGACATGGACGTGGCCCTGGCGTGCCCGGTCTGCCATTGCGTCAAGACCGGGAGAGTGGAGGCCATTCTCTGTTGAGCTGGCATCGGATCATCCCGGGTCGTCCATCCTGTGAGTGCTCGAAGCATTGCAACAGGCATCATTGCCTAAGAAAGGAAAGTTGGATTTTTTTTTAGTTTTTGTTCATATTTTTAACTTTTTTACTGCTGAGGATTTATCCTCGCTGTCTTTTCTAGGAGAATTCAATTGATAAGTTCATTGTTAATACGAGGTGTGGTTGCACGTTCTTTTTCCTAATTTGTTTGGCTCT
Organism: Stipa capillata; assembly: GCA_019208055.1. Lineage (NCBI taxonomy): Eukaryota > Viridiplantae > Streptophyta > Magnoliopsida > Poales > Poaceae > Stipa > Stipa capillata. The sequence continues at coordinate 71,681 of JAGXJF010005252.1, read as the reverse complement.
CTATAAGTTTGTTGCTCCTAATTTTGCTTCCGGTGTTTGTCTTTCGCCTTCGCCACCCGATACGGCGAATTGGAGATACCGGAGTAGATAATAGTACCAGACTGCCCGGTATTAACAAGTGATCGCAGCCACCGTGCTGCTCGTGACGTCCATCCGATGCGACGCGAGGCCCGCATCGCTCAAATTCGCGCGCAAAACGTGGCATTTCTGCACCGGGGTTAGTGCGCCTCGCCCTGTTTCGGCGTGGGCGGAAGCAACGGGCCGGAGAGGCGTGGTTGTTACTGGCTTTCGGCGGCAGCCGGCAGCGTACAGGCTCCGGGAGACTCTGAGAATCTGAGGCACGCGAGAGCGAGCAGTGTTAAAAAGTTATCGCGGGCACGGCGGCGCACACGCGGCGGTGGGAGGAATGAACGGCGGCGCAGGAGGCTCGCGGCACCTCGGCACCGGCGCAGGCGCAGGCACGCGCGCCGGTGCGGTGGAAAATTGCGGTGCACGGCGCGGCACCGTCGTTACCGCGGGTGGTGGGTCCCACCAGTCGGTTTTTGTTTTTCCTGCAACTGTTTGATAGTGCGGGGCGGCGCCTCCTCCAGTGGCTACGCAACAGGTGTTTACAAATACCGTCTCTTTTACTTTCAGAGAAGATATCGTCGTTATTACCTTAGCGATCTTGACGTATCTGTAGATCTTACTGCTAAGCTTTATCGACAATTGAAGGAGACGGTGACAAAGCTGCTATGGTGCAGGCCGTAGAGAATTCTCCAACATAAATTCGTGCATAGAGCCTAATCCAAGTAGTAAATTAGTCCGTCCAAGCACTAGACACTAGTACCCCAGAACCGCTCATGCCGGTGAGTACGTACGGCCTCGTAAAGATTGTGCCGTAGCGGTATTCAATTAGATCATTCAGTACCAAAAACCCTCGCACACTCGCAGTGGTGTCGCGGCCTGCTTGTGAGTTTGCATCATGGATTAGTCGAGAGATGCGCGAAACAGAGCACCACGCAGTACTCGCAGTACCACCACCGCCAGTGGCCAACATGACCTGCCGCGCCTAATTATGAAACCCGTCTGGTAGCAACATGTGCGATGGTTGCAAGCACATTGCGTTGCAAGAAAAGGCGATCGATCTCCTCGAACACGGGATTTCTGGGAATCCATGCTACTCGTACTACTCCGGATCTGATCCGATTCTTCGTGGGTGTTACTGCGAATCGGTCATTCTTACTGCTTCAAATCTGATCTTATTATTCACGGGATTAACTGGGATCAGTTGCGGTCATTCCATGTCTGATGCTATGATGGTTTGCTGCGTGGCATTCCTGGCCGTGGAAAAAGATCGGCTCTCCTTTGCCATGGAGAAAGATTTTGGACACGACGGAGTGGGAAACCATCATAAATAAAGTTACGCCTAATGATCTCAGTGGTCATATTTATTATCCAATGCGTTTGTCAACCCAATGCACATCGTCTGGCCAATCAAAGTAATATGTTATCTAGGCAGAAGAGCTACTTAGCTCGTTGACCCTGAAGTTAAGTACTACCGCTACATCACTTCCACACGCAAAAATGGTACTGGTATGTCACGTAACCATCTGTTTTTCTTTCCGCAAGGAGCTGTAGCCCACTCCCTGATCTAAAATATAAGTAGTTTTGGATATCGACATAGTCTCTAAAGTGATACTTTGACCATCAATTTTTTTTAAATATGTTACCTCAAATAAAAATAATTACATATTATGAAAGTATATTTAATGATGGATTTAGTAGTATTAGTTTGTTGTTGTCGATGTTGGTAATTTTTCTATATTCATGGCTAAATCTAAAAACGTTAACTGTCTAAGATTTTAAAACTGTTTATATTTTAGATCAGAGGGAATATATAACAAACACATGTAATTCCAGGATAAAGTGAACATGCAAGAAAAAAATCAAGAAGAAAAAGAAATCAGTTTTGTTAATCTCAGCTGTCTGGAATTTTTATAAATCTCAGCCACCTAAAATTACACATTAATTAACATAAAATCACAGTAACAAAAGTGTACAATTTTTTTAAAATATGACTGCAATTTTTAGTTTATAAATTATATATAGAGTGACGTGAGATAAAGATGGTTGGTATTGATCTAAAGGCTTAGAATCTAACTAAGATTTAAAAAAAATTAGACAATTTGTTAAATAGACAATCAAAAAGATAGCACAGTGTGTGCTTCATCGGTATACCTTAGTTTTTTTTAGTTCAGGGAATTATACCTTAGCCTGTACCTATCTTTAAAATACTTCTATTTGTATATACCTTAGCTTGTTTTGGTTCTCTTGTCGATAAGGTTGGTTCTTCATGCAAGACTTTTATGATCATAACTCTCTATCTTTTGTGAGCTGTGTGTATTTTTAGATACAGAGGTGAAAGAAATAAACTCTTCTATTTTCTATATAAATATTTTTTTGAGGTAATATAATTGTAAATGAGTGTGTGCTCTCCAATCGATGTGTACAAGTTTATAGAGAAGTATGAAAGGCCGAGCCCATATAGGCAAACCTACTATGACCGAACTATTGCAAACCTAAAGTTTGCTTGCAGGTGCTGTTCTGGTTAGGCCTGCTTTGTCTTCCTCGTTAGCCCATGAATACCATGTTGGGCTTGATTGATAACGGCCTATCCCCTTTGCATCGTTAACCATAATCACAAAACATAAGGTTAAGCAAAACAGTAACACGAGGTTAATCTAAAAATACTTATACTACAAAATATTTGAAAAAAGAGAAACAAGCCAACTTTCACCGAGCAAAGACTAACCTACCTAGAGGTGGCAGTTTTAGCCCGGGAGGACATCAACCGGAGGACAATTGTTTTTTTTGGAAACGGCAATATATTAACTAAAACGGTACAGAGACCACAGGAGGGGGACAGCTGCCTCCAATACTTCTGAAAGGACCCTAAAGAAAACAAAAATTACATCCAGGTCCCTAGGACAAATCTCCTCACGCACTTCGCAACCGGACTCCAGACCGCCGCCGTGACGCCGGAGACGAAGGAGAGAGGTCGAAGCTCCAGCTGCTGGGTGACCTGCCCCGGAACGAAAGAGGACTATGCCTCGTTGAGTTGCCGCAATAGCAGTCTGTCGCGAATGGCGGAGCATCACCTTCGTGGATACCTCATCAGCAGGGGCGACGCCCCGATCCGAGCAGGTTCTCGAGCCAGCGTCCCGGAATGAGATCCGCAACCTGGCCCGCGTCAGCTCAATCGAGGAGAACGCCACCCGAACGAAAGATCCACCGATGCTGCCGGATCCGCAGAGAGGGAGATCGCCGGAGGCCACCTCACCCACCGTGAACCAAGCAACGCGGGGATGAAAAGCTTCCACCGGCTCCTCGACACCACCGAGAATAGCAGCACCGAGGCGAGATTGGAGCCGGGGAGACAAAACTCCGTGCATCGCCGCCGCAGATCTCGCCGACACGGCGGCGAAACGGAGGCTACCACCTAGAACCAAAAAAACCCTATCTACAAGAAGGACCAAGGCCGCGATTCCCCCCGCCTCCCGGCGCCCGAAGGCGACCGGGGGCGAGGAGAACCGACGGCCTCGCCGGAGGGGAAGGAGCGCCGGTTTTTCCGCCTCTCTCTACTGTAGTAGGAGGAAAGGGGAAAGGTGGTAGCACTCCCTTTGGAGGACAATTGCTTTTGGTCCCATCGATTAGAGTAACCTGCCTATAGGAGAGTAATCCACTTTCGCTTTTCGTGGGTTTCAGCATGTTCTACTTAATGAATATCCAATGCTCATAATAAAGGTTAACAAGACAAACAGAATGTTTTCGTACTAGTTTTTTGATAAAAATAGAATAGTAATATTACAGAGGGATTTGATCGTACATCTTACATCATTTTTTAATCATATGTCCTACCTTAAATTGTACTCTCTTTGTTCTAAAATATAAGGTGCACAGGCATCCTATAGATGTATAATATATTGGTTATGTGACATAAAAGTGATATCATTGTATAGTGCTTTCAAAAATGAATCTAATAATACTATTTTTATGTCACATAATTAAAATATTATAGTGTAAATTTTGGCATGTATATACAACTTATATTTTGGAATGGAGTGACTAACTGATTGTATGTCTCATTTTATATTGTTACTATGATCATATGTCCTTGTTTATTTTAATCATATCCGACTAATTGTCATCCATTTGTGATATGAATAAACAATTGCTCCTGTGGTAAATCAGCACATTAGCACCCTGTCTCTCTCCCTCCATACCAGAGCATGCCGCTCCTCCCTCTGTTTCTCTCTTCTTTGTCCGGCGGCTGCGAAGGCGACACACGGCCACAACGGCGGCTGGGACTGTGATGGTTCAAATTTTCATGGCTTGCTTTGAGTCTTACTTAAGCTGGTAGACCTTAACAGATCATAGTAATATGAGACTGAAGGAGTGCGTTGCTCAAGAGATTGGAATCAACTTGTTCACTGTAGCAAGCAGTAGACACAGGCTCGTCGCATCAGTAACAGCAGATCAATCATTGATTGATTGATATAGGAAAGGGAAGGGTGCGCACCTATTCTGTGGGGAAAACCTCGCGGCCCGCTCGAAGTAGCTGGAGGCGCGCTCCTCGTCGCGGCACGTCCCAGACCAGCTTGGCGTACTTCGACAGGAGCTCGCCGTCGTTCAGGTCGGCCAGTGGCACGGGAGTAGTTCCCCTCTGCCCTCCGGTCATCCCCTTTCACCTGCAGTGGATCGTGCCGGCGCCATTAGAACGGCTGCCCATTTCTCTTGAGATCTAAACTGCCACCACGACAATGGCACAAGAAAATGTGTAATGATCGAGCTTACCTGATACACGAATTGATCGAACTTACAATTCTGCTGTCAGCTTTGCTGGATGGGAACTTGAACCATCGAAGTCCCAGCCGCCGGAGTCGCCGTGAGTCGCCTTCGCAGCCGCCGGACGCGAAGCAGAGAGGAACAGAGGGAGGAGCGGCAAGGTCGGGGGTATGGAAGGGAGACAGGGTTCTAATTAGCTGATTTGCCACAGGGGCAATTCGGTCTTTTCATGTCGCAAATATCGTTTAAATAAGAAAAGGAGCATATGATTAAAATGACAATATAAGATGAGACATATTATAAGATAAGATGAGGCATATGATCGAGAGGCATAAAACACATAAACTGATTTAGGTGTCGGGAAATGGAAAAGATTTGTAAAGCCAATCAACCAGCACAAGTTTTCACACCGCCACACATGCCCAGTCCCCCAAGCTTTCTGAACTGCGTGCCACGCGAAGGTTAAGAGTTCAGACTCGGCGATCAGCAACACAAAGAAAATGCTGGAACCGGAGTGCACGTCCATGAAATTACTACCAAATTAATTCTCTCTCCGAACATATTACTCCGTTCAGGACACGCATGGACCAGTAAACTTGACCGTGGGGTCATCACCTTGACAGAAAAGTTATGTCAGCACCGGTCGCGGCATCGTCAAACACGGCCAGCACGCGTCAAGAAGACTTACTATTGGGGTCAACAACCAATTAAGTAACGGCAGCAACTAGCAACAACCTTGTCAGATACGGCGCATACCTGCAGTCTTGTGCGTAGCTGCAATGGATGGATCCACCGTAAATTGTCCGTCTCCCCCCTTCGGTGAAACTTCCAAGTGTACGAAACCAACGACGTGAGGACGGAGTCGCCATCGCACCCTACCGCCTATCCGGCACCTCTCCCTTTCTCCTCTCTCTCTGTGAACTTCCCGAGCTAAGAGAGTGAGAAAACGTTGGTCCAGACTCTAGAAGGCAGGGCAAAAGAAACGATATATTTTTTCCTAGAGCAAGCGATGTATTCCACCTCGTCATGCTTGGCCTATGTTAATTGTAATGTTAGTGACAAATGTGTCATCGTTCCTCGGCTAATAAACTACTGAAGAAACTAATCAGTGCAATCTTTTTCTTAGACAAAGGGCCGGGGATCACCCCTGCGTGGAATTAGAAGCCAGGGTCCGAAGAAATCAGTAGTATTCAGTATAGTACTACAGATCTGTATTTACACTGTACTTTGAGGTGCCCAGTCTCTTGTTCAACACGTGGCGACACGGCAACGGTACAAGAAGTCCCCATAGAATCGAATTTGAGCATAAAGAAATCGACCCCGTTTATTTGATATATATATTTCGCTGGATCCGGCAGCATCGCAGTTGCCAACACCGGCACCAACGAGGCAGCAACGAGACTGATACGCAGAGTAAGCAAACAAAACCCGGAACCGGCACTGCTTAAGTTTCTTGTTGCCCCAGCAGTGCCTGCACGGCCAAACTGTGCTGGCCATTTTCCGCTGTGCGGCGCATACAATAGCAGCGAAGAGACATGGTTCGTGGAAGTATAACCGTGGTTTCTCGCGCACCCTGCGCACTTTAACTCGACCACCATTTCCCTCTCCCTGCTCCCCTTATAAGAAGAAAGACTCCTTAGTTGACACTGAGCCAAGCCTGCTTCAGTTCGGTCTACGACATTGGGACCTCAGCTCCAGAGTTAAGCAAAGACTTGTTAAGCTCGCGACGCGTGAGAGGGAGTTGAGATGCCGTCGTCGTCTGCCTCCTCTTCTTCGTTCTTTGTCATTGTGCCCCTCGACGCCCGGGAGACATGCCGCCACGCCATGGACGCCTGCTACCTCTGCGCGAAGCCGTTCTCCAGAAACTGCGACATTTTTATGTACAGGTTTGTAACGTGCATCTTGAATCAGCTGATGCTCTCAGAGCAGAGGAATTTTAAGACGCTCCCAGTGATGTTTTCTCCTGAATTGTAAGTTGTATTCTGGTTGTTTTTCGCTCCGAACAACAGAGGGGACACGCCATTCTGCAGCGAGGAGTGCAGGGGTGTGCAGATGGAAATGGACGAGGCACGTGCGAGGATTAACACCGAGCTTCTCAAGGAGCGTGCTGCTGCGAGAAACGAGCAGCGCCATGGGACGTCTGCCTCCGAGTCCGGCAACACCACCCGCGCGGCAAATGTGCCCGTTGCGAGCTAAGCAGTAATCATCCCATCGAGAAACTCTTTTCTTTGAAGACTATCATCCGATTGAGATAAACCGACTGGTTATCTGAGGAAGCAAGCAAGCTCGAGTTTCTTTCGCTTTTTAGGAGCTCGCTTTTGGTGTGTATATGCGAGCTAACATGCAAGAGAACTGGGTGTATACAGGGGTGAGATCCTGGTCGGTATTTCCGTATGACCACGGATACCTGGCGAACAACCCCGGACGATATTTCTGTGTGACTACGGACACCCGGCGAACCTGGTTAAAGAAGATCAATTTCGTGTATTTTCTACAAATTTTGTTCGAATCCTTTTTTTCAAAAAACCGGCAAAACTTTTGCTACGTATATCAATAAAGAAGGTCAGAGAAAAATTACATGTCGAGGATCATGGCCGAAGGCCAACAAAATAGAGGAGGACCTAGGTTCCAACCGCGGCCTGTGTGAGGTGCTTAGCCCCGGCCTCCTCTTTGATCTTTGCCATCAAAACAGATGGCATGGTGGATTTGTTCTGAAAGGCTCTAGCATTGTGCTTCTTCCAGATTTTTTTAAATATTACTATGTTTTCTTGTTTCGTTTGAATCCGGTGTGTTTCTTATGGTTCCTATTGAATTCATAATTTGTTGCCGCATGAGATTTCCAACTCTGTTTTTTCTCAACCGAGAAAATATATCCCTAGGAGTATATGACGTCATATATGACTACATTTCACAATCTATAGTTGGCTATTTGCATTTTTGTATCATTCAAATCAGTTTCTCCCACGGTTCCGCCCTTCTGAATCATAGCATGATATCTTTTTAAGTGACGAGATAAGACTTATTCCCTCCATGTTTCGAAATTAAGATAGCAGTGAGACTCAAACTTCAATCAGCGCATGATATTCGAGAGGGCAAAATATTAGCTGGATATAGAATCTTGGCTGTGTGCCCAAATTCCAAGCTACTAGCATGAGTAAGATCGACAAGCATGGTACCAGGGAGGATGTACCCTGTCTTCCTATCCTCCTCGTGCTTAATTCCTAAAATACAGTGCAAGGTAGTGATAGAAAACTCAAAATATTGGCACTACTGTCACAAAATTAATCCGCCATGCCACATAGTTTAAATCTAAATTTGACCTATACTTTACTGAAAATAAAAAAATTAAAGAAAGAGCTTTTCTATAATCCTCTTCGGATAAGTTTACGAATCTAAAGAAAATTAGATACTAGTATTAAATTTGTATTGACCTAGAAAATATTAGGAGGTGTATTAACTTAATTTATGATTTAGATCTATGTAAAACCTTGACGATTCGCCCTCGCTCTGATATTAACTACTTTTGTTAAGATTCGTAAGCTTCTCTAAAATAGAAGTGCCCATGTAAAGCCCAGTGAAAAAAATAATAATGATAATGCTCACTAAAAGTTGTCACTGTTTTTCCGTATCTCCTATTGTAAGTCAACTTTTGAGTTGTATATTTTACATAATGTTCTATTATATCATGACATATCTAATCAATTTTTTTTTATTTTATAACCTTTTGCACCATATTTTATGAGGGAAGCATAGTGAGAGCCTAAAATACCTGGTACATCTTCGTACGTTAGGTACCATGTCGTGCTATGAGCCATGGTAAGCAAAAACACAACAAAAAAACATGAGAGAACGTGAAGTTCAAGCATATGAAGAGCGATGGTAATAGTATAGCCGTCTGATGTCCCTTGTTTCTTAATTGTTTTTTACAACTTAGGGTTTGTACATGTACTTAGGATTTTTGGTGACTTAGTGTAGAACGGGGAGCATGAAAATTTTAGTTTTCTATCATCTATGAAATAGCTTTGGTGCAAGAACAGGTGGAAGGAGATAACTAAAAATCACACCATATGAGCTGCTTTCTCTCACATATTTTGTTGAAGGAAGTGTGGTAGGACTGTAAGAGTAGTAGATGAATAAAAACCGAAATCAATAATTAGTGAACTACCACGATTGTTGAAGGAAGCGTGTAGGACCATAAGAGTAGTAGATAGGATAAAAACCAAAGTCAATTATTAGTGAATTAGCACGCCTGTGGTCGTTTCCGACAACACACGACATAGCCGTATGTGCGCCCCATGGGCCATGTCCTTGTCCTAAACCTTATCCAATTGAACGAAATCACCTTTGTCATCCCCAGAAATTGCCTGCGTGGGCTCAATCTTCTTTTCTCCTTCACCACATCTGCCAGGCACTCCTCCAACCAGCGCCTCCCCAGCTCTACATCGTGCCATATTTTCCTCACCGGATCATCTCTCCTTCTTGTTAGGTTTCGTGGCGAAGCTCTGCTAGCACGCTAGGGTTCACCCAACTATTCATGGAGGCGCCGCCCTCCACGTCCCACCACCGTGGCTGAGCTGCTGCGTGGAAGGCATGATATGTGCCGTCTCCTATATCATGCCGTCTCCAAGCACTATACCGGTACCGCCCCCTGTGGAGGAAGATGGATTCATCTTCCCCTGCGAGATATGTGTTGTCTCCATGGGCTATACTGTTACCGTCCCCCCGTGGAGGCAAGATGGATCCAGCTTCCCCGAATCCAATTTTTTGAGTTTTGCTTCTTAGTCTTTTTGAATTGTTTATCCAGTTGAAAGCAAGGATTGTTGCTTGGGTCGAAATGTGTGATCTGGGGAATGAAAAGTCATATTTTATGGGTCGAAACATTTGATTTTTGGGGTTGAAAGATGTGTATTTGGGGTTAGAAACTTGGAATCTCAGATTATATAGGTTGAAAACTATGATTTTTGAGGGTTGAAACCTATGAATTTGGGGTTAGAATCTCTTATTATATGGGTTGAAAGCTATGAATTTGGGGGTTGAAAGCTCTGATCATATGGGTTGAAATATGCGATTTTGAGAGCTAAAACCAGTGATTATTAAGCCGGAGTTTTTCGTTGTTGAAAGTTCTAAGAGACAACATGTGCCTCCGGCAATGGCAGCGATAGCGCTAGCGCTGAAGATGAAGACAAGAGGTGAGGTGTTGGGCATGAGAGGGGTAAACCAGGGAAAGAGAGTGTTGATGGGTCAAGTTGTTCTGATATTAAGATGTGGTTGTCAAAAAGCGACCATCTGCAGAACATGATGCGGTTAACCACAAATTACCGATCCACGTTAAGAACTTAGACAACACGATATGAATCATATAGACTTCATGCCCACGCAAATTTAAAGACAATACATGCATTGCGCACACTATTACAGAAACTCTTGTCCGAGATCACTACTACAGAAACTATTTAGCGAGACGCCCCTCTACAAACCGCTCTGTGGAACAGTCTGTACAAACAACATCATAGACGGTTCCAGTTACGAATCGTCTGACAAAATGATGACCAGCAGCACCCATTAAGCGGGACGCTATAATACAAAAGATTCCAAACTAGAAACCGTCTGTACAAATAGCATAGACGGTTCCAAACAAGAACTGCCTATACTGTATTTGTGCAGACTATTCCAAACATAAACCATCTATACTGTATTTATACTATATTTGTACAAACGGTTCTAAACATGAACCGCTTATACTATATTTGTACAGACTGTTCCAAACATGAATCGCCTGTACTGTATTTATACAAACGATTCCAAACAAAAACCGTATGTATTTTATACAGACGGTTCCTTGTTTGGAAGGATCTATACTGTAGTGTCCCACTTGACCTGTTATAATTATTTAGTTCCATATCACTAGTTGAAGTGAAGGGAGACTACCTTATAAGGGTTTGTGCTCCACACCTCTCTAAAGCAATAGGAGGAGAGAAGAGAAATACCACACACGCGTGCTCGCTCACCTCGCGGGGGTGGGGGGCGGGGTGGCACACGACATGCGCGTGAATGGTCCAGCGAATTCACATTTCTCAATGTGAACGGGAGCGGACAGGACGTGCGCACACGATGTTTGCGTGAATAGTCCAGCGAATTCGGGTTTATCGACGTGAACGGGAGCGGACGGGCCGCTCGTCCCTAATCCTGTTTTTCTTTTTTGCAAAACAACACCACAGACGGTTAGAAGTATACGGTATGTACAAATATGATTTGTACAGACTCTTTTGGACAGACTGTTCAAAAAAGCGTCTCGCACATAAATTACGAACCGTTTGTGCAAATGATTTCTATAGCAGTGGATGCCTCATCACAAAAATCATCTGTGATGATGTTTAACAAAGACTGTTTTGTAGAAAAAACACATCGCATATGATTTTTTTTAAAGCCGTCTATGATGACCTATTTATCATAGGTAGTTTTTTAAAAAAAAACCGTCTGCAATTCAATCAGGCCTGATGGGCCGATCAAGCACCCTGTATATAACGTCCACATCCCTAACCCTAACATACCAAAAAGATTTCCTAAGTCCTTTGACCCCACCGCCGCATCCCTACCTCCCCTCCTCCTAGATCCACCGGCCGCCACCGTGCATCCTCGCCATGCGCCACCGCCGGTTGGCAACCATGTGTCCAAGCCAATTGCCGTTGTCACCTAGGTCACCACCCATGTCACGCTCTGGTTTTTTCAAACCCTGCAAAGCATGGCATTGCATTAAGCTGACCAAATCTAAATCATGCATGGCGTCCCACATGAAATAATATTCGTAAAAATCCCAACAAATTTTCCAAGATTAATCACATATGTATATGTATACAGGTATATAAGTGACATTAATCCACTCCACCTCCCATGTCATTTCGCGTGCTCAGCTCTTCAATTTATAGGAACATATATGTGCATGCCCATGTGTATATACTACACGTATAGGTGCTATAGACCTTGATTTCTTTTCAACCAAAACCAAGCTCTGAATTTAACTAAGTCTAGCAACTCGTGCTCAATACTGGCCTGTTAAATGCTCATTGTTGGCTTCTTATTCAACGATGCTACAGCCTTGCTCCATCCTTACCCTGTGTAGGGGGCATTAATGGCTGCATGTAGCAACAGCGATAGCTGCGCTGCCCTGCACAGAGCATGCTCGATGCCATCCATAGTAGGGCCCTACCGCTTCAGTGCCAAGCGCATGTCGTCTTGCTACCCCTGCATTTGTCATCTCTACTACAGCAGTCAATGCCTAATCTTCCTGTGCTGACCCAAACATCTGCACCGCTCCCCTGCTACTTCAACTCAACGCAGTGCCACCCCTCTCTCGACAACAGAATTTGTGCAGCCTCTCATATATGCCATGAACAGCACCATGAATAGTACCTGACGTGCACTGCACGCGCTGTTTACTAGTCTCCAATAGTAAGCGGTGACAACTTTCCGTGTTCCCTTCAATAGTGAGCGGTGCCCAACTTGCTGCAACTTCATAATTCGTACAAAATAATTAACTTCCCTGCCTCCTTCTCCTCTATTTAAGCCAAGCAACTTCCCTCCTTCTCAATTCCCGACCAGCCCGAGCTCATCTTCTCTACCTACTCCATCTACTAGCCTCTCTTCCTTCCCCATAAAACTAGCTCCCCTCTGTACATGTTTTCCCAAGGCTAAGCTCTACCTGCTTTCTTCTCCCAAGTTCCAAGTTGAAGCAAGTCGTTCCGAGCTCCCTCCTGTTCCTTATCCTCTCCTTCATCCCTACTCGAACTGCATTTTTTTTCCTCTTAGCTAGTTTCCTCTCCTGGAAGAAACCTCAAAAGTCTATGTCTTCTCCATTGTAACTCCGATCGAATCAATTCTTTCTCCGATGATCTCATAAATTTTAGAACTATCCATTAACGTAACTTTAATAATTTTTGAAAGGTTTGGAGTTTTAATTTTGAAAAATATTTCAAATATGTATGCCCTGGACAAATCAATTCTTCTACCTAAAAATGTTCACACACAAAAAAAATCTAGTATGATGGGCTCAGTGACACTTTAAAACTCTAATTCCTTTAGGTAAAGCTAACAGAAATCATGATGGGCTTTAAAACATTTACCTTATTAGGATATATATACACATGCAATCTTTTCCATAACACCTAGTACCTCATGGTATATGCATCCTCTTCTCTTACCATGTCATATCGTTTGAATCTTATTTGGGTTTTCTCTGGCTTGGTTGTTTATTAGTTAACGGAGTGAGGTACGTGCGCCAGGAGAATCCGGAATCACCCCGTGTCAGGAACAGAACCAGGAACTACCAGGCAAGCATTTCTCACATTGATCATGTTGAAACCTATATGTGATAAACTTAAGTATTTTGCTTACGAACCTGCATGCTATGTTTATAACAATACTATGTTAACTAAGAGTAGTTATGACCTATAGATGCATTGCCAAGGATCCGATTTGAAATAATTTTGTAGCCCTAGTATTAGGCACTGGACATTATAGTTCCGGTGAGGTACTAGATATATAGGCTGTAAGCCAAGCTTAGTCCTGCTCTAGAATAAAACTCCAAAAAAAATTACGAGGTTGGGAATTACTTTTGGTTCGGGAAAAACAAAACCCTTGAGGTGACGTGAGTCGCCCAATGCGGATGTTAAAAAAAATATGATGATCAAAAATCCAAAATAAAAGGGGAGATGATTTTGATTCGGGTAAGAATTTTAAAGGCAGTTTAGGGATGTTGATGTAGCATGTGGTGGCATAGTGGTCGGGATTGAATCTGGAGTCTTACTCGAATCAACCAAGGACCGAGCCTAAATGCCTCTAAACTAGGTTCACTCCGTACGTCCACATGGCCTTTGTGGGAAGGACTTGGCTTATTATCCCGTCAAGTATTAGAGCCTGGACTCGTGGGCAGTAGGAAGAGTGTGCTAAGTAGATTGGCATCCCTAGAGGACCTCTGCGTGACTACGTAGGGAGTCGTTCGACACAAAGGTAAGTCCACTTCAGGTTATGGGTCGGGAGTCACCGAGCACAAGCGGAGACTGGGTAGATCTTATCTAGCGGGTCCAGCTCTGGTATAAAAATGAGTGAAATGTCTCGTTGTAATAACCCTGTCGATACACCTCGTGAAGCGTATTCGTAGCGCTCGGCAACAAGGGGGACTTACATCTTGTGGGTAAAGCCATAAAACCTCTGCAGAGTGTTAAAATCTATTCGAATAGCCGCGTCCTCGGTTATGGACATGAACTGGCAATGCCACACATTGGTTAGACTGAGTTTTGTTTACACAAATCTGGAAAAGGGACTAAGGACGTGGGCAAGACGTGTCCACAGAGTGCAATTTACGCTAGAAGGCGGGTAGCAAGGAATTGTAGAAGAAGGGCCTAGTCGTACTGCAAGGGGAAGTACGGACAGGTACCGCGAACTTGAGATGGCGATATGCGGAGATAGCAGGCTGAGACAAGAAAAGGAGGTAGCGGAAACTACCTCATGCGATGATACGATCATTGGAATTTCTTTCAATTTAAAACTGCCTTAGAATCTACTATCCTTGTATTTAATTAAAAATTTACTTTTTCGCACAATATGTGACCTAGAATAGAGCAGCCTCCTTTGAATCAAACATTGCATGAAATATAGCCGTATTACTCTCCTGTGGGACTTACTTGCAAGTACATTCAAGGTACTCAGCTGGCTTGTTGATGTGGCCAGGCGAAGAGGAGTACCACTTCGACGATGACGATAATGACTTCGAGGGCTAGGGCGTTACCCCAGTCAATTGCCTGTTGGGTAGGCATATTGATGGGCTTATCTACGTATTTCTATTTTCCGCAGCAGACTTTTATTCAGCCAATCGGTTATGTTGTTCAATAACGACCATAATGGCATATTTGTGTAATAGACTCGGTATTGTATGACAATGTTATCAAGCTTCTTGTGTGTATTGGCTACTGATCATGGGACAGTACAGAAAACATAGGGGTTTATGCGGCCTTAAAACTGGGTACACCACAACCCATCTCCTAGGGTCCTTGTTTCTCGCTATGGATGAGCTCACATCGTCTAACCCGTCATCCTCCAGTGAGTTCAAGCTAGACCTCGACGTCGTGCTGATCTCCCTCCTCGCCTTCCTCAGCAAGGCCCCGCCTCGCTGATGCCGCTAGCGTGTTGATGGGATGCCTCTCCCTCTCTCCCTCCACCATATCTAGGCTCGGCCTCCACCGGATTTGGGCGCGGGTGATGACGGTAGAGTGCGTGGGTCAAGGTCGGCGACCGGAGGTGGTCGCCATCAACGTGCTTTTTCTTGTTTTTGTAATGGCTATTATAGACTGTTCTCAACATACATCTGTAATATATTTTTGTCATTATAGGTTTTTACTTCTAGACGGTTCGATGAAAAACCGTCGTGATGATGTTTTTGAATTATCTGTGATGATGATCAATGTGTAGTAGCGAGAAATTCAGAATCTTGATCCAAGCCGTGCCTATGGTGCTTCTTTCCGGAATCCACTGTTCTCAAGGCGCAACCTGTCGCGTCCCGACTGCTCGACCGAATACAACAAAGCCAAAAGCCAATAAAGGCGTGTGTCCCTCCGCAAAGAAAAATTTCTAGGTATGCGGCTAGTTCGTGTCGTCCTTGGCGCGACCGATCATCTTATGCAGCACAGTTACAGACTGGTACTAGTTCCCCATCGATGTATCGAACGCCGGCCACCACCTAACCAGAATCTATGTGATCAAGTGCTCAACGCGTCGATCTGATCACCAGTTCCAAACCACAAGGAGCTACTTGGCACGCACCCCCGAGTTCCCAACATTGGAAAAGGAGAAAGAAAAAGAAATGGTTCTGGAAGAAAGGGAGGTTCTTTTGTTAACTTATAGGCGAAAAGGCAAAGGGCATTTGTTGTCGTAGGCATGGAGTGGGTGGCGATGGAACGATCGATCTCTATTATTAGCGAGCCTAACCATGTGATGTGGCTGTCTCGTACGTGGGCAAAGACAGTTCAAGACTTGCTAGCTAGAGACAAGTGCTCTGGTTGCGAGCCTGAGAGGCTGGATTAGTTTAAAGCAAAAGCGTAGTTAGAGGCCCCCTAATGGTGCAGGCTAGCTCGAGGCCGGCACATCGTACAGCGAAAGGCATGATCGACCATTTTTTTCCGAATAATAGGCACGATTGATCATTGCACGAATTAAACTACTGATAGGAATAAGTGTACCTTCTGCTGGGTAAACAGCAGCAAAGGGCGCGATCCTAGCTAGTCTAGTTAAGAAAACGATGAGGTGGAGAGAACACAAGTGCCAGTGGAAGGAAAATGTGATGTTTTGCGGTCGACATTGTTTAACCGTGCAGAGTGTGGTGTGCAGACGTGCGGTTGGTGTCAATCTAACCTTGCCGTGCACGCGCCTGTGCGTCGTCGGCGACTGTGTCTCAGCGGTGGAGCTCGAACTACTTCACCAAGACACACATCACAGCTAAGCATGAGGTATTTAGCACCTTGCAACCATTTTTCCTTTTTGTGGGAGTGTAGCCAATTTAACCATGTCCCACCACAACGTCGCAGCCCATGCCGCCCTGTAGTTCCCACACGTCCAAGTAAACTACAATTAAAGATAGCACAATGGCCATGGCCTAACGAAGGCGACGTCGACAACCACCAGCCGAGAAGCATGGACACACAAATGCGTGTTTTCACCAAGATCATCGACGACGTGCACCCCGCGCGCTCCATAAAAATTGTTGTCTAGCTGATGCGGGTTTGTATGCGGTATGGGGCCCGGTTTCTCGTTTGATTAATGTTATTATTGTTTCATGCTGTTCATTAACATTTCTGTAGTGAGGCAACATTTTTTAAGTTGAGGAAGGCATCCATGAATTATGTATTGGGTGTCATGAATATGACCATGACAAGCACATGTCGTATGTATAATGCACAAGCACTGTGTTCAATTATACCTGATAAAATATTGCTCCATTTTTCTCACAAGTCCATCGAAAATGCGCAATTGTATGTACCCTCAACTTTCTTAAAATTTGTATGTCTGGTCCTTGTGTTCGGCAAATAACACTCTGGAGCTGTATGGAGAATGTCTAATCTCGTGTGTTCTACGGTTCAACACTACATATATCAACTTCGCTTGCAACAGTATCTATTATATACTAAAAGCAGAATACAATACAAAAAATAGAGAAAGGCTAAAAATTCTCACAAAAAAGTAAAACATCCGATCGTTAATTTGGTAGACCATTTTATTATTACTAGACCACAACCGATAGATTTTCATGACTACACCTAAACAGATCACAGCTGATAGATCTTCATGACTGCACATAAACAGATCACAGCCGATAGATCCTCATAACTGCACCTAAACAGATCATAGCCGATAATCTTTATAACTGCACCTAAATAGATCACATCCGATAGTACTTCATAAATGTACATAAATAGACGGCTTGATATAACGACTAGCAGGCTGGCTCATAAATGTACCTAAATGGACGGCTCAGTACAGGTTGACTCGCGATTTGAACTTTTATTCTGTACTGATCTCATATCACGCGTACAGATAAAAATTAAAGATAATTAAAAATATTTGATGTGTAATTAGTACTGATCTAATATCACACATGCAGGTAAAAAATAAAGATAACCAAAATGTTTCCCACGCAATCAGTACTAATCTAATATCATGTGTACAAGTAAAACAATAAAGATAATTAAACAAATCACATCCGGTAGATCATCATAACTGTACCTAAATGGACGGCTCAGTACAATGCCTAACAGGTCGGCTCACGAGTTGAACTTTTATTTCTTGTACTGATATAATATCACACGTACAGGTAAAATACATAAAGATAATTAAAAACGTTTCCCGCACAATTGCGCGGGACACTATGCTAGTTCTGTTTAGAAATTAAATTCCAGAAATACGCTCCAGTTTTACACCATTAACATATAAGTCAAGTTTGGCACTATATGTTTGGGCTCTGCAATTTCATTTCATTGAAGGGTAGAAGTACAAAAGTACAAAATAAAACATGGTTGTTCTATGCGGCCACCACCGTCACTTTTGGAAACAGAGCCAAGGCTAACTTTTGGACTCGGCGTGGCTCGACGGGGAGAGACTAAGAGACATTGCGCCCACTATTCAAGCCATCTCCAAAAGTAAGAAATGGTGTGTCCAAAAAGCCCTCCATCAAGATGCCTGGATCAACTAGATCGATACCCATGAGGTCATTTTGGTTCACCACGTCCAGGAATATATCGCTCTCTGGGGATGAATCTCCCAAGTGCAGTTGAACCCGAAGTCCTCGGATTCCATCTATTGGAAGTTCTCGGCAAATGCATAGTATTCGGCCGCGTCTGCCTACAAGATTTAATTCCGTGGCGCAACTACAACGCGAATGCAGACCACCATTTGAAAAGTGTGGGCCCCCTCTAAAATGTAAATTCTTCGCTTGGCTGATCATCCAAAATAAGGTCTGGACCAACGACAGACTAGCACATCGGGGATGGCCCAATTGCGGTCTTTGCCCCCTTTGCAGACAGATGCCAAAATAAATGGCTCACCTTCTCTCCAATGCCGTTACTCCACTCGCATCTAGAACATGGTTCGGGATTGGATCACAAATCTGTGCTTCCACCCAAATCTATGGCAAGGCGTTGGGACTGTAAAGCAATGGTGGATCTATGTTGTGCATGATCGCGGTAATTGTCGAAAAGTAATGGCCTTTCTATTTATGCTTGTTAACTAGAAAATCTGGAACGAGCAAAACGTGAGGGTCTTCCGGAATAAATCGACCTTGCCGACACTCATCTTCACGTAGACAAAGACGGAGGCAGGAAATGGGCAAAGGCTGCGGCAAAACATTTGAGTACTTTTTTGTCGGAGAGTAGGCTTTCTTCTCTTTGGCCCTTGAGGCCTTTTCTGTGCTAAACATCTTCTTAATTAAACAAAAAGGTAAATCCTGTGCTAAACATCTTCTTAATTAATAAAAAAAGGTAAATCTTTTGCCCTGCTTTAAAAAAAACAGCACAAGTAAAAAAAGGACAGGAGCAAAGTACATGCACTCCTGTCAGCCTTGTACACAAAAACAGTTTTTACTCTTAAGAGAGCAGAACATCTCTATGCAGGGTCCTGACCATCAGCCATTTTTTTGAAGAACATGGCAGGAGCACTGCCTTTCTCATAGATGAAAGAGAACGAAATACAAAATAAGGCGCAATTTACAAAGAGGATCCCTGGCCGAAGCCCTCGAGAAGCTACCTAGCTGAACTAGGTCTAGAGCTAGAACCGAGGAACACCGGCCGAAGCTACCAAGGGAACAAGCCCTTGCACCAAGACCCTGCAACAAGGCGCCGGGAAGCTACCTAGCTAAACTAGGTCTACAGCCAGACCCGACGAGACAGCAACACTAACAAAGCCGGCCAACTCAAACAAACACAGACGAAAAAAACGGACTCAATGCCTGCCTGTAATGTCATCGTCCATCGCTCATCACACTCCCTGCCTGCCTGTAAACTCAAGATCAAGCGACTTCGATTTCATCTCAGCAACCAAAGAGCACGCCCATCTGTCACGCTGAGACAGGCCCGCCACAGCCACGCTTGCCGGAACCAACGACACCCCGAAAGGGAGGTCCTGCGCCAGAAAGAGAGAGAGGCAAGGTCCAGAGACGCCTCTCCAGCACCGATAGGACCGACGAAAACGCACCGCTCAGTGTCATCTACACATCAGCCTTGCCGGCGCAACCCGAAGCCCCAACACCGGCCAAAATCCGG
Organism: Stipa capillata; assembly: GCA_019208055.1. Taxonomy (NCBI): domain Eukaryota; kingdom Viridiplantae; phylum Streptophyta; class Magnoliopsida; order Poales; family Poaceae; genus Stipa; species Stipa capillata. Next base: position 52,053 of record JAGXJF010005252.1, on the reverse strand, counting down.
TTCTCATGCCGACCACGAAACAGCCAAATCCAGGACTCCAAGGCGATGTCCCCAAGGGGGGAGTGACGTGGAGACGCCACCATCGTCCGAACCAGCGAGCCGGTTCTTCGAATTTCTTCTAGAGATACATCAGATGGTGAGATCCAAACGACAACGCCTTCAAGAAGGGGAACGACGCAACAGGGCGACGCCATTGCCGGCATCAGTCAAAGACCAAGGAGGGCTTTCGCTCGAAGATCCTAGCACCACCGAGCCTGTCCTTAGCACCCACAGGAAAAACGACACGAGAGACCAGCATCGGCAGCCTACACCTGTATTGTACACCTGCACCCTGTGCCTGTATTGGACCTCCTATGCCGGCCGCCCAAATCCCACGCCCAAAATCTTCCACTGGCAGCCCAAGCACCGCCGGCCCGAGTGCGTGTGGGCGCCAGCTAGCCAGCAGCAGATGACCCCATGGCCGAAGCGCCCAGATCTGGCTAGGGCTAGGCTTCTCGCGCTAGATCCCGCGTCAGATCCGGGTGGCCGGAGCCACGGCAGCCACAGGGCCTGATGGTAGCGGGGAGAGAGGGCGGCGCAGTGGGGAGAGAGGCGGCGCAGCAGATCCGCCCGGGACGAGGCGCCTCGCCACCGGAGTGGGCCGACATCACCGAGAGAGAAGAGGAGGAGCGGAAGTCCCGCAGGGGGAAGAGGAGGAGAAGAAGCCCCGCCGGGAGAGGAGGAGGAGCGGGCGGAAGCCCCGCCGTCGCCCTCCTTGCCAGCCGCGCGGCTTTTCGGCGACGAGCTCCGGCGACGGTGCGGCGGACGCTGGGGAAGGACGGTTGGCGGCGCGATAGCGTCCGCATGCACCCAGAGCCGCCCTTCACGGTTAAACACCTGTTCAATATGGCGGCTTGTATGATTTAAGATGCACTGACACTGTCCTGTTTGACTAAACCCTCTCTCTTATATTACTTACAACGAAATTTTAACTTGAAATTTGCATACTAATTCAACGGCATTGCCACTAGATCAAGCAAGCATGCCATTGACCCATTGCCAACTATGCATTGTTTAAGGCACGATGAAATCATCGGGAGACAAGGAGCCAACAGGGTTCTAGAAACCAAATTATCCTACGCATGACTCCATAAGCTGTTGTTGCTCGTTATAGTGTCGGGCCGGGGCATGCCACCATGCGCCTGCTTTGGCTCGGCCACCTGATTCGCCATGTAAGCTAGTGGATGTAATCCTTTTTTTTGGGCCAGTGAATGTAATCCTGCTGCTGAGTACTAATAAAGCTCCTGTATTGCCCTAAAAAAATGAGATTCGTCACATAAGCACTCAAAGGAGCCAGCTCTAGATTTGTTACAACTTGGCCAGTTGCCTAACCACTTTTTCTTGTTCTCTTTGAAGGATCCACCTCTCATTGGCACTCCCGGGCTTGTAATACAACCTCCAGCTTTATTTCTTGTTCTATGATTGGTTTCTCGTTTCACAGAGTATTTTTCCTTTTCAGAAAAGGGGAGACGGAGGATTAACACTTCACTAGTGTGACTATTTCTATGATATCTTGATGTCTCACTTCTGCATTATCATATTAATTTGAGTTCTTCTATCTTTTTTTAGGGGTACCTCTGATTTTTGTTTATTAAGGGAAACATTATAAGCACAGGGACAGCTGCCCTGGAAAAGTAGAAGGAGACCCCTGAAAAAATAAAAAAAATCACATAAAAGTCCTTTGGGGTCTTTGTCTCCATTTGCTCCGATCTTCACATCATGGAACTCCCCCATGTCTCCAATAAAGAAGCTATATATGCAAGAAGAGCGACGACATCGCCACCCAAGACAAGCACAAGCTAGACTAACCACTAATGTTTTTGATAGCCACATGAGCCGTCACACCGAGAGATAGGAGACTGAGGTCGCTGAACGCACTTCTGCTAGGTTCGCACTCCTAACAAGACAGATTATCTATTCGCTGCTTCCTTGTAGGACCACCAAGGAAGAAGATCGAGAACACGAAAACTCGAAGCGAGAGAACCAGCTATCAAAACAACAATGCATGACCAATTGACTAGATCTGCAAGACAGCAAACCTTACTAGCTTCATGCCCGCCGCCGGAGGGGAGACCACCACGACCAGGAAGTAGGAGTACTTTATTGGACACATCGTCGCCACCTCCATAGCTAGAGTACTCTATTAGACACGTTGACGCCACAGCCAGAGCCAGAATAACTAGGAGGTGAGGGGGATCAACGGAAGCATCAGCGAAATGACATAGATTGGAGAGTGCCACTCAGGTGCTAGGTCGCGACACGAGTCACGTTTATCGCGTCAAAAGAATGTATTCATACTTCTGCATGATCATGCTTTGTGTCCAAAATAAATAAATTGAACGAACCACATACTTTTTAGATAATGATTTTAGATAATGGAAGAATCATCCTCCCAGTATTATGTGGTGCACACTACCAAATATTATTCAAGCAACCCTCAAAACATTAATGCTGAAATTGGCTTATAAATGGCAACAAATTTTACATCATATACTGGCTAAACAGAGTAACAAAGAAAAATACTTCGTGCTAACCTTTCCAACTAGTTTTGTCATGCACTAAAAGAACAATCTTCATTTTGTTACTTAGCCTTCTGATAACAACGTAGAAAAAGAAACCAAACGAAATACCTGGACAACGGCGAAAAGGACAATATGCAGACCAATCCACAAAGTCCATACAAGGAATAATCTAAACCGGAAAGGACCACAGTGGAATCCCACACAAAATAGAGGGTCCAAAATGAAAAGCGCACCCATCACCTGCCCTCCTTTATAACCCGCGCTCTTCTCCCTCGCAAACTCCACCACCACCTTCCTCCAGTCCCAACCAAGCAGCAGCGAGTAAAACGCAACCAACCGAGCCAAGAAATGGAGGATTACTACTACTTCCCCGCCTCCTTGCAGACCGCTGAAAACATCGGTACTGGCCTCCCCGTCGTCCACTCTTCCTCTCGCAGCCGGAACTCGCCGTCGCCGGGGCCTCGCCGCGTGTCCGGTGACGATGCCGGCGAACTTCGCCACCACTATCTCGACGCTTGCTACCGGTGCGATCGGATACTTGCCGGGAACAGAGACATCTTCATGTACAGGTAAACAACGCGCCCCAAAACATTTGTACTTCTGTTATGTAAGAGTTGACACTGGTTGTGAACTTGTGATGGACGTGGTCCTTTGTGCGCGCAGAGGCGACACCCCGTTCTGCAGCGAGGAGTGCAGGCAGCAGCAGATCGATACCGACGAGGCAGGGGAGAAGAGATCCAAGCAGTCAGCGGCCGCGAGGAGGGAGCAGCTGCGGCAGCGGCAGAGCCCGCAGAGGATCCCCGTCTGGGCTCGGTAGAAGCACAGACCGATCGGAATAGAATAGCGTCCTAAAATAGCATATAAACTTCAGAATTGTGCATGAATTCGCCTCTCAAGATTGCGGCGTGTGACCTCCGGCTTGTTTGGTTGCAAATCGTGATCCAACGAACCGGCGTGACGAGCAGCTTGAGGGGACGAACGCCTGACCGGAATCGGTTTAGTCGCCTATGATGCGAATGCATCTCTTGGTGGCAGAAAAGATCGGCTCGATCATTATGTGTGCATTAGTACAGGCTTTTCTTCTGTTGCCAAACGCAAGCGCGTGCAACTGGTATGTGTGTATTTTTGTGTGCGATTGCCATGTCCTCCGGCATGGAAGAAACAAGAAATCACGGAGGTTTTCTCATGGATCCGATTGATTGTTTCAACTTTCAAGGGTGTTTTCGTAAGAACTTGTCATCCCATTGATCCGTTGCCACGCGAAGAATTTACGAGTTTGTTTCACGTGCATGATGAATTTACACGAGGATAAGTTTGCGAGGAATAACAGTATCAACTAGTTGACAAAAGTCCAACCATTATTCCCTCACCTGTCACGTTCATGTCCAGACTGGAATTCATATTTATCTGAACGAACCCACTGAAATCAATGGTCGTTGTATAGGCCCGGAGCACCTAATCACATTATTCATATCCTCTACATGCTGTTTAGCTGGCATATGTCAGTTCATGCATTTCAAGAGTTCAATTGGAAAGATCTCCTCCACGGGTTCAGTGACTTCAGTATTTAGCCGGCAGCTAGACGCTGCTTGAGAGTCCAGTCTTTAGTAGGTTGCTAGGTGCTACGTGCGGTGGCGTGCATATATATGTTTGCATGTCGTATGAAATGTTTTTCAAAGAAAAATCTCATCTAGGATGCAGGAGAGTGAGAAAAGTCTCAACAAGACAGATACATAGCACATATCATTTTTCAGTCATGAGCTACAATTTAAGAATTCGTCTTTGGACAGTCTACAAGCACGAACTATATAATACAGACATGTTTGGTTCGTTTGCTGAGCTTGCCAACGTTGCCGTGTTTTATTACCAAACTTTCATAGGGTTAAGGCATTAAAATCGACGTCACTAGTCTAAGGGAATTTTATCAACATTTTCGAGGCACGAAGAATTAGGCAGGACCTATAGGTGGCAGAAAAGAAATCTCACCATAAGTACATCTACAAACCAGAAAGGTGTCTAACTTGAGGTGTGTTAAATGCGGCAACATTTGTTTAGGAACCAAACAGGCTGTATGGTCTGTACGGAGGACACACCATAGGAATTCCTAACAATGCGGCACTATGCTTTACTCCTACTTGCAACAAAAAAGCACCACTCAACAAAAGTAGGCTTTGGAGTTAGCAAACTGGCCAAATGTTTACCAGTGAAAATTTCTCAGCTGAGCCGTAGATTTCATATAGTTGGTGCTTGCAAGTTGCAACCATGTGCTCACATTGCACGCTCCAAGGGAGGGAGAATCGTTTTTAGGCAGGCTAGGCCCTTTAAAGAAGGAAAATGCTCCCGAAAGAATCGGTCAGCTTTCTCTGATTCACCGCGACAGAACCACTGGCTTCTCCTTTCTCGGCCTCTATGTTTCTCTTCTCTTTTCTCTCTATCTTCCACTTACGAGCTCCACCTCTATGCTCCTTCTTCCACCTATACTTGTGGTCGCCGGATGCCACCTCACCATTGACAGACGCAGTTCTACCATGCTCCTCGTTGCCCCTAATGGCACGACACTGCAGGAGCTCAAGATGTCCATTTGCCTCTCCGGCGAACTCGGGAAGACAACTAGCGCAAGGGGAGAGCTTGGGCGGCCAGGATCTAGTGACGATGGGGCTCCGACCGGCTGGATTTGCCGGTGTCAAACCCGGAGGCAGTGAGGGCGATGGTTCAAATGTTAATGATGAGAGATTGGTGATTTGAAGATTTTTAATGTTACATATGTTATATTTGTATGTTGCATATATGTACTTTTGTTGCATACAGATAGATGGTATTTGCAATGATTCTTCTATTCCGCAGTTTATGTGCGTGTCGCACATATGTGTTGTTGTATAAGTTAATATTTTATGTTCATGTGTTAACCTTTGATATTAAATGTATTGTTGTTATTTTTTCACGAATTGTTAAATTGACTTGTGATTTGTGATATTGTACTTCTTATCGAACCATGAGTGAAGATGTTACGACGACGATACATGTATATAAATCAAATATTAATATGAGATTTTTATGTTACAGCAATTAAACGCCCCATAACTACCTATTTACGTGACACCGAATTATCCGGGAGACGGCCGGAGCTCCGCCCACACCGACGCTAGTCGTCGCCTTTAAAGAAAGCTCACACTTGACAGCAGCTTCTTCCCGTGCAAGATTCTTGACACGTTACGACATCTCAGCACACCAAATTATTTGCCCTGTGCTTGATACTAGCACTTAGCATGCAGAGGCAGGTTGCTGGTCGTTCGGGGGGCGCACGTGGGAGCTCGGCACACGCTCGCACATGTCAGATCTCGCACCGGTGCGCCGTGCTTGGTGCCTCTGCAGCGCTGGCCATGTACTGGCGGCGGCTCGCTGCAAAACAGAGCACGTCAGAACCAGCAGTGCACACCATGTGACCCTAAAATCATCCCTAACAAACCATTTCTACGAACCATTTCTTTAACTCCTATCTATCACTTTTCTCTCCTCTTCATTCTTTTCTTCTTTCTTCCCATCTCTTCTATCTTGTATAGAACCCACTTCTATTCTCTCTTTCTATCTTAGGACTCGTCCTAAATTGTTTTTTTAACTAAGAAATAGTTTGTCTCATATTTCTCTTATGTTTTTTTAACTTCTCTCCCTCATATCACCTCTAAAGAATAGTAGTTCGTAGGACAGAAAGACGATCACTAGGTTGTTGATTTCAGTCATCACTGGCTGGCCGGGGACTTGGTTTAGCATGTCATTGGCGTGTCACACTAGTATATGGTCAGAGTGAATCGTCACTGTCATCGTGAACAAACTAGATTGAGTGGTTCCGGTGGATCCTGCGTACGTACCCCGGAAATACAACGTTACTATTCTTTTAGTAAATTACTTAAAACAATAAGTTTTAAGTACCTCACGATATTTTACCACATGTTTAAACTTTTTTATAATATCACAAATTCTAAGTTAATCTATAACGATGTAGCCAAACTGAGTCATTTTTCCTCACTTAAGGACAAGTTTGATATGTATAACCTATGTGTCAGTACTGAGGTAGATATAGATAAGTGTCAGCCTTCTCCTCTTAGTCTTCCTTTTCTCTCTCCTAGTAGCCTTTCCATTCTCTTGTCCTTTCTATCTCCTTCGTCCTCCTCACACCCCTGAACTCTCAATCTTCAGCGAACTCTCTGCCACCAAGTCCGGCGATCGCTTCCCCTATTGGAACTGGACCCTCCTCTTCGACACCCGCGACCCCTCCCTCCTTCCTCTCTCTCCTCGTTGACGTCTCCGTTCTCCACGACATCTGCGACCCCTCCTCTGCTTCCCCTCTCTCCACAGGCTCTACTCCTTCCAATGTGTGCCGTCGTCTGTGCTCTCCTACCTCCGGGCGTTCGGGGTGACCATCCTCCTGGGGCTCTCGGGCGCGAAGCTCGCCCGTCTGGAGGCCAAAATGGAGTTCACGTTCCCGCCCAACCTACATGCCATGCTGGCGCTCGGGCTGCTGTCAGGGCCCCGGTTCCCGAAGTTGGCACGGACACGCGGGGCTCCACGCGGCGGCATCCCTGTAGATCGCGAGGGGCGCGATGTGGCCACGGTGCTAGGGGCCAAGGCCCGCGGACCCCGACTGCACTAGGCGGCGTGAGCGTTCCGCCATACGCCTCGTTGTGAGGTCCCCCGCCCGCGCTCAACGACGACGCAAGCGAAAGTGGCAACGGTAGGGGCAACTGAGCTTGTTGGCGTTCTTCTTCAAGAGGCTGGTGCAGAGGCTCATGGAGCAACAGGAGGGCCGGGAGTGGGAGTGCACCGCCTGCGACGAGGGCCTGGCGCCGGCAGGAGGCCGACAAGTTCGCACGCTGCTCGTCCTGCTCCTCCTCGCCTTCTACCTCCTGTACTGCCCTTGGCCTTCGTCGTGGCCGTCGCCGGCGGGCCCTTCTACCTCCTGTACCACACGCACTGCCCTCGGCCTTGACGCTCTCCGTCGCACGGGTGAACAAGCCATCACCAGCCTCCTGTATCCGCCGGACGGACAACATCCTCCCCCACCACCGCCAGACACGGGAAGGGTGCGATGGCGGGTGGACGACTGGCGAATAGGGTGGGTGATGGCTCGGCCAGAGACGAAGAAGGTGGGGAGGGGGGGAGAGGAATCCGAGGGTGAGTACGCAGCTGTGCCGGCGGTGCAGCTCCTGGATGGCCGGCTCGAAGTGGGTGCGGCAAGAGAAAGGGCGTAGAAAGGAGAAGAGAAGGGAAAGAAGAAAAGATGAGGCTGGAGAGGTGGGATATATGCTTACATCAGTTTAGTTTCTACGTGAATGGCTATGTAAGCGTTGATGAGTGGAGTCGTGATGTCGGATTTGTTATCAAACTTCTGGAAGTGGCCAGTTTGAGTTATTGTGAAAAATTAGACTAAATGTTGTAGTCTTGGTAAAAAAAAGTTATAATAAACCGATATAAGGTAATACTAAAATTATAGTTTCGAATAATTTACTCAAATATTTATTTGTTTCGTTATTGGCAGTTTAGCACGCATGTTCGCGTGACGGGATTGTTTTTCAACACTATGGCTGGTCGCCGTATTGGCAGTTTAGCACACATGTTCGCGTGATAGGAATGTTTTTCAACAGCACGGCTCTGATGGCGACCAGCCAAATCCTAGTACGTCCAATTCTCTTTTGTGACGTTGTTCTGAAGTATACAAATGTTCGAATCGTTACCAGCCCGACCACCATTCCAATACCACAAGCTCGTAGAACCGAAATGGCGGGCAGTACTTGTGGTGCTCATGTAAATACTCGATCGTCATGTAGATGAATCGATCTTACAGCCAGGAGGTAAAATGTTGGAGAATTTATATCAGCTAACTCTAGGAAGCCAGCCAATTTCATCCGTTGCTACTGACCTCAAATGACAGGGCAGCAGAGGTTAAATAACTCGCGCATCTCCTGGAAATCCAGAGCGTCATGAAGTATACACAACACAGTTGGTATCTACCTTTAGGTGCATGTAACTAACACAAACATGTGAGAGGTAATGGCACATACTAACGACCCATGCATATGCCAGGACACAATTTACCCTTTTGGCATGTCTTGTAACCTCCCTCCATCGCCAGATCAAACCACATGCGTTTATCGAGTGGTTCTCCCTAGAAACAAATTAAGCACAGCTAAAGCTAAATCGGTTTAAGACCGTTAAGCTCTTGCCCTGTATTAATCGGCTTCCATCGGCTTCTTCTCTCTTAAGCGCCTCTCCTGAGTTTGCTTCGCCTCCTGCCCGGCTCCCGACCCGGCAGCTTGCGTGCCAGCTGACGGGGCCGATGGAGTTCAACTCGTCCTACTTCCACACGTTTGGCAACCCCGACTTCGCAGCGGTCTTTTCCGGCGGCAGCGGCAGCGTGCAAGCCCTCCGGCCGTGCCCCTCGGCCGGCGACGGAGCCGGCGTGAAGGCGGAGAAGGGAGCGGATAGGCACATCATCCCCTCGACCGTGTTCTATGTCCCGGAGGAGGAGCCGGAGGAGGCGCACCACTTCTTGGACCAGTGCTCCCGCTGTCGCAAGTTCCTCACTGGCGACATCTTCATGTATAGGTCAATTACTACTTGCGCTCACGATCGCCGTAATGCTAGGACCTACGGTTTGATTGCACAAAAGAAATTGACATCGTGCATACATTGCGTTTGATCGTTCAGAGGGGACACGCCATTCTGCAGCGAGCAGTGTAGGAGGAAGCAAATCGAGATGGAAAAGGCGAAACACCGGAGGAAGAAGCAGAACTCCCCCAAGGCACAGGCGCAGGGGGTGGCGGCGGCGCACAGAGAGACCGCACCCCAGCTGCGGAAACTGCAGCCACAGTAGAGCTCCTTGCCGTTTCAGCATGCGTGCTGCAAAAAGAGCGTGAGCTCCTTACATACGGGCAGAGGAAGAGCTCCTAGTTACACGTTGGGAGTGGTACTATCATGTGCTATAACATTTTGAAGGGTTCCTGCGATGAATCACGACCCGATGTTCCCGCATATTTATACTTTGAGTAAATTGCTCAAAAACCATAGCTTCAGGAAACCTCATAATACTTTATCACATAATTATAATTTGTAGTTTAATCTTTCCTAGAAAAACTCAAACCTCGGGCATTTGATAGCAAATCTGATATAACTGACCCACTCGTCAGTGCTTACATGGACGCTGACATGGACATTATGCTAAGATGGACATGAGCCCCACCTGTCAACCTCTCATCTTCTTCTTCTCTCTTTCTCTCTCTCCTTACTCTCCTTGTTGGCCCTTCTTCCTCCTTACACCCTCTCTTCTCGTCAATCCCGGTCTAGGTACAAAATGAAGATGATGTTGATTTTCTTCCTCTTCTCTCTCTTTGTCTCTCCTACTGCGGCCTCCAGTGGTCCTACCCGCAAGCGCCAGCCTCCTCCACGAGCACAGCCGATCCATCTCACCGCCGGAGCTCCTCCTCGCGCTGCTCCCTTGCCCGTACACCGAGCCTCCCACCATGCTGCATCGCCATTAGAGCTCCTCCTTGCACTGCTGGCCGGATCTAGGTGAGCTCCTGGAGAGCGTCCCCTTCCTGAGTTCCTTGCTGGCCACCACTGATTGTCGATGAGATCTAGACGGGGGGCTAGGAGAGGCGGAAGAGGGTTAGGAAGCGGAGCACGAAGGGAAGCAAAGGGCGTGGTGTGGGATGCCGTGGAAGCGGTGGCAGCGACAGAGGACGATGAGCAGGAGGGAGCGTCGGGCTTGGAGAGGAGGAGGGTGAGGAGCTTCTGGGCAAAGCAGAGATGGTCCGCACCCGCCACCTGCCGGTCTAGCGTCAAGCAGCGGACTTGCTTCGGCGGCAATAGTAGGGGCTCCTTCACTATCGGCATCGTGGCGGCGCAGAGGATGACGGCGATAGAGGAGAGGGGTTTGGATGTGGGTAGTACGGGGTTTGCGCAGCAGAGACGGCAGCAATAGAGGACAGAGAAGGGTGCGTGCGCCAGTAAGGAGAGTGAGGAGGGTGCCATGGCAAAGAGTGGAGGAGAGAGAGTGTGTGTGCAGAGTGAGAGAGAGAGATTGAAGGAAAAAGAGGTGATGGCAAGAATGCTGTCAGGGGATCCACCTTTCTTGTCCACGTCATTTTGGCTTGTGTGGCACCTCAGTGTCCATGCAAGCATCAGTGTAGTTGCTAACAAGTGGGCCACAATGATTAGTTTGACTGTTACGAGCTACAAATGGTTATTTAGGGTAAAGCGTTATATATAAGCTCAATAGTTGTGATATTATGAAAAAAAATTCAAAACGTATGGTAACATATATTAGGTATCCTAAAGTTGTGATTTTGGGTATTTACTCTTATACTTTTAGGAAAGATTACTTCTCTTTTTGTTTGCTTTATGCTCATGGCCCAATGTTTCTTTTCTCTTTTCATTTAGTTTTATTCATTGAAGTCTAGTTTGCGAGAAGAGAATGGCGTACCATTTTTTCCTAGAACGCGCTCTTGTGACCCATGTCGTTTGCCATGCTACACGACTGCACGCATACACGGCCAATGCAGCAATGTTAATGTTTTTATACCATTAACACCTAAGGCCATCCATATCGTGTGCCGTTATAGGACTACATACACACTTGGCTGGTGTAGCTATGGTTGATGCTCTAATATCAGCCGTAACACCTTAAAATTACCTATGTCTTATGCTGCTACATGACCATACACACGCTAGGTCAGTGCAACAAATTCACCAATACTCTCTGGCATGGGTCAGGCACATGTGCGTAACATCACTCTTAGGCTTTTAATTTTGGGCTTTGTCTGAAAAGATCGACCGGAAAGTACCACATCATAATCAAAAGGCAATAAGGGTTACATGCAAGAGAAACCCAATGTAAAATGAAAATACGATATTAGAAGCAGGGATATTGCATAGTAAATTTGTGGATCCAGCCAAGTGATTATGTCCTAGAATGTCAAGCAATCAAACCATGTGGGTGCATCCCCCGACGTGAGTAGCGAGTCGAGCTTGTTTTGTCACACGTTCTATCGGCTGCCACTTGCAGGCCGCATCCTCGCTTTAATTGCCACATTTTGATGATTTCCTTTATGACGATCTTAGAGACTGATATGGTTATCACCGATGGGTTGTAGTACTATCTATCTCGAACAACAAAAACCATTCATACCAGTACTAAATAGTTCGACCAATCAAATAGAAATATTTTATGAACTTTTGACTTCAACAATCAACTCCGCCGTGGCTGGTCCCAAGCCATTCTTATGGATATGAAACCCAATAGAAATTCGTTGGGGCGTCACCCTCTTAACGACGCGCCATATCGAAACCCAGGTGTGGTGTTAAATGAGCAAGGGCCAGGTCGTCACTCCCTTTGTGGCGCGCTACATCAGCACCCGGATGTAGTGACAAGTGTGCAAGGGTCTTCGCATTTTGCTCAATGAATGCGAAGGGTATGGAAGCTAGTCGATGCAAATAGGGTTCGTGTAGGTAGTTGGAATGTAGGGTCCTTAACTGGAAAGCTACGAGAGTTAGTTGATGTTGCGATTAGGAGACGTGTAAACATCCTTTGTGTCCAGGAGACTAAATGGACGGGCCAGAAGGCGAGGGAGGTAGAGAATACTGGTTTCAAGTTATGGTACTCAAGGTTAGTTGGGAATAGGAATGGTGTAGGCATTCTGATTGATAAGAACCTCAAGAATGGAGTAGTGGACGTCCGGAGACAGGGAGATAGGATTATCCTAGTCAAGCTAGTCATTGGGGATTTGGTCCTGAATGTTATTAGTCCTTATGCCCCACAAGGAAGTCTTGATATGAGCATGAAGAGACAATTTTGGAAAGACTTAGAGGATATGGTTAGAAGTGTATCTACTAATGAGAAACACATCATAGGAGGAGATCTCAATGGCCATGTGGGCACATCAAATGTGGGGTTTGAGGGGGTGCATGGGGGCTTTGTGTATGGCGATAGGAACCAAGAGGGCAAAGACATCTTAGATTTTGCTCTCGCTTTCAACCTGATGGTAGCTAACACCTTTTTTAGGAAAAGGCAATCCCATTTAGTGACCTTTAGTACTGCTCAGCACTCCAGCCAAATTGATTTTGTCCTTACTAGGAGGGTGGATAAACGTGCTTGTGTAGATTACAAGGTGATACCTGGAGAGTGTGTTGTCCCACAACATAAGCTGCTGGTGGCTGATTTTCGCTTTCTTTTACGGGATCCTCGGGAAAAAGGTGACAAAACTATGAGAACAAAGTGGTGGAAGCTCAAAGAGGAAGCGCAACAGATATTTAAGGATAGGATGATTATAGGAGGACCATGGAACGAAGAGGAAGACGCGAATAACATGTGGATGAAGATGACAACTTGCATTCGAAGGGTGGCTAGGGAGGTGCTTGGAGTGACCAAAGGAAAGAAATACGAACCTAAAGACACCTAGTGGTGGAATGAGGATGTCCAAAAGGCTATTAAGGAAAAGAAAGAATGCTATAAGTGCTGGCATCATGACAGAAGCACAAACAACATGGAGAAGTACAAAGATGCTAAGAAGAAAGCAAGGCGAGCTGTGAGTGAAGCAAGGGGGCGGGCTTATGATGAGCTATACCAGCGATTAGGCACAAAGGAAGCTGAAAATAATGTCTACAAGATGGCTAAAATTCGTGAGAGGAAGACAAGGGATTTCAACCAAGTTAAATGCATTAAGGACAGGGCAAATCGACTTCTAGTGAAAGACGAGGAGATCAAGAACAGATGGAGAGATTACTTTGATGAATTGTTTAACGGTGGGAATGAGAGCATTATTCTTGAGTTAGACGACTCATTTGATGACACCAACATGCGTTTCGTGTGGAGGATCCAGGAGTCCGAGGTTAAGGAGGCCCTAAAAAGGATGAAAGGAGGCAAGGCATTGGGCCCTGATGATATCCCTATTGAGGTGTGGAGATGTCTTGGAAACATGGCAGTAGTATGGCTAACTAAGCTATTCAATCGCATCTTTCAGTCAAACAAGATGACCGAAGAGTCGAGGAAAAGTATATTAGTACCTATCTTCAAAAATAAGGGAGATATTCAAAACTGTACTAATTACCGAGGAATTAAGCTTATGAGTCATACTATGAAGCTATGGGAGAGAGTGATTGAGCATCGACTAAGAACATTAACGAACGTCACAAAAATCAATTTGGTTTTATGCCCGGGAGATCGACCATGGGGGCGATTTTCTTGCTATGTCAGCTTACGGAGAGATATAGAGAGCAGAAGAAAGATTTACATATGGTATTCATTGACTTGCAGAAGGCATATGACAAAATACCAAGGGCAGTCATGTGGTGGACGCTAGAAAAACATAAAGTCCCAACAAAGTACGTTACCTTCATCAAGTATATGTACGATAACGTTGTGACAAGTATTCGAACTTGTGACAGTGAGACCGATGCCTTCCCAATTAAGATAGGACTACATCAAGGGTCAGCTTTGAGCCCATATCTTTTTGCCTTAGTGATGGATGAGGTCACGAGGGATATACAAGAAGATGTTCCTTGGTGTATGTTCTTTGCTGACGATGTGGTGCTAGTAGACGAGAGTAGGATGGGCGTCAATAGGAAATTAGAGCTATGGAGACAAACTTTAGAATTGAAAGGGTTTAGACTTAGTAGAACCAAAACCGAGTATATGAGGTGCGATTTCAGTGGTGTTAGGTGTGAGGAGGGAGAGGTTAGTCTAGAAGGACAAATAGTGCCCAAGAAAGACACTTTTCGATACTTGGGATCAATGCTACAGAGCAATGGTGGTATTGATAGGGATGTTAGCCACAGAATCAAAGCAGGGTGGATGAAATGGCGACAAACATCTGGCATCTTTTGTGACAAAAATGTCCCACGGAAGCTAAAAGGTAAGTTTTATAGGACGGCGATTAGACCTGTGATGTTGTATGGAGCAAATGTTGGTCCACTAAAATACAACACATCCAGCAAATAGTGTCATAGAGATGCGTATGCTACGGTGGATCTGTGGGTGTACAAGAAGGGATCAAATTCAGAATGAGGATATACGTGATAGGGTAGGGGTGGCACCGATTGAAGAGAAGCTTGTCCAACATCGACTAAGATGGTTTGGACATATCCAACGGAGGCCTCCAGAAGCATTGGTGCATAGCGGTATTCTAAGATCTATCGACAATATTAGGAGGGGTAGGGGGCGACCAAAGTTGACATGGGAGGAGGCAGTAAAAAGAGACTTAAAAGATTAGAATGTATCTAAAGATTTGTCTCTAAATAGGACCGCGTGGAAATTAGCGATCCACGTGCCGAACCATAATTTTATTTTTAAGTCATTTTCTTTTATCTGTTGGCTTATGAATTTTTTATTGGGTTTCATCTCTAGCCTACCCCAACTTGCTTGGGAGAAAAGACTTAGTTATTGTTGTTGTTGTTGTTTGACTTCAACAATCATAATTATACGAATTCGAGTTGGCCAACAAATTGGCTATCGTCTTTTCAATATAAATTAGCAGGACCTCCGGTGCAATTGCACGGACAAATATCCTATATTATTATACTATTTATAAGAACATTAAATTATTATTGGTTGTGTCGATTGTACTTGATATTAGATCAATACACATAATGACAGTTCAAATCGTATGTCAGCCGGTCAATAGTTTATATGTATGTCAATGGCGGATAATATTAGCTATAATTATAAAGATCTATTAGTTGTGATCCATAACCAATAAAGGTCCACTAGATCAATGGACGAATGATGTTCATATGCAATTATGAAAATATATCGGTTATGATTTGTTTAGGTACAATTATGATGATCTATTGGTTGTGATCTGTTAAGATACAATTATGAAGATCTTATGGTTATGAATTGGTTAGGCACAGTTATGATAATCTATCAGCTATGATATGTTTAGGTATAGCTATGAAGATTAATCGGTTATAGTACACTAATAAAAAATAAGGTCCCCACAAAAAAAGATCCACTAGATTAATGGCCGGATGTTTTGTTTTTTCTAAAAATTTCTAATATATCTATCTTTTTTTCTTGTTTAACCCGCCATGTACTTTTAGTATATAACTAGCAAGTTGGTCTGCACATTTGTGCAGCTAAATTTACTACACATTGTTGGTATTATTTTCTCTGTAAGTGTTTGTCCCACACTTTCAACTTTATTCGATTTCACTCGCCGCTACAATAGTTTTGATATGTCATTCAAAATAGAGAAAAAATTATAGCCAAATGTATATTACAACGAAACATTATTGAAGTTTATTAGAAATCTTCCTATCAAGTTTATTATGTTGTTATCCTTTAGTTCACGATACTTATAATCTTATTTATTTTATTTTCATATATGATGTTTTCTTTCACTTTTTGTGTTTCTCATTCATTGTTTAATGTCGATAGACAATCGAGGCGAGAATCTTGGTGTGTGAAACTAAAAATCAACAACGTTAAGATCCACGGCCTGCCATGAAAAACCATAGAATTCCATATTAATCTTCAGCTTTCCCTCTTCCGCTCCTCCTCATCCTTCAATGTCTATCTTTCCACCAATAACTTTTCTGAGAAAATCTCCACCAAGAATTAGTGTGATTTGTTGATTCCAACCTTTACTGTTGTAGAGATACCATAATTTTGCTTTGTTTGTACGATAAACTCGCTTGAACACATAGTACATTGGCATGTATAATGTTGGTCCTTATACGTGCATATAATCTCCGATTCTTACAATCTGCCTCTTCTCCACCACTTACAGTCGTTGTGAACTCTGTTGGTGGCTGCCATGCTTTTCTTGTGTAGCGCCCTCCACTCTTCTGTGTCCTACTCATATTGACGACTTTTTAATACTAGTAAGCTCATATATATTGATATATCTAATGCATGCTCCTCTTTGCCCATCGGCAGAAGCAGTCCATACATGTTGACATATCTAATGTATGTTGCATTGACATTTGTCATCCATCATGCGTGCTCTTAAATCAAAATAAAATTGCTAATTTTATTTTGATTTTGATGACGAGTAGTATATTACTATCGTATACGAGTTGATATCCGTATACAATACCCTGGATAACAGGAGCAGTTGACGTACCTGTAAAGGGTTTTAGGAGATAAGGAGATCCCCCGTAAAGATCCAGGAGACCCTTTAAACTAGGAAGTCTATCCCTACGTTTAAGGGAGGGTAGTGTCCTACTCGGAGATGACTCCGTGTCTTCCATGACTCGGAATACCCTCTATAAAAGGACTCGGCAGCCCTATAAGGAGGACAGATCAAACAAGCCACAGAGATAAAAAAGACAACAAGCCTACAGAAGCCTTCAACCGATTGAGCCCTAGCTTTTCCAGAGTCTCAATGCGAATCTCGATTTCTTAGAGAAGATTCACTGCCTTCAGGAAGTCGAGCCACATCAGACCTACCAAATGAGATTCCCGACTAGGTTTAGATCTCATATAGGCTAGACACCGACAAATCTTTGTAAGCTACTCGATATTCATTATATACCAACATGACGTAGAGTTATTATTCTGAGGGATGCCCGAACCTATATAAAAAGCTTTGTCCGTGTTTTCCGGTGCTGCTAGATGACGGCCCTAACCCTTATACAAATCTTCTGCTCACGACAACCGTAAGATCGGCGGTTTACCAATCGTCGACAGTTTTTATTCTGCATTCTATTTCATATAAATCTCGTTGCTAATTTTGATTCAAAATTGATTTCCAAATATAATACAGAGAAATACATTTGTATTTTTATCCATCTAATATATAAAATCAATTGTTAACTTTTATTTAAAATTAATTTTAAAATTTAATTTAGGGAAATATAGTTGTATTCTTTGTCCACTTAATATATAAATATGACTACTAATTTTTATTTAAATTTAAGTTTAAAAAATAAATTTGTATTCTTTACCCACGTAATATATAAACCTAATTGCTAATTTTTATTTAAAATTAGTTCTGAAACTTAATTTAGAGAAATAGAGTTATATTATTTCTACCGAATAAGAGTTGTAGAGACTACGAATTTCTATAAACAATATAATTCATCCAAGTTGTTATAATTTGAATGTATCATAATTAAATAATGTAGATAAATTAGCATGTATGAACGAATACAGTAGCTTTTTTATATATATTTTAATGTTATAATAGATAGTCACGAGGTAATCAAGTCAACGTCTTTTCTCTCGGCATCAGGAATTCAGGCCACGAAGCAGCCCTGCAGGTCGTTGATGTGAGAGCCCAACTAGTCGTGAAAATGTCTACGAAGACTGGAACTTGGGGGCCATGTCTCAGGTTACACCGATGAATTTAAGGTTACTTCTCGTTGAAATTACCATCTGTCTTTCGGCGAACCTTCAAGGAAGTTCATGATAGGACAGCGACACAAGAACATATGCATCCGAATGAATTAAGAGGTGAACAGAATCCAAATGAGAATGATAGTTTCCTAAGCTCTTGATTATTGACGTCCTTACTCTTGATCGGTGCTGAAAATTCTCAATCCCACTTGAATTAGCAAAAGAAAAGTTGTAGGAGTACATAGGTTATTTTATGTGCATGTGTTGCCTTTTTCTCGGCTGCATCGCCATTTGCAAGGCTGTCTTCTTATTTTTTTTTCTAAACCTACTTGCAAGGCTATCTTGATTCTACGGAGATGAAGACGAGTGAATTTTGGAAAACCACGATTTTAATAGTTATGATGACATTTAATCGTATCTTGTGTTTTTCTTAAAGAACCATAGTTTGTATGATAATCTATACATAACAGCTATTGCGTCCACATGTAAGTGATTACATGGTAAAGAGGTGCCACACAGACAAGCTGATGTGGAGAAGAGATGTAGGCCCCACCTATCAACATCTCTTCCTCCTCCACTCTTCCTCCCATCTCTCTCTCCAGTTCCTCGCTCTCTCTGTGCACACTCACCCTTGCACCAGAACTCACCTTCCTCACACCAGAGCACAACATCACTATCGAATCAAGGTTTTCCAATGCACACTTCCACCATCAATTCATTGACAAGTCCAACCCAATCCCGACATGAGTGCGGTTGCGGGAGCGAAAGCGATAGACCCCACCACCAGCATCACCACACCATCGACGATGGTGGTGAGTGCCAACGGGAGGCTGCGACGCTGTCCTTAGGGAGCTCACCAACCTCCTCTCCAGCACCCCAGCCCCAAGAAACCCTAGTGCTAGGAGGCCCTCCAACGCCTCTGCCTATTCCTTTGTCACACCGGCCACACGTGTATCCAAGCCCTCTTCCATCGCTTATGAGCCTACTACTACCCCTACTTTAGCTCAGTCACAAATTAACTTTGGATCTTTGCAACTGTTACTCTAGATCGAGATCAGCCTACTACTACTCCTCCTTTCAAGGTATGATTCTGGATCTTTGCAGTTGTTGCAAAGCTAAGTTCGGTAAATCACCTATCTCAATAGTGTACACAATTCGCAAGGGCCAGCAGGTGAGCCAGTTGATCTGCGCCTCGCAAGGTGGCGAGGGCTTGGGCAAGGCGGCGACGGGAATGTGGAGGGTAGAAAAGAGAGGTGTGTAGTGAGAGAGAAGGGATTAAGGGAGAGAGATGATGAGAGAAAGATGAGACGAGGAAGAAGATGCTAATAGAGTGGGATCCACGTGTCAGTGTGACTGACAAGTAGGACCCATGTCGCTTCTCCACGCCAGCTTGGCCTATATTGCATCTCTTCGTCATGTAACCACTTATATGTGGGTCCAACATGTTAGTTTGGCTGTAATGGATGGTCTAAGTAAGGTGTTACGGATTAACTCATAAATTATAATTATTTTAAAAAATAAAAGTTATAGTAAAATGTTACCTCAACTATAAGAGTTATGGTTTTCTAAAATTCATCGGGATGGAGCAATTGGATCCGGTGATATAGGAGCGGCGATTTTCAGCAGGGGCGAAGCAATTTGGGGTGGTATCCGCGGGAAGAGTCAGTTTGTTGGGGAAAGTATCACACGATATTCCTTTTTTATCTGGTTAATGGATCCAACATAGAGGCTAAACAATACACCTGCTTATGTGGCTTTCTTAGCTCCTGTCCACGTTGCTCACGCCACAAACCAATAAGACCCTGTACAATACAGGTGCTTAGATAGGTGCCTCAGAAAAAAAACTCAGTTTTTTTTTGTGAGAGGTGCTTAGACAGGTGCTTAGGAAGGGCAATGAAAGCAAAGTTTAGCACCCGGTGCTAGGCTGGTGCTTAGGGTGACACAGGTGACAGGTGCTTCAACCGGTGTCTAGCAAATAGTACTCTAAAAAGCACTAAATAGTATTCATATATGAAGCGCTGCATTGGAGACAACAGGTGCTAGAGTAGGTGCTACACGAATATTAAAGCAACTTAAGCACCCATATGAAGCGCTCCGCATTGTAAGTCACATATTTTTTTAAGACACCATGTTACTCTCTCTCTTTAAGCACCGGGCTATAAACACCCTGCATTGTACATGGCCTAAGGACCCACCGGGTATGGTCATTTCGTCACAGCCTGCCGGGCAAGCTGGAGAGCAACAAAATGGACGGCGCGTGGAATGTGGGGCCCGCAGATCCGCCCCGCCCAAAACCAGCGCGCCGGTCTCCGCTCTCCACGCGGGAGAAGTCACCGACAGGTGGACCCGTAACGATCTCCGCGCGGTCCCACCTCCCCCTCTCCACAGCTATTTAACCACCCGCACCTCCTGCCCTTGCCTCCCCACTAAGCATCACACATTCGACAGAGACGCGCAAAATCACAGGAGAATCGCAGAAAACCACGAACGTTTTGCAAGCGGGGAAAAACTCGGCCAGATCTCGCCGGAGTTAGCTGTTCTGCTTTCTACGGCCGCGCGGGACAGGCTTCTCAGTGGTAAGGAGATGGGAGGAGGGCAAACGCCTTTCCTAGACGCGTGCTTCCTCTGCCGGAAGCCGCTCGCCGGCAACCGCGACATCTTCATGTACAGGTACTGCCATGCTGGTCCTCCTTTCTCTCTTATTTTTCCAATCAGATGATACTAATTGATGTGGCGTTCTGGTATTAACCATACAATTGATCTTCTGCGCCGATCAAACAGAGGGGACACGCCATTCTGCAGCGAGGAGTGCAGGGACGTGCAGATGGAGGCGGACGAGGCGACGGAGAGGAAGAAGAAAGCCCGCTCCAGGAGGCTGACACAGGGCTCTCTGCCTCCCAAGGAAGTGGGTGCCCCACAGGGGCGTAGCAAGGTCCGGGCAGGGTCGATATTAGCTCTGTAACACAAGTCCTAAAGTAGTCTCGCTGACTTTTTTTTTCCCTTTGGAAAACCCCCCTTACCACCAGATATAATCAGTTTTACATACACAGGTCTGTGTTTTTTCTTTAAACCCTTGGATTATTTGGTGGTGTGTTAGTACTCGGTGCTGTATATTGTTTGCACTTAATCGGGGGGTACAGAGAAAGAATAAAAGAGTGCCAGTGTGGTACTCTGTACTGCTTGAAGAAAATGTTCATCAATCTGATTTTCCTTTCGTCATTCCGTGTTGTTTTGGTGTCTTCTTTCATGTGCGTAATGATGTAGTAGCACGTAGATCATTTGATGCAGCCGGGCAGGTGGCTGGAGGCACGTCACCAGAATTGACGGGTGCATGTGATTAAAGGTGGCAATCAGGTCGGGTCTGTTCGGGTTGACTCGTATCGAACCCATACCCAAATCCACGAGTATATCCGTGACCCACCCACGAAAAAACCCATGGGTCTATAATGATACCCATATCAGAACCCGACGGGTACCCATCAGGTCCAACAAAACCTTATAATTGCACAAAATAATTAACAACACAGCAGAAGATCACACATCATTAAACTATACAATAGCCATGATTAATAATGCAGCAAGAATCAATACCTAATTAACTAATATATATATACTATAATAATACAAGAACCAATCTACATATTTCAGTAGCCATGAGAAACTGTACAATATTGTAGGAGCTATTCTATATACTTCACATGAGAAAATAAAAGGTAAATAGACAACATATATCACTAAGTGAATTAGAATAGCACTGCAATGTAAATCAATAAGAAAATCAACAAGAACGTCTTGGGATTGATTCGGTACCCTGCTTTGTTGAGAAAATTACGAGCTCGTGGATTGATTCGGCCGAGTGATGAAGATGGACCCTAGACCACGTCGGCGCCGCCCCTAGTCGGCCTCCCTTACTCCACCATGACTGGCCTCCCTTGCTCCATCCCTGGTCAGCCACCACTGCCCTTGCTCCGCTCGCCGCAGGCTCTCCGCCTCCCTCGACTGGCCGCTGCTTCTGTTGCTCCACGTCGTCACCGCCGGTGCTCCGCCTCGCCGCCTCTCTTCGCTGCTCCGCCTGAGCGCCTCGCCTCGCTACACTGCCTCCCTCACTGCTCCGCCTTGCCTCGCCGCCGGCGCCCCACCTCGCTGCTCCACCTCCCTTCGCTGAAGGCCGCCGCCACTCCGCCTCGCCACTCCGCCTTGCTAGGCTGGCCGTAGCCGCTCCACCTCGCTCAAGCGACAGAGGACGGGAGGACCGAGGCAGCAAGAGCCGTGGCGGCGGCGTGGCGCTAGGGTTGGGAGTTGGGGATCGACCGTGCGGTGAATTGGGGATGGGGCTGCTAGGGTTGGGCGGTTGGGCACTTGGGGTGGAGTTGAGTTGGTTTGTGGGCCGCGGCATGCAGGAGTATCGGTGGGCCGATGGGCTAAGGCCCACATGTATTAATCGGGTAACCCATGGGTAACCCACGAGTATAAAATCATACCCGTACCCGACCCACGAGTAATCGGGTTACCCATGGATTTTACCCATAGGCCAAGAACAGAATCCATACCCGTTCTTAGCGGGTCGGATACCCATGGGTACCCGGATCCATGGGTTCAATTGCCAACTTGACATGTGATGCTACTGCCTTTGGCAGCCGTTCAGCTCAATTTTTTTTTAAGCACAGCTCAATTCTGACTATAAGTGCTTTATTTTCCCAGACCATTTCGCTCCGTGTACTTGTGTCACAAACACCCGTGGCTCAAAGCAGGTGAGATGAACTCGCAAGCAAGGTGGTACTGGTAGCTGCGCAGGTCGACGGCAACCCGCGCGATCTCACTTCTCAGCGGCATCCGTTGCATTGCCCGGTTTTGCATATGCTCTTGGATGAATCATGGAAAATGTAACTTAACATGTAATTAGTCAAGTCATGCTCCCTTGAATCTTGATTAGTGATGGCGCTAGCGTACTAGCCCTAGTTACTCCACTAAAAGGAAAATGGAAAAGGTGGGTAGTACCAAATGGAGTCACTAATTCACAATGGTCGGTCACTCTGGGTGACCCATCATCATCATCATTTGATTTGTCTTTCGGGCGGTAAGTCGGAGAAACGGACAGCCTCCGTGACGTGCGCGTTCAAAAGAAGAACGACGTTTTGGACCTAGTACAGGGACGGTTGCAGTACCTATTAATCACGAAAACGAGGCATACGTATGTCGAAGTTTTATTAATCAGTAGTACTAAATTTCTCCACTAGTAGGTCAACATAGATGAGATGAGATGTACCATACTTAGTGACACTTGTCAACATTTTTTGATTACTTCTCTAAAAGAATTCTTTGATTACACTTCGGTTCTGTGAGATGAACTTGGATCTATGATGTGCGCTCTAGCCCACGTACTTTAGAAGTGCCCAAGCCCACATATTAGATGAGACGACACTTCGTGGATCCTCTAGGCTCAGTAGAAAATATTGGCCCAGATGGGATGTACTGCTTGGTTGTGTTATTGGGCCAGTTAACGCTTTCATTTAGGGAGGGTAACGCTTACTACAGTGGCTGACAATTTGAGGAGGGATGCTGTTGACAAACTGAGGTTCAAGAATCTTCCACTCAAAAGAAAAAAAATACTGAGGATGAAGAATAATTTGAATAGTTCACATTTTCTTTTCTTTTTCAGAAAAAAGGGGCGCACGTTGCTTAAGACACCTACCTTGGGTCCGGGTAATACTTCACTAGTTTGCTTACGGGTTAAATTCCGAAAAAAATATACGCAAATACTCGCCTAGCGTGCCGATAATTTTCAGAATAAAACACTAAGAAAATTCAATTCGAAAATATCTAGTACTGGTTAAAATTGGGCAATTCGGCCAGCGTCTTCCAAAAGCCCAAAACCTCTCTCAAACCCCACGTCTAGACGCACACAAACACCTATCAGCCCATCACCGTCCCGCACGACTACTATGCTCGCCGCCTGCGCCTGGAGGCTGTCGCAGCGAGCCGTCTCGTTCCTTCCCCGCGTGCGATCCCAAATCCTAAACCCTTACCCCATGGCCGCCGCCGCCGCCGCCGCCGCCTCGCCCAAGCGACTGAGGGTCTACTCGTCCGCCCCCGGCGACGGCGACTCCTCGAACGGCGCGGGGAGCGGCAAGCGCGTGGGGACCCACAACGGCAGCTTCCACTGCGACGAGGCGCTCGGCTGCTTCCTCATCCGCCTCACCTCCCAGTTCGCCGGCGCCGACGTCGTCCGCACCCGCGACTCCCAGGTCTCTCGCTTCGTCTGTGGCTCGATAAGCCTGCCATTTCCCCCAAAAAATAAACTTCGAGCGAATTTTGTGTTTTGGTTCGGCTTAGTTTGCTTGTGTCGGGGCACTGTGTTACGAGAGGATTGGTAATTCATAAACTTGATGGACGTATCGGGATGCAATTAGGTCTGGATGTACTAATTTTGCTCACTATTAGACATGCTTCTTTTTATCTGGAACGGGTAGTTATTGTTCCCCAAATTTCGTAAGTTTGTGTGCTACGACCTCCTATCATCTGGTACATGAACGCCACCTGTCTGCACCTCATACTGAATACGTCGTGTGGTTTAAGATGATGTTTTCTTATCCAGGATGTGATGTTTTGTCTCGTGGCCCTTTATTTTGTATTTAGTGTCAGTGCAACCATAAGTGCTGACAGTGGTTACAAGGTTGTACTCGGGCACCTGTGCTTCTTTTGGTTGAGACATTTGCTTAAGAAATGTCGTTTGTATGTGATACAGCAAAAAACATATGCTTTGTCATTTGATGTATTCTGTTTGCACTTACTTCTATGCCTCTTTTTTCTTGTTGGTCTTCACTCTAGATCCTTGATTCGCTGGATGCGGTACTTGATGTTGGTGGTATCTATGATCCCAGCTGCCATCGCTATGATCATCACCAGAAGGGCTTCAACGAGGTCTTTGGACATGGCTTTAACACAAAACTTAGCAGTGCTGGGCTTGTTTACAAGGTACCTCCCATAGACAATGTCCTGAAACTATAATTCTTTTCCATTAGAATCTATGTTATAAAATTTGGCACATCTGCTAAATGGGTCCCCAATTGCACTACATAACTATGTGGATCCATTGCCCATTTATTACTGGATAAGTGGATATTGTGAAAATTCGTAGCACAATTTGTCTTATGTATTCCCAGCCTTTCTGTAATGTATTAGGCTATCGATGTTTACAAGTTGCAACTTGATGACTGTAACCACTACTCTACTAGTTGTTTCTATATTTCCACTTTATGACAAAATTGTTTGTTTACCATGTAAACTTGATCTGGTATTGCAGCATTTTGGTAAGGAGATAATTGCAAAAGAGCTTAAGGTTAATGAGGACCATGAAGATGTTCACCGGTTGTATCTTGCGATATACAAAAGCTTTGTTGAGGTGTGAACCTAAACTCATAACCAGCCGTGAAATTTACTGTGGTACTTTTGATTTATGGAAACCTTGTTTGAAAGATAAATGAATGCCTATGTTGACTAGTAATCAACATTCAACAATACCAACCATGAAATTACTAATTTAGGGGTGCCTAAACCTAGGGATTTTTACTGACGGAGGGATGGAGTTCCAGAATCTGTACTTCATCTGAACTATTTGTTGTGTTAGTTTGAACTTTGCTTTTACATATAGATAATACTTGGCTTTAGTGGGTCTGGTATGGAGAGATCCACCGTACGTTGGCAGAACGTGCT
Organism: Stipa capillata; assembly: GCA_019208055.1. Taxonomy (NCBI): domain Eukaryota; kingdom Viridiplantae; phylum Streptophyta; class Magnoliopsida; order Poales; family Poaceae; genus Stipa; species Stipa capillata. Next base: position 26,451 of record JAGXJF010005252.1, on the reverse strand, counting down.
TGCTATGCAGTCTGCTGCTTGGACCTGTCTGTGAGGTTGAGAGATGTTTCTTGCAGGCAGAAAAGGGTTCAGATGGGCCTGTAGTATCAATACATTGACATGTTCTATACTTTGGCTTAAGCTTTACAAGTCACTAACGTGTAGAAAACTTCATTCCCTAAACTGTCATCTGGCATCAAAAAATTTTTTAGACACCCATTTGTCTACCATTATTCATTCCTGTGTTTATTTGTTTCCATTTATGTCTTAATTGCCCAATACAACTTTTTCTACATGATGTGCCAAAGAAGCAATATATATATGTCATGTAACAGGCACTTGATGCAATTGACAATGGAATCAATCGATATGACACAGACCAACCCCCAAAGTATGTGAACAATACACACTTGTCTTCACGTGTTGGGCGTCTTAATCTTGATTGGACTGATCCAGACCAATCATCTGATAAGGAAAATGCCGCATTTCAACAGGCAATGATGCTTGCCGGAAGTGAATTTATGGAGGTATGACTTATGCCTGAGCAATGTATTGATGTGTTTTGTTCACGCACTGCTTAAGGACTTTGTTGTTAGATTATGTGTTCACTATATTTCCTCTTTATTTTTACTTTCCATATGGGGTTGCACTGGCTTCCATACTTTCAGAATGGAATATCTCCTCTTTGTACATGAAAATATTTTCCACTTCCACTGCCAGAGTGTTCGCTTTCATGTCAAGTCATGGTTACCCGCAAGATCTATTGTCATTGAGTGTTTGCTGTCAAGAGGAAATGTTGATCCAAGTGGAGAAATCATGGTTCTAGATAGATTCTGCCCGGTAAGATCTTGATACATTTTGGGACTATATCAAATTGGGCCCTGTCCTCGACTGATTTTTTTGGCCTGTTTGTATCTGAGACTCATGGAAGCGATAAATGTTATACCTAGTCCTGTTGTGTATTATCTTTAATGTGCTCAATATTTTGCATCATCTGCCTGAAATCATGACATTTTGATCTTGCTGTAGAGGAGACCTTTGAAAATTGTTGCATAAGTATTTTTATGGCCAGTGCTTTTAAGTACAGGCACTGGATTTTTGCTGACTTCTTTGCCGATTACCATTAGCCATTTAATTTAGTATATGTTAGGATTTTTCTTTCGGACTTGTTTCAGCAAGTGCTTTGTTTCATTAATAGTTGCCTGACTAATTGAACTGTAATATTACTAAGATTTCCAAGCATGTAATCTGAACACTTCTCCATTATGACAGTGGAAACTTCATCTATTTGAGCTTGAAGAGGAACTGAAGATTGATCCTCTGACTAAGTATGTTCTGTATCAGGTAAGAAATGTTGTCCCTTCTCAGTCATTCAATACGTATTTTAAGTAGTAGTTTTGCACAGTTATCATCTAAAGGCTAATTTAAAAGTGCAATAGTGTAATATTTCCATGCTTAGTAGAGGTCCATTTAGCACCCAACTGATGGTTTGGCAGCCGGAAGTGCAATCAACTTTCTTTACAGGCTGTATTTCTTTTTTCGTTGTAAGTATCCAGTGTTCAGTATTGCTGATTTCCCCATACTTTTTTCTTCTCTTATCAAATTGCTTCATAATCAAACAACTCCTTGGTCATGCCCTAATTGAGATAGTGAAAGTGCTGGCAATAAAATTTCAAAACTTGTTTCAACTAGTTTCTTCCTAGCATTGTTCACCAGGTTTTCGTGTGATGATCTTGGTCACATAACTGCAGGATGAGAGGAGCAAAAGTTGGCGAGTGCAAGCTGTCTCTGTTGCTCCTGATAGATTTGAGAGCCGGAAGGCTCTCCCAGAAAAGTGGAGGGGCTTGAGAGATGATGAACTTTCGAAGGAAACTGGCATTCCTGGCTGTGTATTCATTCATATGAGTGGCTTCATTGGGGGCAATCAGACCTACGAGGGAGCTTTGGAAATGGCAAGAGCTGCTCTCAAGTGCTGATTCAACGGAAGCACGAAGCAGTAAGACAGTCTCACCCATGTTATTGTTGAGTTGCAGTAACACAGTTGGACCGCTAATCTTGCACCAATTTTACCATTGACTTGGTTGACATTTGAGCATGTATGTTCCCTAGCGTAAAACAACGTCACCTGATAGTAGAGCTCGGTTATTCTTTATGAAGCTGGACAGGAACATTTTATAAGGGATGACGACACTCATTAATCTGTCGCCCTTCCCCAACGCTTCATTACTGTCAGCAATCAATTTGCATGCGTAAGCTACTGAATACAGTACAGCGCATGCATTCGCAGACTTAGGGAAGAAGCAAATATGCGACTGCTAAAAGGTGAAGAGGTGAGTTTTAATTTCCAAATGAAGGTAAACGTGAGATGAAGGTGAAGCACTACAGAATGTAAGTACAATACAACCCTATGCACGACATGCAAAATAAAAAGAATTATACAGGCATGCAACAGTCTGTTTCTGGACAACACGGTCACGCCTTCACACGTTTGGCATCTGCACAAGCAGCCTCCAGATCCCCGAGGAAGAAGATGATCCGATCAGATATCTGGCTCGGCTCGTCTTCAGCACTGTGCCGTTGTGCGTCCTTGCCATCGCAACTCGTACCCAAGAACCTCTGGATCTTACCTTGGTAAATCAGGTAGTAGTCATTTCCTTCTCTGATAATCCTGACACCCCTGGAAAGAACACAGATTCAACTTCCACAGTGGCATACTTTCGAAGGATACGTATGTATGCCATGTCTCATGCCTTAACTGATTAGCTGATATGCACAGATAAGTAGCATGAGAGAGGAGGAGACGAGTGAGTGAATTGTGTGATAACTTACAGTCCATATCGGTCGCATCTGTCCTGCACAACGAAGACGTCCTTCCAGGACTTTGCACCCTCCGGTGCGTAGAGCGCTGTAGCGTCCGCTCCCCATTTGTCCTCGAACAGTTTGCGCCACAGCTCGTCATCGCAGGTCAACGCGTTCCACTTCCTGCAAACTAAAGTTCGGAAAAGCAAAGATATGTAATTCGGTAGGCTTAGATTGGCCACCAGGTGTGAATTATGCTCCACAAGAACAGGAATGGCAGGAGCCTATACGTGTACTTGTGCGAGAGTGGCGTGGCGGGACGCAAGAACTTTGAGGAGGAAGGTAGCGAACCTTGGGGAGCAGCGGCGAGGGACTGGTGATCCAGGAGGTGGAAGATCTTGAGGCACAGCTCCCCAGGCAACCCATCCATGTGATATCCCCCTGAATTTCCCACACTATTCCTGCGAATTCTTCAATAGCCACGCGGTCTTTCCCCACCAAATTCGCGCAGCCCACCGAGAACCAGCTGCTTCTCTTGCTCTTGTGCGTGCGCGGGCGCGACGGCGACTCCCCGGCTCGTTCAGATCCGGAATTGCAGAGAGCTCGGGGGACGAGACGACGAGCGGACAGGAAGAGAAGACAAGAGAAGCGGAGAACATGCGGGAAGGGGAAGCAAAGTTAGCGGGCCCGCGGTAGTTAGATGCAACGGTTTTGCGGTCCTTGTGTATGCTGCTGACATGTGGGTCCCACGGCGGCCGATGGTGTGCAAACCGGGTGGTATACTGGCGCCGTCTTCGCCTGCGACGTGCGGTAGTAGATAGAGCGGCGATGAGCACACGCGAGTGACACCTCGCATGCCGTGGCACGCACATGTGGGGATGTCCCGTTTCGCATAGTCACGTGCACCGCTCCTCGTGGCGGCGTGAACCCGTGACCCGTGAGCACCATCTCCAATGTTGAGTCCATTCTTGGGCGGCTTCCGCCTTTGCAGTTAAATGCTTACGCCTACGGTTCTATGTTTACGTATATCAACGGGGTTGCCGCTTTTACGCCTTCGACGACCGTTACACTGACTCACAGACGCACACATCGTCCTGTCCGCGTCGGTGGCCATCCGCCGCGCCCGCCGCCGCCGCCGCCGCCCCTCCCGCAATGGCGAGGCCATCGCGCCAAACCCTGAGGCCTCCATCCGCTACCTCCCTCTGCCGCTTCCCTGGACACTCGCAGCTGCCTCCACCGCCCACCTCGGCGTTCCGGAAAGCCGCGGCGGCGCTCCTCCTCGCCGCAGCCGTGGCGCTGCCCTGCGCCGTACTATACCGAGCCATCGTGTTGAGTACGCCTCCGATGGTGCAGGTCTCCCGTGATGGACGGCCCTGGCGGGGGTTGGACCCGCCGCGTGCTCCGGTTATGGTCCCCGAGGAGGACGACGACCTCGACCCCGTTGCCGCCGTCGATCTGGTATGCTTCTCTCCTCCTCGCTAATGTTGCTAATTTGTCGTCTCCCAGTGTCTTACTTATAAATTCTGGCGAACTGACTAGTTAATTCACCTGCCTTAGGCTTTCTGCTTGCTGTTTTCCAATCCCCGCAGCATGCTGTTTTCCAGGCTTCATTTGTTTTGTTATTAGTAACCTGAACCCTGCGTTCATTTTGCCTTTAAGATCAGGCAGTTGCTTTATCGTATACCCGATAGAGTTTGAGGTCAAGCTATTCAAATTTATTGGGAGTTTGGATGTTAAAATCTGCACACCATAAGGAGTCATGAGTGCCCTAATAGCTGCTGATTTGTATGTCATGATGAATATTCTAAGCGTATATCTGTTCCACTGAGTGGAATAACCGAATAAGCAATATGCCAAATGCTTATCTCTGTGCTTTATAGTGGTATTAAAATGTTTCTACTTTTCCTGGTGAAAATGTCAAAACGTTGTTCTTCTTATTGTTGCTCATCACAGCTCTTGCTAATAAATGCCTATCATTTTCCTTGCCATTTCTATTGTTCCAGTCTTGTTTGATTTGAAATTTCAAACTCTTATATATGTCAGAGGTGAGCCTAATGTGTTTCTTTCTTAGTACTATGCTCATGGGATGGAATTTGTTTCCTTTTAATACGTCGTTGATATGATATCAATTTCCTTCATGAGGCAGAACTTATAACTTTGTGTGTCAATTAATACAATCATCCTTGTAGGACAGTGAATATCTCAAACTTGAGCAAGTTCTACAAGAGGCTTCTATGGACAATAAGACCATTATATTAACGACACTTAATGCTGCATGGGCTTCTCCAGGCTCAGTTATTGATCTTTTCATTGATAGTTTCCGTCGCGGTGTTAGGACAAGTTCACTATTGAAACACCTTGTGATAATAGCCTTCGATCGGAAAGCATATAAACGATGTATTGAGATCCATCCCTATTGTTTTGCTCTTGTAACCGGTGATGGTGACTTTTCTCAAGAGAAGAGGTTTCTGACTGCTGGATATCTGGAGATGATGTGGAAAAGGCTGGATTTCCTGCGGCTAGTTCTTGAAATAGGTTACAGCTTCATTTTCTCGGTAAATTTGTGTGTATACTTTACATCCTGTTGTAGTGCATGAATATTCAACTTTGGCACCAACACAATGAGATTGTACTTTTTCCCTGAAAAATTGGCGAACATGAACAAGTCAAATGCAGTCCCTTGGCATAAATTGATATAGTGTTTCTTTTATGTGCATTTCAGGATGCAGACATCATGTGGTTCCGCAATCCATTTCCATGTTTCTATCCCGATGGAGATGTTCAGATTGCATGTGATCACTATGTAGGCAATGCAACTGACTGAGAAACATAGCTAATGGAGGATTCAATTATGTGAAGTCAAACAATCAAAGCATAGAATTTTACAAGTTTTGGTATTCTTCCCGGCTGAGATATCCTGGTTATCATGATCAGGACGTATTTAATCTTATAAAGCATGATCCTTACATTATGGATATTGGATTAACAATTAAGTTTTTAAGTACTACATATTTTGGTGGTATTTGTGAGCCAAGCAGAGATTTAAACAAGGTTTGCACTATGCATGCAAACTGTTGCATCGGTTTGCAGAGCAAACTTCATGATCTAAGAATCATGATGGAAGATTGGAGGGATTATATGTCTATGCCACCAAGCTTAAAAACATCTGGGGCATTCTCATGGAGGGTACCAGAAAATTGCAGGTGTGATGCTACCTTGGAATTAAGTTAGAGGCTTTTTAATATAAATATGTTATATAATCAATGATGTACTCCTGTTGTTCTTTCTAAGACCCTTTTTCCTCTCTCTTAAAGGCATGTCTAATAATTTTTGGTTTCTTTTGCAGTCTGTCATTATTAAACCAGTAAGCCCTGTTTTTGGGATGCCAACACTGTGATATTGCCAAACATGTCAAATTCTGAGCATTATTTCTGGAAAGAAAAATTGCTTGAAAGGTTGGTAACTTCTGTTTTTATCAACATTACACTATTGTGATCTTGTAGCTGCTTTTGTTGCCACTACCCTAATTGGTGCTACTGGTCAACAATTGCTACTCTAAGTTAGACGTAGGACATAGGGGCTCTATTTTATAATAGTATTAACAGAATAATTAGTTTAATCTACTGGTTAGACACTGGATAGCAAACTCCCGTGCAATTTCCTTTTTGTCGTCTTTCAGGAAAAACTGGCATATTAACTCTGCCATTTTTTAAACGCCTGGCTCTGCCTGGTTATGTTATTAAAGACTGAGAGTTTGATGCCTTCAGTAATATTGTGAATCTCAACTTTGGAAAATTAACCAAGTCAAAGGCGGGAGTTATTTATGTTCTCCTTTTTTCTTATAGATTCTGTGTAGTTTTCATCTTTTCTGTTCTAAGATGTTAGTTAATCTGGAACAGTGGAAATGCAGCCATATGTGCGAATTTTCAAATTGCATCAACTGGTAGAAGTATCATCTGCGTAATACGCACTGCAAGAAAACACAGCTGCACAACCTAACTAAAGACGCTACTGGAGGTTATCTGGACATTTTAGGTTAGTTATGCACCTGTTAAGTCCTAGCTATTGCAGATTTGCAGAAGCCCGGTGTATGGGCTTCTCGACTATGATCAGCCTTTACAGGTGGCCATTGTCCTCCTCATATTGATAGTTCAAAAATTAATGTGTTACACAGATACTGTACGATTGCCCCGATGTTCAATAATGAACTTCATCTTGAACAAGAGAGTGAATCTTTGCATAACAAATTCAGGGTTGCGACTGGTGTCAATATGGGAAGATTCCAAGTTTAGACTTGAAAGCATCAGCAGCCAGCAAAAGATGAGCTGCTTGCTTACCACTTACCACCTTTTACCAGCGGGAGATTTGATAAAATGTCCCACTTTAGTTTTGCGTTTGATAAAATGCCCCGTCACCTGTCACTGACAGGTGTCCCCCGACCCAACATGTTAGCCATGACAGAGCATTTTATCAAACACCAATTTTATCTAATTTTGGTAAGATATGGGATCAATTGACCTCACCAAAAAGAATTGAAACTATGAGTTAGAACAGAATGTTTGTTTCTCAAGTGTTTTTCACCACATTAATTCTTAAACTTTGATCCCAGTTAAGTCAAAGCTAATTGAGGCAAACCTGAAACGCAATCCAGAAGAGATGATACTCTGCCAATTTGAGAGAAAATACTGATGAGCATGTCTATCATATTGGATCAAACTTAAAATTTTGATCATAAAAGTAAGAAAGTAAATTTATCTTTTTAATTATCTTGTGTGGAATTTATCCATTGCACATGTGTGTGTAACACTTAAATAAATCTCTTTGCATTTTCTTCTTCTCCAAATTCCACGGGAAAATATATTTGTGCAAAATGTAAGGTTCTATGGTTTCAGGAAAAATTTTAGCTGTATCTTCTAAAATTTCCAGTTTATACACATATTACTGCATTATATTGGATTGCAACAAAAAATACATTACTTCATCCATTCCCTGTACTCCCACTGGCCTATGCAAGAAATTTAATAAGGTCAAACTCGCAGAAGTACTATTTTTTAGAGGACACATAATTCATGTTCACAATCCTGAAATGTGTTCTATTGTATCGTTAACACAATGTTAAAATAAGCTTTCATGTTCGCTCGGAGATGCCTGAGAATTGATATTCCCACATTAATGGAAGAGAGAAAAGATATAACTATTTACTTTGGTAGATCCAGATCGCTACGGTTCAGATTAATCAAACATAAGCTGGATCCATTTCAATTGCATATTTCAAATATATTTTCAATCATCAGCATTAGATGTGTATAAAATACAACTTTGCTCCAAATATATCATATACTCATATACAATGTAGTATATAGCCATGGAATTGCTCAGGAAATCCAGCTAGTTACATGAAAATTTAGAAGATGCATATTTAAAAATTAGCATCTCTCTTTTTAGAATTTCGAGGTTATTTATTATTTTTTATTAACAACTGCGAAGTACCCATATTCATCTATTGTACAATAGATAAGATGACACCATAGACGGGTAAGTGATACGTCTGACTTTTGACTTTTAGTGTCTGTGATAACATGAGTGTTATTTTATGGGTCTATCCTGTCAAATACTCCCTCCGTTTCAATAGATGGTCTTTTATAGTTGGGCACAAGAATGTCAATATTGTCCTTCAATCATCTTCATGTCTATCTCTTTTTCCTTGCAAGGCAATAAATACTAATATTGCTAGTACTACTTCCATGAGTAATTAGCTTTTTTTATGACATTCATGATGGGCAAAATCGAAATAAAATGAATAAAATTATATTGAAAGTATAGAAAGATAAGTATTTTGAGAAAAGTTGGAGGCTAAAAGGAGATCTATTTTAAAACGGAGGGAGTATGAGTCTCCCACGTATAACCAGATAGTTCAATGATAATTAATGTGTATTAAGTCAGACGGCTTCCTTTCCTTCTATACATTGGTCTTCGTTCCATTTAAGTGTAGCCAATTAACGTGATGTATTGATGTTCAAAGACACCATCAGCCATGGGAAGATTAAAGTGGCCTGATGCCCTCCACAAGGTAATTGATCACCCTAGCCACCAGATCAAAGTAAGTGGCTGGCTCTCATAAATTCGGTGTGGCAGTACACAGTGTCCTCTCTTCTTCACAATTGAGCTTTCGCTGCTAGACAAAAGGTCATCATGGATGGTTTAAAAAGGTCACTCATAGATGGATAAGTCTGACTTTTGGTGTCTGATAATATGAGTCATCACAGATGTTTTTCAAGCTATCTGTGAAAAACATATCACAGATGGTTCCTCAGTGTAAACTGTCTGTGATAGTGCATCATCACAGACAATATATGTTAGAACCATCTGTGATAGTGCATCGTCATAGACGGTATGTTTAGAACGGTCTGTGATATCTGTTTTAGGATATCGTAGGATTCTCCCGTCCTCGTAAATAGACCTCCTTAGTTCAATTCATCAACATACCTCAGACCGGACTATCTTAAAAACTTCTATCAATTCAATAGATTGTGGCATTCAATATATTATGGTGTGTCTCTTCCATGAGAGATTTTGATGGTCAATTGCACCATCAAAATCTCACATGAAAGAGCACAACACATCGACTTGCTGAGATCGAATTGCCCAAAAACCTTCCAGGCAGCTCAGTTGGAGAACACGAGATCTCAATTAAGGAGGGCCTATTTAGGAGAACAAGATCATCCTGCAATAGCCAATTTTAATTTTAAACTGATAGTAGTCATGAATAGTTTAGAGTAGTGAGATGCCTCAAAACTGACCATTTTACTGAGGGCTCTAGTGTTGCACGGTTTAGGATTGAGGTTAATTCAATTTAAACTGAACCTGAACCCTGTACCGCTGAGCCCTTTCACATCAAATGCACGGTTTATGAAGGGATCTTTTTCATCATTGGTAAAGCATTATAGCAAAGATTCTAAATCTATGTCCAGCGACTAATCTAGCCAAGAACAAAACACTTTTAAGTCTCAGATTCGAACTTGTTCTCGATCGAATTCGTGCCTGTTTTTCTAGAATAAATTAAGGATTTTTTGTCATTCCTTGACACATACTTGAAAAAGCAAAGCTTGCACTTATTATATAGCAACTTTTTATTATCATTGGCATAATCGCACAATTTATAGTTCCAAAGCATCAGAATTGAGCAAACTATATACCTTTATCTGGCAAACTTGTATCAATTCATTCTGTTCTGTCAATCAACCCGTTGAGTTGTGCCACTTTTAACGCAAGGAAATATTGACAATGTGCATTTATTTAAAGTTTAGTTATCATCTTAGTTTTAGCATATTCTTATGTTTAAACTATATCATAAGATGGCATACCATCTTTTTGTTAATTGCAATGTGCCAATCATGTCTAGGATGCAAGGACTATTGGATGGAACTCTCAGATTAAATTCATCATTGGGTTTTATAAGCAGCTATGTATGCATCTGTTCTTATCAGTTTTTTTAGCCACAAAATAAGATAGCTTACATATATTAGGCAAAGATCAAGCAGTAGCATCACGTTTATTTTCATTTGTATATTTGGAGACTAATTTTTGCCATCATCACAAATCCCTAGAGCCTACACAGTGCATCACGATCATCCAGAATCCTAAGATAAATAGCATATATTTGAAAACCAATTATACCTTAAACATCAGTGCATCATGAACAAATTGAGACAGTCATACATCATTGCAAGCATACATTCATGTGCTAATCATACTACAGAACGAGAAATTCTCACAGCTCATACACATATACAACTAGCAACTACACAAAAAGACTAGGAGTGAGGGGATGTTGGAGAGGAAGTCTAACCGTCGGTGGTGGTGTGAGGAGGAGGAAGAAGGAGCTGGCTTGGTGCAGGGAGGCTGTGCCAGACTCAGGGGGATAGGACGACGACGTTAGCCTCAGGCTTGGACCTGGGAAAGTAGCCGTATCATCAGGCTTGGGGAAGGAGGACGTCGCTCTTGGGCTCGGGCTTGGGGAAGGAGATGGCGGTGCCGGTCTCAAGGGAGGAGGACGTGGCCGGGCTCAAGGAAAAGGAGGACGGCACCGGGGTTGGGGGATCAGACATGGTAAGATGTGCCTGTCTGTAGCACACCACTATACCACGGTGCGGTCACAACGGTAGCGCTGCAAAAGGGCACCTCATACCTAGCCGGAGATGGAGCGGCGACGACGACGGCGGTGGATCTAGATCGGGGTGGCTCGGAAAAGGTGGCGATCGATCAACATGAGGGCTAGGGTTGAGGTGCTTAAAAAGATCAGTCTAAACGAGTTGGGCCGGGCCATAACATATCATAGCTGGTTCATTAAGGAAACCGTCTGTGATAAACACCATATCACAGACGGTTCAAGGAGACAAACCGTTTATGAATTGTCCCATCATAGACGATTCTTAGAGTTCAACTCATCAGAGAAAGTCAGCTAACTGAAACCATCTGTGATGTTCCTCGTCACAGACAGTTTTGAACATCACTGACGTTTTCTTTGAACCGTGTGTGACGAGGTGTTCAGGATAAGCTTTTATGTAAGAGTGTTTGCAGTTACTTGCAGAGTAAATCTAGGGTTGTATTTGTTATACAATTATAGTTATGATTTGAAACACACTTGTATTTTTTGTACAATTGTATGTGTCTTAGTGTTGCGTTGTGGTAACTGAACTTCTTTGATAGGATAAACTTGTCACTGTTCCCTCACTGTTGGGTGTTTTTTTCTTTTTAGATAATGGAAGAGAGAATCTCTCCGGCCACTCATGAGATGAACACAGGCAAGATTTATTAGTTTGTCAAGCATACAATTTGGTGTACAAGTTGTTATGCTGATCCCCCATCACCAATATGCGGACTACATGCTATCCTCCCTTCTCACCTCCACTACCTTAAATGTGCTCAAGCGCTCACCTGCAAATTCCAGTTTGTTAGTTTGTCAAGCAGGTTCACGTTGATTTGTCAACGCTGCTGTGTTTTCTCTCACGCAAAGAAAAACAATCTTGTCTAACTGCTATATCGGAGATGAACAGCGTTTATACCAAGTCAGCAAATTGGCACAGTCAGCTCCCCTATATTGCTAATGAGACCCCAAAATTGATCACTCGGACGGCACTGTAGATGCAGAAGACCTACTCAAGCACAAACACCTTCCACAGGGGGCATTCGCTTGTTCAGATAATGGGTTCTACTTGGAAACAGTGAGAGCAAGATCTCCATGTCATACCATCCACTTGGACAGATCTGATCTTATCACAAACCAGGGTCTTATCCACGATACTCTGCCGTGTTTCAAGATTGAGTCTCACGCTTTTTTTCAGTCGAATTCACCTTCCATTCTAAAGTTGCACTCATTAGCACTTTTCCCGAAAGTTCGTTTTGCACATGTTTTGATTCTATATGCGCTCTGAAAGGACGAGATCGTCCCATACTTGGGACCTGCCCATGACAAGTGTTTCTTCAACTGTTGAATGTTCAGGTCCTCAGCAGCAGAGGGGACACAGTACTCTGCTGAATCCGGCGACTGCGAGGAAGTCCGGCCGGCGAGCCAAAACGCAGAGAGGTGTTCTCGGGCGTCGTTCCACTGGGATCAGGAAGCTCGGCCGGTATGTTTGTGTTTGAAGAGCAACCACGTCTCCTGGTTGCGCTTTAAGATCGTGCAACGTTCTTTCCCGGGGAGTCTGGTGTGCAGTCTCGCAATGTGTCTATCAAGGGGAATCTGACCGCAATCAGTGTACCATGTAATGTGCGGGTTGATTGGTCCCTTCGAATAAATCTTAGTGGATATGATACCATCCCAAAGATGAAAATTAAAGCAAGATTAAAATTCACCTAGCGATATGCTCACTTTAGTCACTGAGCTGAAGTTTCACTATTCTTCCCCAACTCCGTCCGTCGCCTCCTCACTCCGATCTCTGTGCAAGGTGATCATCTCGGCCAGTGGCGGAGCCAGGATTGGAGCAAACCCCGGGCGAAAACTGCAAACCTCGGGCGAAAACTCTGCCTCTGCTATTTTTTGCCTGGAAATTTTTGCCTAAACAGTAAATTTGGCCTATTTTGCTAGGACCCGGGCCGTGGCCCTGGTTGCCCGGGTCCCAGCTCCGCCCCTGATCTCGGCAGTCCCTCCCTCTCACACAATCCTTGTTGTCCCCTCATCGCTTGCCCTTGATCAATTTCACAATCTTGCGATCGGGCGGCCGTAGCACCCCTACCATGTGAGATTGATGTCGGTGCCGCTCGATGCTGCCGCTGTTGACTTGCTGTGCTTCTTTGCCTAGCCTTCTGCTCCTCCTCCACCACTGCACCCAGACGCCGCCGCTCTAGATCAGCATCCCTAATCTACTTCACACCCATGTCTTTGGAGGGGTAGCTGTTCCTAGATGCCACAGGAGATGGTTGGAGCGTCGAGGCAGATGAGCTGGCGGAGCCACGATGGCACCATTCGCGCGCGGTGTGTGAACTGCAGAGAGGATGAGTTGGTGGCGAGTAGCGGGCTCGATGGCGTCACCATGGCGTGCTGATTAGGAAGAGGATGTGTTGGTGGTGGGAAGCGGGAGCTAACAGCGGCTGTCCAAACAAGGTGCGGGAGGCGTCGTGGAGGATGAAGAGAAGAAGTGCGGGAACCGACAGAGTCGACCGTGTTGGGGGAGAAGGTGGTGTTTTGACATGGCAAACTAATCGGATCACGTGGAATAGATCTAGTCAGCATGTCATATTTTGTACCTTAAGAATCATTTAGACAAGTGGAGTGACTTAGACGAGCATTGTTTTAGAGTTCAATGACTAAAGTAAGCGTGTAAGTTGAGTGACCACGAATAAATTTTACTTTTAAAAGAACATTAAAGGCATAGGTTTAGATGGCTATGGCTCGCACCTTTAGTCATCCTTGATTTTCTTTTCAAGGTAGTCCTCTCGAGAATTAGACTGTTGAGGCAAAATGTGTTCATCCTTTTGCAAAATAAAAAACAACCCGGATCGTGTCTTGTACTCTTGGTAATGGTTTTTCAGATGGCATGCATGCATGGCATCCAATTCCTTCGAGACGAATTTCAGCTTCTTCGCGTTTTAGTACGTCGTTAGCAGTTTGCAATATCTCTTTTAGAAAGTTTTTTTGTAGTTTCTCGGTTTATTGAAGTCAATCCCTCATGATTTTGTCGATTTAGGTGAAAAATCTGCCCTTGCGTTGCAGATGTGTAGTTTCTCGCCTGCGTTTCTTGGCCACGAGATCTTTTTGTGCCGCAGCTGAGACAAAGGTGGCGCTACTTTTGCTCTCACTTGAAAAAGTAAGCAGAACGGCTATATAATTTGTGGCTTCAGTCTGGAGAGTGACATCCTCAAATCATTGGATCGCTATACCGACACATCACACAAAGTAAAAATAATACTTTCATCGTGTCTCACCTGTGAATTCTACACGTCGCGTCGGGTAGTGCATGTCCTCTGCTATGTGATCCGTTGGTTACACTCGACTCGACCATGTGATGAGTGCTGCGAAAAGGCGCAGGAGCATGTGCGAGGTGGGTGCGTTGGTTCACCACTACGACTCTCGAGGCAGGTTTGCGAGCGGCTACTGAAAAGATGATTACGCAGCATTACCGGGCAAGACGACCATTTCATGCAAACTCCTTCCCCGACTCCCCGTGTCAACAGAAATCATATCATGTTTGGATCCCACCTTGCACGGCTGGGTATCATCTTACACGGGGCCGTACGGCGAGCATGTGCAGGCTGCGCGACCGCACGAGGCCCTCAAAAGTTTAGGGCCCTAAAAGTTTTCCAATCCTCAAGTACTAGTATTAATCAATTGGTATGAAGTTTGAGTTAATTAAGCCAGATTTTCATTATTTTTCTAATGCTAATTCTTATTTATCTAAAAAAATTATAAATCTTAGTCTACATATTATTTCATCCAAAATTACAGTTACGAATGTGTTACTGTAATTCTTAATTTATAGCTTATATTAGAGTGAGGAGACGATGAGGATGGTTGGATGTTAATCCAAATATTTAGAAAAGTGACTAAGAGTTTAAAAAAATTTAGACAACTGAAAAATAGTCATTCTTTTATTATTTAGTCTACAAACTTCTCTCATCTTTTACGCCCTCCACTCCTCTCTTTTTCTCCCTCTTCATTTCTCCTTCCGTGCGTATAAGACTATAAGGTGCAAACTACAAAATCAGTGTTCCAATCTTCTAATTTCAGTTAAGTTAACTTGTTTAGCAAAATGTAATTCTTAGAGCATCTAGAATGCAAGGCGATGTTGCATGCCTACATAAACAAATGTTAAGCATTGATGTCGTTTTTTAGGTGATTAGACCGATGCACTATATATTACTACTAGTTAGAGGCAAATAAATACATACACAAATATTAAGCATCGGTGTCTTGTCAAGCAACGATAATTCAAAACAAGTACATTATATCCTACATGGCAACAAAAGTAAATTTCTTTCGCTAAGCAAACACTTTAGGAAGCCTTTCGAGAAATTTTTACCGTTATGATATAACTTCGCAATTGCTTTTGGTTTTTCTTGGACATCAGCCCTAATTTTAAATTTGGCAGAGGACCCCCTATTTGTCGGGTACGACCCTGATCTTACAAGGAGTCGTCAGTGTGTGTGGGATTCTTTTTTCCATTTCCTGTGAAAGTAGACAATTTCCTGTGAAAATTCTGCAAAATTCATATGAAATTCATGCAAATCAATGCGGCTTCAAGTCTTTTTTGTCACGAAAACAGCAATGTATCTATGCGAGGGGATCTCGGAGATGTATGTCTTGCGCGTTCTTCTTTCAGTTTCCACCTACGCTGACCGTGCACATATACGAGCGTAAAGAACGGAGGTGAAGAGGTGGGCTAGAAACGTGACCACTGAGTGCAAACCCAACACAAAAGTCAATACAACGGAACATGGAAGCTGTAGCTGAGTGACAGGTAGCAAAGAACACCGAAAGTCCCTGGACTATTGCAAAGTGTTGTTAGTGTGGCTCCAAACAAGGCCACCTGTCCCTTCTCTAACCCTTTGCTAGAAGAAATGTCTCATTGGGCATTGACTGTGAGCGCTAAGTTGGAGGTCGTATGAATCTATCAGGTATGCTCACTCGGATAAGTCAAAATTTTAACCTTTTTATTTTCTCCAAGGTACGACTTTGATATAATTAAATGGTACAAGTAAATTGTCATGGTTGATGTCATTTACGAAGAATAGAGTTGGTGCTTCCGGCCTCTGCATCAATTAAAGCACACAACCTCATCAATTATGAAGACAAAAGTTTACAGAAGTCCATGTCTCCACGTAGGAGTAGGGATATCAATACTATGCAGAGATACAAGCATTAAGTATCACAGAGCCGATTGGTAAATCACCATCCCTATCAGATAAACAAATCTCGCACTGTCGTTTTCAAGTGGCTGTGCCCAGTAGCCATAAAATCCCCTCCCTCTTATCACTGCGGTGAAGATCACATATGGAGCTAGTTGGTAGCCATATGATTAACCTATAAAAATTTAGAATCTTCTTTTTATCAAAAACAATATCATTATAGCAACGTCAAATTGACCAACACAAATCACATACTCCGACAAGAATTAGTACCTATAATTCTTTACCCAAACCTGGCAATCGATTCCCAAACATATTAGAAACATTCTAGAGGAAAGGAAAGTTAAGAGCTACGTAAATTGTTCACCACACCAAGTGCGCAAATGGACATGTAAAGAAAAGTTGTCCAATCGCCTCTTTTTAATCTCAAAAGCAACATTACGTGCTACCCTTCTAATTTCGTTTAGATAAGTTGTCTTTTGTAAGGATTATCCAAATGTATTATAAAAAAAAATATTTTAAGGGAGGTCTTTAGCTTCCAAATAAATTCTTCCAAAATTTACGGTGGCTATCAGTAAGTATGACATATATGGATTGCATATAAAATTATTTGGACGAGTGTAACAACCAATGGAGGACATCTTTTTCCTACTTAAGATGGTCAGGCGCCAGACGCTCTACTAACTGAAGTCAGTCCTGTAGCTTTGAACCTATCAAAGCTCGACGAAAGCTAACATTGATTGGAATAGTACTCATAATCTCTGATGAGGTAGCATGCCATTTACGGAGAATTTGAAATCGGACAGCTACTCCCTTTCTTAAAATAGTAAATTGTCATCAAATACTTCCATGAATTACACTTTTTACGATTTGTTCGAATATGTGGTGTGATCAAACTGGTGTAGGAGGGGGAGACTGGAAATAGCCATGCTACATATACACCTTATTTTTCCATATATTATGCATTTATGCCTACAAGCTATGTCATCCAAAAACTGTACTATAGGCTATTGATTTCAATGAATTTCATTTATACCAATGTTATCGTGACCTCATACAGCTGTATAGCATGTACGACCCCAACATCCTAAATTCCTGGGTTCGCCCTCGCATTGACTTGAAATAAGGGGGGAAATTAGATTTATGACACTCCAAAGTTTGCAGTTTTGTAAAATGTCATTGGATATCTCAATGCCACGTGGGATCTGGACCCACTTGTCTTGCTCACAGCCATTAGCATTTTTCAAAACCGTAAACTTCTCGGTGACATCTATCGGATTTCGGTAAAAAGGCAGGATTGGCCCCCGGCCGAGTGGCAATGCCGGGAATAGCCCCCGCCTGGGGGCAACGGCGAAAATGACCCCCGCGATGCTACACGCAAGCGACACGTGGCTAACTCGCGCTCGGGAACCGCGACAAGAAAGATTCACGCGTCAGACCCGTGACGCGGCACCGTCGCGGTCCCCGCCATCCTCCGCGGCCTCCACCCGCGATTTCCCTCCAGGCCGCGACATCGGCCCGCGAGCGAGTCCGGTTCGCCCCCGGGGCCCGCGAGGAGGGGCTCGCGCGCGTGGCCCGCGACGACCGAGGCTCGCGGCCACGGCCCACGACGCGGCCTGGAGATCGCGGCCACGGCCCGCGAGGAGCAGGCCCAGGCCGCGCGTACGGCCCGCGACGAGCCTTTTTTTCCGCGATTTTTCGCTGCGCTTTTTCGCTCTCGGCTCTCTGCGTCTTTATTTGTTGCTTTCCGCTTTTCTCACGCGAGGTAGACCGGATGGGACAGCGCGCTGTCAAATTTTCTTCGCTTTTCCCTTTTCTGGCTTTTTCCTGCAAACTCTATGTATATATATAGCTCATTAGACCGCGAAATCAATAAGAAAATAAAGTACTGCATACGGCAAAGTACAATAGTAAAAATAATTGAAGGAACTAAAATAGTTGCGATCACGGGCCTCTTCCCCTCTTATGTCTCGGTGGCATGTGACCTGAGGGAAAAGTGAAATGCTCGCTTGGTCTTGGGTTTGTTCGGAGACTGTACTGGGGAGTCTCATAAATTTTTTGATCCTCCTGAGTGTCCTGAGTAGGGTATGGTTGACTAGGAATTTGGCTGTTAACGATCTCTTAATGTCCAAACAAATTTTCGACCCACTCATGACCCTGTTGGTGAGATGAACCAGGCTCAAAACCTCTTCCTCCAACTAGGGACTGGTATTGAAATGAAGATCGCATAAATGGATTTTGGTAAATAAAAGCAATATCGTGAGAAGGCGAGTCAACTTCATCTAATGTCTGAAAAATGACCGGAATAAAGGGTATGTCAATTAAGAAACAAGTTTATTGTTTTGAGAACAATAAATTTAATTGACATACCTGACTAAATATTCCTCCCGGAGAACCCTGCGGCGGCTCATGTGGTGAATCGATCACGTACTATGTAAAAAATGTACCATTTCTTAGATAAAATTTAAGTCCGTTGTATTGGGTGCAATGAGGATATGTGATAAGTTAAAAAAAACCTGAAGGTGTCCACCGTGTCGCGTTGAGGAGTCTCGCTGTAGCAACGTGTCCTCCAGGAGCTATGAAAGTAAGTGCGAAGATTAAGCACACAATATACGCACAATCTGTGCACACATAATTTAAAAAATACCATACATCGGTAGCTGCACCGGAATGAGAGGCCTGGCTTTCGTCCTGCGTCGAGTCGTACTGCATAAATAAAGTGACCATTGCAAAAGACTAAGCGCACTTTCTAAATATTGCAATGCGTTCTTGTGAAAAGTAAAGCACACCTTATGTCATGTACCAGCTCGTCTTGACGACATCCGCATGACTGATGTGTCCCCACGCACGTCGGACTACAAATAGCATCGTTGCAATTACACTCTCAGTGTACATTTGTGCACCATGTATGTGTGACTAATTATGCGCACCTGATGCCCTCGACCAGCTCGCCTAGAAGATATCCTTTGTAGGGACGTGTCTGCCCGTGCATCAGACTACGAAAATACAACAATATGGTTAACTAAAAATTGTACACGCCCTATATTCAACAGTTTGGCTCGAAGCACTGAAATACGTTACCTCTCGACGTCCTGAAACGGTTCGTGAAGTCCGCGCCTCACTAGGTCGCGCCTCACTGGGTCGTGCGGACCTCTGCTCTGGCAAGTTTGAATGTGAGCGTAATACGTCGTCCGTGCGACCACAACTCAAGTTTTTCAAAATCCCTTTGGCATCTTCGTACATGTCCTTCACCTTCTGTAGTATCCTCGACGAGTCCTGCCGACGGCCCGCGTGGATGACGGACGCGGCAGTATCATGGATCCGCAAAGCCCGATCAAACTACATTCACAAACAATGTTTCAAACCGTGCGATCGATAAGTTTAACGAATAATGCAAAATCAGTCGGTACTATTACCATCTCGTCACGACGTGAAGCTCTATGCCGATTCATCCCCATTTGTAGTTGATCAGCATGCGTGAGGTTTGTGGGTCTCTCAGGTGGAGCACATGTTAGTCTAGCCCGCGTCCTAGGTAGGTACCACTGTAGATACTCGTCGTACGTGCATTCGTCGTACTGCCTGGAAGTAATGTCATTACGTAACGGACATCGATTCATCATGTCATGTGAGAACGGACAGATCAAAATAAATATCTCGCCTCATGAACGATCTGTTGTGCAGCCATGCCATCCCACATTTCTTTCCATGTGCTTTGCGTCCCTCTCCAGTCTAGCTCATTTCTTCCTTTCTTCCCCTGCCTACATTTTGTAATACCGTATGGTCAAACTTAGTAAGAACAACATTACCAATGCAAACTGAAAATGGTTACAAATTTTAGAGCGTACTCGTGAACTTTTTTGTCTAGCCATCTGCTAGTCGCGGGGGGCACCATCTGGAAGCGATCGAACTGTCTCATCACACGTTGAGGTGCGTACGGCTCCACCATGTTTGAGAATACTAAGTGGCACATCGTCATCCAGTACTGCATGTCTCTGACCATACTGTAGCTGACCGGAAAACCAACTTCATCAGCCACGGTGGATATCAATGATTTTGGCCCGACAGAGATGTCTTTGGATACAAGGTGGTGCACTTTTTCAGCCACATATGCAGCACTCACATTGCGGTGTGCCGCCAACGGCTCGGATAGCTCGCACGTGTGGTGCACCAACACAGTTATCTGTAAATCCCCTTGGCTTGGTTTGCACGCACCCTTCCAGGACAGTTTGGACGTGTGCATACAAGTTTCAAACATGTAGGATTCGACCTTTTGACCCGGTACTCACGACTTATGGAGTGGCATACTTTGTAATCGCCATGTGTGCAGCATGCTTGGTTGGAAAGTGCTGACCTATCATCAGAGTGTTCTCTTCGAAATCCCATCGTGAGTTCACATCTTCTGATATCACAAGCCTCTGCACTGTCAATTCATCCATTTCTTCGCCAACAGCTATTGCAGGTAGACCACGTCCTACCGCATCACCCCCATCCTCGTCGGTACCGTCCGACTCCTCGTCGATACCGTCTTCAGCAGAGTCCAACTCGTTCGGCATGCTTGGTAACAGTTCAAAGCAGTCGACACGAGCAGACCAAAAGGGGTCGGCATCTTCATTACTGACGAACTGGTCTTCAGGATGTGTGAGATTGACCTCTAACGTTGCATCCGCTGCCCCAACACCCTCGTCTATTGCAACAAGCTGTAACTCACCAACTCTGGTGGAACCTTGGTCGCCAGTCAACAGGAGCATGTTGTCAACAAACTGTACATACACCATGGGTCAACCATATATGTAGGCCCCTGGAGTACTCACAAGGCGCATGTACCTAGCCCATGATACATTACCAGTCACCTTGTGTAGCTGCCATAAGGGGACTGATGACCCATCCTCCCGACTGCTACATGTGACCGCTTCTATGACTAGTTTTTTGCGAGCTATGTTCCGATCAAACTCGTGGCGTATGCACCTCCTCAGGTCTAACAAAGTAATCTCCTCCAAACTATCTATATGTGCAACCTTGTACTCGCATTGGGACAAGTCGAGCCCGCAGGGCCCGTCACGTATTATATTCGGCCCGTAGAACACTAACAGTTCATTCATTATACCTACGTACATACCAAACCAAAATTTGAATTACATATAAACATTATTTTTTCTCAATTTAACTCTAGCCAAAATAGTGTATATTTAATATTAGTTTCTCGCATCTTCTCATTTTACCAGCATAAACTAATTTAAATAACAGTAAAATCCTCAGCTGTGGCTAATAATTTTTTTCACATACTTACATTATGCTAGTTTCTGTCAAATAAGTTTAACTTCAACGTCTTTCAGAGGTATGTACCCAAACCATAATATAGAATAACAATGTCGTTTGTTGCACATAAATGGCTAAACGTGATGTCACTTAACTAACATTAAGCTAATCAATCAACTAATCATAGAATTTCATGCAACATGAATTTACCTTTTCTGCAAGAATACCACAAGATGTACACGTTGTTTAACTTCTGCACGAGCTAATTTTACTCCCTAAAGCTTGAAATTTCACTGCAAATCTCCATCTTGTTCCCATCTACGTGGAACCATGTTTCAGTGCTACATTAAATAAAAAATAAGAAGCTAAATTTACATATCCTCGAGACAACTGCCGTGTCTGCATGCATGGAATAACAATAAACTAGACCAAGATAACTAGAGTCCTAACATTACCGTTTATCTAATTGCAACCTAACTAAAAAATATAATAACGTCTTGCATGTAAAAGAAATTTATCTTCATGTCTAGGTCTCAACTTGATCTTCAATTTCTTCAACTATTCGGATGGCTAAATTTGCTCCTTTTAACTTTAAATTCTATTGCAAAACTCCATCTTGTTCCCATCTAGGTGGAACCATGTTTCAGTGCTACATTAAATAAAATAAGAAACTAAATTTACATGCATGGAATAACAATAAACTAGACCAAGATAACTAGAGTCTTAACATTACCGTTTATCTAATTGCAGCCTAACTAAAAAATATAATAACGTCTTGCATGTAAAAGAAATTTACCTTCATGTCTAGGTCTCAAATTGATCTTCAATTTCTTCAACTACTCTGATGGCTAATTTTGCTCTTTTTAGCTTCAATTCCATTGCAAAACTCCATCTCGTACTACGTCTAAGTGTAGGAAGACGAGTTTCAATGCACATTAAACACAAAGCTAAATTTATAAATTCTCGAGAGAACTGCATTTTATGCATGCATGAAATAACAGTCAACTTCATAACTAAAGTCTTAACATTATCATTTATTTAATTTCAGCCTAACTAAAAAATATGATAACATCTTGCATGTAGAAGAAATTTACCTTTGTAGCTACGTCTTGACTTGATCTTCAATTTTTTCTAAATCAACGGTTCATACTCTTATACTCGTTTAGATTACAAGGCAGAGAGAGTACGCAGAGGTAGAGAGTGAGAGCAAGCTAGACAGAGAGGAAATGGAGAAGACCACGGCAACACGAGCTCAATATAAAGAGTGAATATAATGTCTCTCGCGTGAGAAAAGAAGGAAGCAATAAAAAATTGACAATTGAATGGACAGCGGTGTCCCGTCCGGTCTGCATAGTGAAAAGGCGAAACAAATAATTGACAGCGGTCACTTCCGGTCTGCACAGTAAAAAGAAAAAAAGACAGCGGTCACTTCCGGTCTGCACAGTAAAAAGAAAAAGGAAAAAGCGCAGCTGTCGGCAGAAAAAGGGCCTCCCGTACGCGCGACCTGGGCTGGTCGCCCTCGTGGGCCATACGCGCGACCTGGCCTGGTGCGGGTCACGGGTCGGGAGCGCGGCGATGGGCCGGGTCCGCGATCACGTCGCCTCGCGGGCCAGAGGCGCGATCCCGTCAGCTCGCAGCCCAGAGGCGCAACTATGCCACGTGTCGCTTGCCCGTCGCGTCGCGGAGACATTTTTAACGTTGCCCTCGGGCGGGGGCTATTCCCGGTATTGCAACTCGCCCGGGGGCCAATTTTACCTTTTTTCCTCGGATTTCTCCTTGAATAAAAAGTAAGAGTCACTCTTCGATTCTTTTGGCTATGACATGTGCTAAAAGAGAGCACTACGGGTACCATTTTAAGCCGCGCAACGGTGAAGAACCCCGAGGACCCACTTTCGAGTTCCAACTTCCAACCCCCAAACAAGCCATTCCACTGACCTACTATGACCTGTGCAATTTCTTATGATCTTCCGAAGGCCAAAAGTCGCCGATCAACTCCACAGAGGAGCTCTATATAAGCTAAGCACAAGCGAACCAACCCCTCCTTGCACACACAATTCTCGCGCTGCCCAAGCTACTGCCATCCTATTTCTCCTCACAGGTCAGCAGCACAGCTCGTGAACTCGCGCCATTTCTCCCGGTGTCAGCCATGGCAAGAAGGCTCCTTGAGGAGGCCGCCGGCACGCCGCAGGACTCGCTCAACTCGGACTTGGTCGTCATCCTCGCCGGGCTGCTCTGCGCGCTAGTCTGCGTCCTCGGCCTCGGTCTCGTGGCCCGCTGCGCGTGCTCGCGGCGCTGGGCCCGGGCCGCGGGCGGGGGCGGCGGGACGCTGCCGGGCGCGGCCGCCGCGAACAGGGGCGTCAAGAAGGAGGTGCTGCGGTCTCTCCCGACCGTTACGTACGTGTCCGACGGCAGCAAGGCGGCGGAGGCGGACGCGGACGAGTGCGCCATCTGTCTCGCCGAGTTCGAGGACGGCCAGGCCATGCGGGTGCTGCCGCAGTGCGGCCACGGGTTCCACGCCGCCTGCGTAGACACGTGGCTGCGCTCGCACTCCTCGTGCCCGTCGTGCCGGCAGGTGCTGGTCGCCGAGCTGCCACGCGGTGAGCGGTGCGGCCGCTGTGGCGCGCGCCCCGGCGGCATCGGCGCACTCTTGAAGGCGCCATGTAGCAGCGAGGGCCCGACGTTCTTGGCGTAGTGGCATACGCACTCTGGACAAAAGCCAAGAGAAAGGGGTGTTCAGGGAATTAGCCAGTGCGCAAGCTCATTGGCTGATTTCTTATTTGATCACATTTTTCTTGGTTTTAGCCTTCTAGGTCTCATTCTTTTTTAGGTGTGACTAGTTGGGAGCATCAAGATGTGATGTGAGTCCGTATTTGATGGGGAAAATTTGTGATTGTAACCTATTTGTACATATGTGAAAAGTCATGAACCATGCAATTAGTTCTAATTGGAAGAACGTGAGTGTAGTAATATCCTGCTTATTCCTAGGTGTGCAAAAAAAATATAGAACGTATTTCTGAAAGACATTTTTGCCTATTTTGCTGTTGTTAGGGTCTTTATTGTTTGGATCTAGGTGTGCAATTATTCCCTTGGAGCATTATACTCCGTGGATAGATTGCCCGACGCAAGAACCACTTGGCAGCTATATGGTACTTCCTATCGCCATGGCTGCTATACTCCCTTCGCTCGTCAAATAACTATCGTTTAAGATATTAATATAGTCTCTAATATACATTTTTAGTTATTACTTTTCATATATATATGCTAAAAAATATAGAAATTTGTATTTTAAAAATATTTCATGACAAATTCAATGATACTATTTTCATCTCATCGATCTAAATATTTTTTAACCTATCAATAGTTAAAATTTTCAAAAAACTTAATTACATATTTTTAAAAAGGCACCTATTTACGAACTGAGGTACTATGTATTACTCATAAATCTTTAATTGTTAGGGGTAAATCATGGCATTAACCATTTCAGTTGTTCGAGACTTAGATCAATTGATCATAGCTACTAATATACTTGATTTACATTCCCCTTTCTGTTAAGCTACTTGGATTCCTCATTCGGAACTTGGAAATTTCATAAGAAATTGTAACAAACAGTAAACTGTGTCCAGAATTTTGAGGATTTCGTGCCACCAAATAATACTTCAATTCACGATTTGGCACCGAGTAACTTCTTATTTCTTAAAAAAAATTATAAAAATGATATATTCATCTCTCGTCCTCCTCATCAAGAGCATGCAATCTCACAGTGTATTATTACAATTTGACGAAATAGCAAAAGAAAAATGACCCACAGGCAACCGTCCGCAATAATGAGAAACAATACCATAAAAATGCCTCAAGGCGAGCACCCCAATGAAAATAAAATAAAAGAGCTAATCAAGCCAAATACAGGTCGTCACCGAGCCTCCTACATGACCTTTAGTTGCTTGAGGAGAATAGCTCTGTGACCATCGTTTCTAGTTGAGTGCTCCCCGCTAACATACTTTTCTTAAACTCTAACTTGTGTTATGGTGTCTAAGACCCAAGCAAATCATCGCATTTGAAGATAGCATAATCGGTTAATAAAATATTTCCTTGCCAAAGATAACATAATTACGATATAACTAAATAGATCAGCATATAGGTACTAGTCCAACTAAAATTTGTGAATGGATCTCCCCCCAACACTGCCTCCTCCCTCCCCCCCCCCTCCGCCCCTCCCCTTAATCAGCTAAACATTGCCCCAACATATGAGACACACTGGTGTCTAGTGAAAGGCTAAAAGTAATATGCGCTATTGTCCAGGGCAAAGCAGGCACTAGAGAGTAAAATAAACAAGTATTGTATCATCTCGTCTAGGTCAAAAATATAACAAGTTTTACTTCGGTGTCAATTTTATTTTAATAAATTACCCTTTGTAAGAATAACTCTCGGCCCTAAATACCACATGAAAATCTTGCATTTTAACGACACTTTCAACTTCCACAAATGCTTGTACTGAAACTAGGACTGTTTGTTCATTAGGAATTGATATATTGATTGCGCCGAGAATTGTCTATTTGATGTAGTGTCTATGAAAAACGATCTAGCTTTGTAGATAGGATTACAGAAGACACTTTGTACACAAGACCATTCCACGCAGCCAATTTAAGTCCTATGATAGCTCATTGAAAGCTAATATTGAGTGGAGTTGTCACAAACACATTCACCATATTGGCATTTTTCTTCCTAGCAACATTATACAAAAAGGGTATTATTGACTAAGAGATTCATTTCCTAGCCATACATCTTCCCATAATCGAACCTGAGTACCAGCCTGTAAATTGAACCTACTGATTGAAAAAAATAACACTTGGCCTTCACGAGCCCCATCCAAAAATGGGAGTCACCACAACAAGACTCCGCCTGGGATACTTATTTCTGATAAGACATTGCCAAAATCCATCCTCATTGATCAGTTTAAATAAACATTTGTTAAGGAGGCATTTATTCTTTTATTCTAAATTTTGATGTCGAGCCCCTCTTGCTCCTTTGGTCTACACATAATGCTCCACTTAGTAAGTCAATATTTCCGTTTAT